>JBBPBO010001985.1:72134539-72196264 GCA_037974295.1 Cicer cuneatum | reverse complement strand
ATTTTTAGTCTTTATAATAATTTTTAGTTAAAAATTTAAAGAAAAAAAATATTAAAATTTTCAAATTTTAAAATAAAAGTTCAATTTTTATTTTACATTGATATAATTTTTATTCCGAGTTTTGCATATAATTTTGTTGTGATATTAATTTAATTTGATCAATAATAATTTTAATATTGTGTGTTATATATAAAAATATTAGCATCGGAGCACTTTAATTTTTTCATATTTCTATACATTTGGTTGTTATTTTTTTTTTAACGAATGTATTTTGTTGTTATGTATGTTATTAAAGAATTTATTAATATATTATACGAGTTGGAATGAACAAATATTTTTTTAATAAATATGAATTCTTTGGTTTCTTCTCCTTCGTTTTTCTTCTACGCCTTCTTTATTTTCTCTCTCTAAGCCTTTCTCCCTCTTCACCTCTCTTTCTTTCTCTCAAAAATCAATTTCCATCACCTTTTTTCCGAGAATCTTCATTCGCATTGCTGATCCGTGCTTATTCGTTTCTCGACTCTGCTCCGTGCTTATTCGTTTCTCGACTCTGCTCCGATTGTATCCAATTATCTTACACGGTGCGTTTTTTCTTTTTAAATTTTTTCTGCGTTTCGTTTCGTTATTTTCCAATTCTGCGTGTTTCTTTCTTTCTTCCCTTTAGTTTATAGCTGGTAAGAAAACTCCAATGCAGCTTGAATTATGATTTTTGTTTTCGTATTACGATCGGTTTGTTTTGTGAGAGAATGGTGAATGAAAAACGAAGATGAGTTTTCATTACTGGTTTGAGTTGAAGCAATTTTTTATGAATTTATTACAATGATCAAAATCAGATAATTTAGTTTTTTGAATTATTTCTAAACAGATTGTGTTGAAACGTGACGTTTGGTTCATATATGATTGTTGTATATTGGGATGATAACTTTATTTTTATTTTTTAATACCAGTATTGTGTTTGTTTCTGTTTTTGTTTATAGTGATTGCTCTAATTAGACTATCTTGACACACATAGTTTCAGCCTAAAAAGTTATTATTCCTGAATAAAAAGTTATTTTTTTCTTACAATTGAAGCCTAATCAAAAGACATTAAGCTTATAATTTCTTCTTCCTCTTTTCATTTCCATGTTCTGTAAATCGAGTCTTGGATCTGGCTGGCTTATTAAATTTGGCACTTTACAGCTGGCCAATAGATTTTGATTTTCATGGGCGGGTTAAATAGAGGAGTCTAAGTTAATTTTTTAATGCAACAGAACATAGTTGTTAGGATCAGAGTCTCCTTGGGAAGGTTGGTTTTCTGATCAGCGTTGTGCTTGTATTTTATTCTTGGGTAGATTGGATGAGCAAATGCCATAAAGCATTTGGGTCTTAGGGTAGTAGTAAATACCTTTTGAGTTGGCTTAACACGGTGTGATTTTTCATTATTGAGTTTGCACAGTGAAATAATATATTACTGTATTTTCTTAATATTGTACTTCCCAAGTGCATTTATTCTTTGTTTGATGTTAAGGTGGTAATTAATTTCTAAAGGGACCAACATTTCTACTTTCTACTGCAGCTTATCACCTGTTTTCCAATATACTGATGCAATTTGAAGCTAATGTAATCAAAATGGATCGGCATTGTAATATGCAAACGTTGCCACCTAGTCAACAGAGGTTCTGAAGGCTGCAACTCCTTGACGTACTGCTTACTCTTTGTGGATTGCTTCTACAATGAAAAGTGGATTATTGATGATATTAAATGCTTCATGCTGCATTTCAACTCTAAACCACATCTTTAAACTAAATGCCAACACAGTGTTGACAGTTAGACACCTCTTCATGGAATCGGTTCCAGTCTCTCTGAAGTGTTATTGGTTATAGTGTTAATAGTTAAAAAATGGAAAGGTTGGTTTCTTCTCATTCATTGAATTGTGTACAATTGCTTGGTTCTCACTATTGTCAGCAGATTAATATATTTCTTGCTTGTCTTTTTTTTAGGTATAAAATTTTGAGAGAGCTCGGAGATGGTTCTTGCGGTCATGTATATAAAGCCCGTGATATGATAACTTATGAGATTGTAAGCAACTTTAGCTAACTAAAAGAAAATTTCTCAACTTGAGCTTATTCAAGTACTTTTGTTCTTCTAGCCCAAATTATCTTTCATTGTGTCATGTTTGTTCCAAACTAACCAGTTTTTAACATTTTCCTTTCTTTATCTCTGTATCCCCAAATCTTTTGTATTTTGATTTTCATCTTTCTCTAATAAAATGATTCTTTAACAAAAAATTGGAAGCATAATCATTTCTCAGTATGACTTCACTAATTTTTTTCAATATTTGAAGTGCTTCTATATTAAACACAAGGAAATATGAAGAGTATATGCTTGAAAGTTTGGTTTTCATGATTAAATAACTTCTAACCATCTTTTTGGATGCATCAAGGAGTTTTGGTGGGTTTCACTTTAATTTTTTTTGTTTATAATGTATTATCTCCTGCAAGTGCATTGCATATACAAATTTTGACATTCAATATTACATTCTGTCTGTTCTCGAGTGGAACATAAAGAGTCTCTAAGGAGTCATAGATGTGTCTTGATGGTGGTCTTGCTTGCCGGTGGGGGAGGTATTTGCAAAGGACATTCCAATGAGAGGTTCAACTGTAGAGTGGAGACATACAACATAATACAAGCAGCAAATGCTTGTTCAAGAAGGATATGCATGTGCAACTATTTGATTATCCGACATGTTTGGTTCGTATGTTTGTCTTGTCCACTAGGGCACTAATATTGGAGGAGGCAACATGCTGTATTAACCATACATTTTTATCATTGAATTTGGACTGTGCCGGTTGAATGGCAGAGTTTACTGGTGGAAGACAACCTCAGTCTGTTTTACACCTACATATAGGAACTTCCCTTAGGTGTAAAGATCTCTTTGTTTTGACTACTCTTATATTGTAGCTGATTTAGGCATTGGAGTGCCTTTAAGAACTACCTCTCCCGCCGGAAAGCAGGACGACCATCAAGATACATCGGAGACTCCTCATGCTCTACACGATAACACTATCTAATTGTATAGAGTAAATGTATAATATGTTTAAAGTGAGATGTGTCACTGGGTATTCTGTGGGTGGAATGCAGTAAAGATGTTATACATACATTTTGTATTGAAGATCAAAACAGTTCTCTTTCGTTGCATTAATTATAAAAACATGTTTTACTTTCTTTGACTCCCCCTCATGAGGGAGTTGTTATATTCATAAAGTAAACTTTCTGATGTTACATTTTGGGATATCTTTTTGATGTTATGCTGTTATCCTCATTTTATCTATCAGGTTGCTGTCAAAAGGTTGAAAAGAAAGTTTTGCTTCTGGGAAGAATACACAAATTTAAGAGAAGTTAAGGTATGCACTATAGTAGATTTTTTGTACTCATGGTGATAAAATATACATTCTTCGAACTTAGTAAAGATTTTAGAGTTTCTTTGGTTTGAGAGCATTTTTGTTTCCATTTTTACTTTTACTTTTTGTTACAAAATTGTCCCCTTATTTTCAATCAGGTATCTTGCTTTCGTAGATTTGTATAGATAACATTGAAATCAATAGAATTTTTTCTCTCAAACCAAATAGACTTTTATTTAAATGTTGATTGTCTCCACTGATGTGCATTGCATTCCTTCTGCAGGCCCTTCGTAAAATGAATCACCCAAATATCATAAAGTTGAGAGAGGTTGTTAGAGAAAATAATGAACTGTTTTTCATTTTTGAATACATGGTAAACAAATATTTATTGTCCAACTTTTATTTATTTATGATTTTTATACTTAAGATTCATCTTGTGATGTTGAGTGATTTTTACATATCTTATTTTTCTTGATAGACATTTTTACATATTTTTAACAAAACACATAAAGATCAAAATGAAGATTGATATATTATCTCTTTATCTTGTAAATGTTGAGGAAAAATTGCTCATAGAGAGGAGGAGGATAGTAACTAGGATGAAATGATAGTGTCCTAGAATTCAAAACAACAGAAATGGTTGAGAAACTACCTAAATGACAGGCTGAAATCATTGTGTGCACCCATTGACGAAAACCACTTTTAATATCCTAGAAGAACAGGGCCAGGACAATGTCCTGAAATCTTAATTTGGTTGAAAATGCAATATTGTTACACTCACGGTACACAACTCTTGAAGTATTGGGTACGTGGTGTGGTGGGGGGGGAGGTTATACGTTATTTGGGTTCGTGGTACGTTATAATGTTTTAACTGGTATGCTATAATTGATTTTTTTTATCTAGTCTACTTAAAAACAATAAAGTAAATAAAGAAAAATATTTCTTTGGTCACTGCTGCACAAATTATGTGACTATGGTAAACCTACTCAAGCCTAAGGTTGGATGGAGGTCTGTATTGACTCCTGCTCCTGCTTTTGCAGTGAGTGCTTTTTAACACAACATTTTCATCTTTCAGGATTTTAATCTTTATCAATTAATAAAAGAGAGAGAAAAGCCCTTGTCAGAGGAGGAGATACGATGCTTTATGAAGCAAGTGCTCCATGGACTTAGTCACATGCACAAGAACGGATTCTTTCATCGGGATTTAAAACCTGGTTAGGCATATAACTCCATTTAGCAAATTTCTGATGGTGCATTGTGTTTATGTTTCCAGTTCAATCTGTCAAAAGATTCAAAGGGATCATGATCTGATAGGAATTTTTTCTTCTATACAGAAAATTTGCTGGTGACTAATGATGTTCTTAAAATTGCTGATTTTGGACTGGCTAGAGAAGTATCATCAATGCCTCCATATACTCAATATGTTTCCACACGGTGGTGAGTTATCTTCTCTCATGTCGTCTTTGTCAGTCTCTCTTTTAACACATCTCTGTGGACAACTTTGGATGTAACATTAGATATTTTATGGACATTTTGTGAGTGCATTTTATTTAAGAGATTTCATCATCACATTATCAACTTTGTCACGTTTTGTTTTTCCGGAATCTAGGTATCGAGCTCCTGAAGTGTTGTTGCAGTCTCCACGTTATACTCCTGCTGTTGGTAAGCATTAGTCTCCTGATATTGCTCTTGATTTTCATTTTGAGGTGGTGAATAACAAACACAAGTTTTTTGCAGACATGTGGGCTATTGGTGCTATATTTGCTGAGCTTTTTACTTTGACCCCCATATTTCCTGGTGAAAGGTATCTCATGTTTTGTCTTTGGTTGTGTGCTACAGTGATGGTGGCAAGACAACTCATTTCACTTACGTATTTAATAAACTTTATTCATTTACGTAAAAGCTATTTGCTATTGTGGTTGCATTTGAATATTTTATGGAGCCATGTTTTCACTTTTAGTATTTATGGTTCAGGTTTTTGATAACTAATTTACGAATGGGCAATATTGTTTTTATGACTTAGATATTTCCTATCTGAATTATCCTATCTAATTTAACAACCTATGATTATCCTATCTGAATTATTTATAACAAAATCTTTTGCTTTTACATATTTCCGTCATAAATATGAAACTTTCCTCAACCGTAAATTGTAGCTGATACTGACATTTGATAGCTAAACTGGAAGCTTCTTCAAAATAAACAACTATTTGGCTTTGACTCATCTTGTATATTCCTAAAAATGCACTATTGGGGTTTTTATCACATCTTAATTATAAAATTATTTTTCTTCAATGTCAGTGAAATAGATCAACTGTACAAAATATACTGCGTTCTTGGTATGCCAGATTCAAGTTGTTTCACCATAGGGGCGAACAACTCTAGGCTATTGGACCTTGTTGGTCAAGAAGTTGTAAGTGTTCACAACTCTAGGCTATTTTGCTATTGTCTTTTCATTTTATCAACGCGCCCCATATTTTTAATTGTCATGAACCGTGATTGTTGTGCAGGTTCCACCAATGAAGCTTTCTGATATCATTCCAAATGCTAGCATGGAAGCTATAGATTTAATCACAGTATGTTTGGATCAATAGCATTTTTCTGTCTTCATATCAATAATACAAATATTTACTGTTCTATTTATGTCAAATATGCTATCTTTCAGTATCTACTGCATTGTGTAAATTTTGCAGCAATTGTTATCATGGGACCCATCAGGAAGACCGGATGCGGACCAGTCACTGCAACATCCTTTTTTCAATGTAACATTTTCTCCGAAGCCTGTTCTATTTTACTTAATGCCTCCAATTTACTAACATACTGGACAGGTGGATACAAGGGTTCCTTGTTCACTCAGTGATCCACTCGAGCTGAAGCTGAGTTGCAAGAGTGAGGAAATTTCTATTTTCGTTCTGTCTCATATCCTTCTTTTGAGATCTTTCAGTTTGTTAGACAAATACTATGTTAAAATTGTGATAATTTCTTTTGACTCTAGTGTTTATTACTTTTTTTCTGCATTGCTCTCAGGGGCAAAACCAAATCTTGAGCTGAAGCTGCAGGATTTTGGCCCTGATCCTGATGATTGTTTTCTTGGCTTGACATTGGCTGTAAAGCCTAGTGTTTCAAACTTGGGTATGGTATTAGTATATCTTAACTATTTATTTACTATAGAAAATGTAATTAATATCTGTTGGCCCAAGTGATTGCTTTCTTGCCACCCAATTTTTGTAGAATATTGTGGTTGGCATTATTGCTTATTTGTAATATAATGGAAATAATCCAATTCTTTTGTTGAAATTTTCTTCTTTGCATAACAAATAAATTCCTATTTTCAAATTTAATAGTTGTGGCGACTTCTTGATCCTTCTCCAAATGTGCTGTCTTGAGGGTTGAGGTGTCTCTTTTGTAAGCCAAATTGGCACAGATTGATAGCAAAAGTTCTATCGTACACTAGAAGTGGCTGACTTTAATTTAATTATGACTTCTCATTTCTTATTTTCTGTAAATAAATAATCTTCATGTCCAACCATGTCATAAAAACTGTGGTTAACCAGTTCATGACACCCCTCTCTTTTTACGATATAATTAGCAATTGTTGTCCTTCGGAATGATGTTGAATACAGAACTCCCTAGAATAATGATCTCATTCCCATTCTTTGAAAATTGCAATGGTATGTTATAAAAAGAAAAAGTCAAGGCTTTCTTTCTTATAGAAGATTGATTGAATTGGTGAGAGTCTATCTAAAATAAATAAATAGATGCCTTTGGGTTGAATATTTATTTATCCAAATGTCTCATTTGAGGATGCTATATAGAGCAATATTCTTGTTGAATTTGTGTTCTGTTATTTTAAAGACGCCTACAGTTCTTTGAAATGTCTAAAATTTTTCCAATAATAAATTTTCTTCGCTTTGTACATTTGGTAACCTGACCTTTCTTCACATTACAAATTTTCTCTCACTATCTCCATTTTTTTTCTCGATAGTTGACATTCCTGACTTTTTGATTACTGTCATTTCCTGCAGATGTGGTTCAAAATGTATCGCGGGGCATGGGAGAGGTTGGTGTACAGTGCTGTATATCCAGAAGCATATCATATTACATTTATTTTGTTTTGAACTCCTAATATAATAGCTGTTTACATCTCGTTTGATGTAATATACTATGAAAATGCAGAATATGCTCTTTTGCTCGGATTTTAATGATCATTCAGACCAATCAGGTGATTCTTAGTTTCTTACCATCTATTTGCAATATAATCTTTCATAATCAAGTTACCTATGTTTGCAGAGGAGTGATAGTATTTACTTTTTTTAAAAGTTTGATCAATCTTGATATATTTTTCAGGAAATCTTCATTGTAATTCCATTCTGCTTTCTAATAAATGAATTATGTTAAAGGATAAAGTACCAAAGCAGACAGTGGAGAAATCCTTCTGTATACATAAATGGTAAAACTGTGTAGGTGTTGAACATTAAGATCTTGCGAGAAACAATTGAACCCTCTTACCAGAAAATAGAGAAGAAATCAATTGAACCACCATATATATTTAAATAACTACCACAGAAATTTTACAGAAATCAAATTAGCTGACGATCATAATGATACCAGGACAATCCTATATCTTGATTAATGGCTTATTTTTTTGTTTATGGCATCTTAGATTTATTTTGATCAAATATGTTAAACAATTGTTTGAAAATATGGAAAAACTCTGCAATACTAATAATAAGATGCTGGAACTATCAACGAGGGTTGGGTTTAGTGGAAGGGGCTAGACTCCTACAACATGGTGAACTCAAGTTCGAATCCTTGCGGAGAGAGGTACCCATATTTAGTGCTCAACGCGCCTCAAATAGGATTATCTTTAGTGGAGGGAACTTATGAGAAACCAAAAAAAAAAAAAAAGATGCTGCAACTTCTTACTTGACCAGATCCTATGTGCTGTGATGTCATCAGAAATTACTAAAATTTGTTTTGCCTAATGCACAAGCAGCCTTTGTTTATGTAATCTTGCATTGACCTGACCCTAAAGGCTAAAGTTGCAATTGGTCATTTTTGTGTCAAGGGACAAAATGCTAACATTGTGGAACTACTTGAATGAGATGTGACATTTCTACTTTTTCTCTTTTGAAACTTTTCTGTTAACTTTCATTTTCTTTGTACTTGATACTAACAAGTTCTTTTATTGTGCGATCTAGTTTTTTGGACATTATTATCTCCTGATCAGAGTGGAGCTCACAACTCAGCAGAGACTTCATTATCATTGTCATTTGGGTAAGTTCTTGTGTATACTACACACATAGAATGTGTCATTATAATATGGCGTTTATTTTTAATATTGTAATATTAGTGATATTTGAGGAATAAATATCACAATGGTATTGATCATACGGTAATGTAAAAGTAGAATCAAGACTATGTTTTTGACTTTTAAATGAATAAAAATTAATTGTGATCTTGCTTAGTATATGGGATTAAATGCTTCATCACTCCAAAGAAATATAAGATGTTGAAATGGATTCAACTGCACTCCTTTTAGCTAAGCAACTCTATGGCTGCTAGAAGATTGAATTAGTTATTAGGTATATGCATTACATTGTTTACCAAACTGAGACAGCAATGCATGATTTGTCCTTTCCCTTATTTTGCATTGGCTTGTCTTCTTGACAGATCTGTTCAACACCAGCCAATTGGAGTTCCACAGACAGCGGGATTTTCTTTTCAGCCTTTGCAGCCTAACATCTTAACTACACCATTTTTGACCCTGTCTTCTCCGTTCCAGCGCGGGCACTGCCTTTGAATGATTGTTTGAACTTTGAACAATGCTGAAAGATCTTGAATCTTGAGAATGCATCAAGCAGTTTTTATTCAAGTTAATTATTTGTACAGCTCTGTTTAGCATTAAAAATAGTTTCACATTATTGTGAAATATATATGTAATTACCTAACAATCTCTATAAAGATATTTGATCTCATTGGAGTTTGTAATTTTAACAACTTCCTCGTCCAGGATACCAGTGTCTGGAAGTATATTTTAAAAGGCATTTACTCAGAACATGGAATACTCTTGTGTCTGAAAGTTGGCTTTTGGACATTTTATAACGGATGGATGGCAACTTTTGGACGATTTACGAAAATAAAGACTATATAACTTGCAACTTTCTTTTTTCAGTTTTTATTTAAGATGTTGAGACATTGTAATAGGTTGTCAGAGTAAAATAATTTTATATTGCCAATATATGTCCTTTATTCTCTAATTTATTTAGTATTGTTTAAATGTAAGCTTTTGAAGGGTGTTTGGCAAGTTTATATTTAAAAGATACAAATGATATCTTTTGTAGTCATCATGTTGCAATCAACCCAAATTTGTGTTTGATTTTGCACGAGAATTGATTTTAGTTTTGAGTGACTTGAGCATTAATTGATTTATGTTCAATCATATTAACATAAAAGTGTTTTTTATAAATTTATATTGTTTGGATATTTTGGATTAAAATTGACTTTGGATGTACAATTATAAAAAAAAAAGTTTTAATTGTGTACTTTATTTTTGTTACAGACAATCATTTAAAATTATGTTGCATTATTAAATTTAATATAATTGTATAAAAATTAGTAAAAAAAATTGGCAAAATGCATATTATAAACATACAGAAAATAAAACAAAATTATTGAATTAGAATAAGAGATTAATGGATGTTAACCGTTAGTGTAAAACTATTTTAGACAGACAATCAATCACAATTGTTTATGGTGTAATTATTGTCTCAAATAGTTATCAAAATACAATGACATATCAAAATCAATAATTTTGGTTGACCGTCAATGTAAAATTAGTTTATATTCACGGTGCATAATCTATTTTCTCTCAGAATAATAGATAATATGAAGTATTTAAAAAGAAAATGACAAATAGATAATATATAATTTAAAGTGAAATTAAGTATTGAAATATTATTACTATACTAATGAATTTGTTTGTATTCTATAACTTGATCACAGATTGAGTCTCGAACACAATATCTATCTCTCGAACACAATATCTATCTCTAACAAAATGGTTGAAATCAAACGATTAATGAGTTTATGTCAAAAGTAAATTGTTTGGCAGAATCCGAGTTTCTCTTGTGTGATAGGTTTCCAAGGTTATTTGATTTGTGTTCAAATAAAAGTGAGCCAATGGCAGATGTGTGGGGTTGGGTATGAATGAGAGGTTTGGGGGCTTATTATGGAGGTGACTTTTGATACAATGGGAAGAGTGTAGGATTTTGTTGGTGTTGGTGTTGGTGTTGGCATAGTGATCCAAGAAAAGGTTATTCAACCAAATCTGCAGTGTATTCTCCTTTCTCCCAAAGTGACACTGCAAGTTCATACGAACTCAACATTCAACAAAAAGCTTGAATACAATCAATGATTTCATTTCACGATCTCTATCAATAATAATTATCTTACATAATTACACACAACACTTTCAGTTTTACTCATCGTTGCATACAATGTCCAAAATCGAACCAACCTCAACCCGATTCGTAATTGAACCACTCTCACAATTTGACCTATCCCCACACTCTCGCACCACCACTGTCCGATCAATCGCCATCACATCACTTTCAAATCCTACCATTCTCTATGTCGGCACTAACTCCGGAACTCTCTTTTCCCTCTCCGCCGACACAAACGACACCAACACTTCTCAAAACGGCAACGTTCCCTCCGATTCAGCTTCCTTTCTACATAAGCTGTCGTTTATTCGAAGCGTTTCGGTTAGCGACTCTCCGGTGGACGCCGTTTTGGTTCTCGCTGATTTAGGGAAGGTTTTATTGCTCTCCGATGGTTCGTTGTTTTTGGTTGATTCGGAATTATCGAATCGCGCTTTTAGGTTAGGGTTTTCTAAAGGTGTTGCGGTGGTAACGAGAAGGAAGATGAGAAATAATGAATCCGAAGGTTTAGGTTTTGATATGAATAATCAAAATCACAGGTTTTTGCAGAAATTGGGAGGGTTGATTGTGAAAGATGGTGAAACACAGAGTGAGGCTTGTGTTTTGGCACTTGCTATTGGCAGAAAGTTAGTGATTGTTGAACTTGTTTTAGGGAGTGGTAAAAGTGGGAAGAGTGATAAAGATTTTAATAATGGTTCTCTTGTTGTTTTGAAAGAGATTCAATGTGTTGATGGTGTTGTTAGTACTATGGTTTGGATTGACGATTCAATTTTCGTTGGTACTGTGAATGGTTATAGTTTGATTTCGTGTGTTAGTGGACAGAGTAGTGTTATATTTTCGTTGCCAGATGTGTCTCGGCCGCCGCGGTTGAAGTTGTTGCATAGGGAGTGGAGGGTGTTGTTGTTGGTGGATAATGTTGGGGTTATTGTTGATGTTCAAGGGCAGCCGGTTGGGGGTAGTTTGGTGTTTCGGCACGGGTTGGAATCGATTGGGGAGTTGAGTTTTTATGTGGTTGTTGTGAGTGATGGGAAGATTGAGCTGTATAATAAGAAAAATGGGGTGTGTGCTCAGGTGTTGCCGTTTGGTGGGGAAGGGATTGGACCTTGTGTTGTTGCAAGTGAAGAAGATAAGGGTGGGAAAATTGTTGCTGTTGCAACTGCTACCAAGGTATGTTATGGTGTGAATCTGATCACACTGTGATCTTCATTTAGGATATACACTTTGACATATTTGTGGTTTTGTTGTTGAATGTTTGTGTGAGTGTGTTTGGTCTTTAAGATGTAAAGCTTGGATGGTTGGCTTTTACACTTGTTTGATTTTGTGATAGATATTAATATTATACTTGGATTGTTTAGATAAATAGAATAGAGGCCATTTCACGATAACACCAAATACTTATTGTACTCGTACAGCCAAATCTGAGGGGTAAAAGATAGATAATGTTGAAGAATTAAGGAAAATCAGATTTGATTTGATTTGATTTTATATTATTCTATTTATTTTTATTTTATGATTATGTCATTATTACTCAGTATTACTATTGTAATTTTCTTTTCTATATAAACAGCTTAGGGTTGTAGTAATAAAATATAAAAGTATTTTGTCTTTTACTTTCTTCATGGTATCAAGAGCTATTGGTTAGGGTTTTGTAAAGCTTTTCACAATCCACCAGGGTTTGCTGCGTTCTAACCAACAACTAAGCTATGGCACACAATACCTCATGGAAGGCATCCCTTACGGGTAGCGGCGACTATGGTTTGGGTGAAAAATCAGAAGTAGCCAACAACACCGGTTTAGGCACTGGCGGCGGCCCAAGGGGCGGTGGTAGTTGGAATGGTTTATCTAACAACGGTTTTTCCAATTTTTTTGGCCATGAGGGAACTTCTAATGCCCTCAAAGTTGAAATCCAAAAACTTAATGGAAAAAATTATGTCGAATGGTCCCAAACCGCAAGATTGATCCTAGATGGTAAGGGAAAATACGGTTTCCTCACAGGAGAGGTGCAAATACCTGCCACAACTGATCCTAATTACAGGTTTTGGAAATCTGAGAACTCTGTTATTATTGCTTGGCTGCTTAGTATGGAATCAACGATTAGAAAACCTTTTATGTTTTTGCCTACTGCGAAGGAAGTTTGGGAGGCTGTCAAAGAAACATATTCTGATATTCAGAATTCTTCTCAAATTTTCGATCTCAAATCACGATTGTGTCATGCCAAACAAGGAGATAGAGATGTCACTACCTATTATAATGAGTTGATGACACTATGGCAAGAATTGGATCTCTGCTATGATGATCATTGGAAGTGTTGTGAGGACAGTGTTTTGTTTCTTAAGAGATAGGAGAACGACCGAGTATTCATGTTCTTGGTTGGGCTTAATAAGCGACTTGATAAAGTCCGAGGCAGAATATTGGGAAAGATTCCATTGCCATCACTTCGGGAAGCGTTCTCAGACGTTAGAAGAGAAGAGGCAAGACAAGGTGTTATGATGGGTAAGTCACCTTCTGTTGTTGAGGTTGAAAGCTCTGCCCTAGTCACTAAGAATGAAGACGGGAAGAGAGATGGCAAGAAACCATGGTGCGAACATTGCAAACGTTCATGGCACACACGTGATACATGTTGGAAGCTCCATGGAAAACCTCTAAATTGGAAGAAAAAAGGAGGAAATAAAGGTCATGCCCTCCAAGCTGGTACCTCTGATCAAGAGAAGCAGTCTCCTTCAAGCCCATCTCCTTTCAGCAAGGAACAATTAGATCAACTGTACAAACTCCTTGAGCCACGGGGAAGATGATTGGCAATGCTAAGGAGAGTGGAGGACTCTATTATCTTAACAATGGACTCGACTTCAAAGACCAACCAAAAACAAGTACCTGCTTTGAATCTAGTTTTGTTTCTTCTAATAATGATGATATTATGTTATGGCATTTACGGTTAGGACATCCTAGTTTTCCGTATTTGAAACATTTGTTTCCTAAATTATTTTCTAAGAAGGATCCGTCTTTATTTCATTGTGAAACTTGTGAATTTGCTAAACATCACCGTTCTTCTTTCTCTACACAACCATATAAAAAATCAAAACCGTTTGCAGTTATTCATAGTGATGTTTGGGGTCCTAATAGAATAAACACTTTTTCTAATAAAAGATTGTTTATAACCTTTATTGATGATCATACTAGAATTTGTTGGGTTTATCTATTGAAAGAAAAATCAGAAGTTGGACAAGTTGTCAAAAATTTCTTTAAAATGGTGCACACTCAATACTATACAAATATTCAAGTCTTCAGAAGTGACAATGGTAAAGAATATTTTAATATATTTTTGTCTGATTTTTTTCTTGCCAATGGAGTTGTTCATCAAAGTTCTTGTGTTAATACACCCCAACAAAATGGAATTGCAGAGAGAAAGAATAAGCATCTTCTTGAGGTTGCTAGAGCTTTACTATTTGCAAATAAGGTTCCAAAATATTTGTGGGGTGAAGCTGTTTTAACTGCATCATATTTAATTAATCGAATGCCATCTAAAGTTTTAGATTTTCATACCCCTCTTGATGTTTTTCGAAATTATTTTCCTTTGACTAGTGTATCTGCTGATTTGCCACTAAAAGTTTTTGGTTGCACTGCTTTTGTTCATGAACATAAACAACTTGACAAACTCGAGCTAAAAGCAATAAAATGTGTGTTTACCGGTTACTCTCCAACTCAGAAGGGGTATCGGTGTTTTGAACCAAAATTAAAAAGAATTTTTGTAACCATGGATGTTACTTTTGTGGAAAATCAACCATTTTTTACTGACATTCATCTTCAGGGGGGAAATTATAAGGAAGATTCATCTTTTACTTATGAAAACATCATTACTTTAAGTGATATAGTGTCGCAAAATTCTGAGACTTATATTGATGCACCAAAAGAAAATGTCCAAGAATCCATATTGGAATTCAATCAACTTATGAATGAGGTTTCGACAGATTCGGGGGCGACAATTTTAAATCAAAATCACACTGATCAAATTATTGATCTCAATAATAATGAAGGACCACCTGAAATGCCACAACATAATGACTCAGATAAAGAGACACAAAACAGGTTTACTACCATTGACCCTACTTGGAAGGAAAATGTCTTTGAAAGAAGAAACCATAAACAGAGAAATGAAGGACCCATTCTCCGACCCTTCCAAGATTCCGAACCAATAGATAATCCAACACATCATCTTGATACAGGTAAGTCCTCTTCTGTTCTTAAGAGTCATGTCGAGTATCCTGATATAGATCTCCCTATTGCAATTAGAAAACCTGTTAGATCATGCACTAAATATCCTTTGTCTAATTATGTGTCATACTCAAAATTGTCTTCTTCATTTGCTGCATTTACCTCTAAGTTGTCTGCTGTAGAAATTCCAAAAAATATACAGGAGGCTCTAAAAATTCCAAAGTGGAAGGAAGCTGTTCTTGAGGAGATGAGAGCTCTTGAGAAGAATCAAACTTGGAGAGTCATGACGTTACCTACAGGAAAGAATACCGTTGGCTGTAAATGGGTATTTACTGTGAAATATAATTCTGATAATACAGTTGAAAGATACAAGGCACGCTTGGTTGCTAAAGGGTTTACTCAGACATATGGCATTGATTACTTAGAGACTTTTGCTCCTGTTGCCAAGTTAAACACTATTAGAGTTCTCTTGTCTTTGGCGGTGAATTTAGATTGGTCTCTTAACCAACTTGATGTAAAAAATGCTTTCCTGAATGGTGAGTTGGAAGAGGAAGTATACATGGATAGTCCACCTGGCTTTGAAGATAAGTTTGGTTCAAATGTATGCAAACTACAAAAATCCCTTTATGGTCTCAAGCAATCTCCAAGGGCTTGGTTTGAGAAATTCACTCGCTCTGTCAAAAAGCAAGGATATATGCAGGGACAATCAGACCATACGTTGTTCATGAAGTTCTCTAATGTTGGTAAAATTGCAATTTTAATTGTATATGTAGATAATATTATTCTCACAGGAGATGACATTGTTGAGATGGAAAGATTGAAGAAAAACTTGACAAAAGAATTTGAGATCAAAGATTTAGGTGCACTCAAATATTTTCTTGGTATGGAAGTTGCTCGCTCAAAGAAGGGAATTGTTGTTTCTCAAAGGAAATACATCCTAGATCTCTTGGAAGAAACTGGGATGAATGGGTGTAGACCAGCAGATACTCCTATGGAATTAAATACTAAACTTTGGGAGAAAGACAGTGTTCCTGTTGAGATTGGAAGATACCAGAGGTTGGTTGGCAAACTTATTTATCTAGCCCACACTAGACCTGACATCGCTTTCTCTGTGAGTGTTGTAAGTCAATTCATGCATTCTCCCTATGAAGAACACTTGGAGGCAGTTTATCGAATCTTAAGGTACTTGAAATCCAATCCTGGAAAGGGTTTGTACTTCAAGAAAACTAATGACAGAGAAGTCTCTATATTTACAGATGCTGATTGGGCAGGATCAGTTACTGATAGAAAATCCACTACTGGATATTGTGCCTATGTTTGGGGAAATTTAGTCACTTGGAGAAGTAAGAAACAAGGGGTTGTTGCTCGAAGCAGTGCAGAAGCTGAATTTAGAACAATGGCTCAAGGAATTTGTGAACTTTTGTGGATTCGTAAACTCTTGGATGAACTGAAAATGAAAGTTGACTCACCCTTAAAATTGTTCTGTGATAGCAAAGCAGCAATAAGTATAGCTCACAACCCCGTACAACATGATAGAACCAAACACATTGAGATTGACCGCCATTTCATAAAAGAAAAAATTGATGCCGGAATTATATGTCTGCCATTTGTGACTTCCAACCAGCAAACCGCTGATATCTTGACAAAAGGTTTGGCAAGACCCAATTTTGAGCGACTTATAGCCAAGTTGGGCATGACAGATATCTATGCACCAACTTGAGAGGGGGTGTTGAAGAATTAAGGAAAATTAGATTTGATTTGATTTTATATTATTCTATTTATTTTTATTTTATGATTATGTCATTATTACTCAGTATTACTATTGTAATTTTCTTTTCTATATAAACAGCTTAGGGCTGTAGTAATAAAATATGAAAGTATTTTGTCTTTTACTTTCTTCAGATAATGATGCTTTTAAGTTCAATCTACACCAGGGGAGAGTTAAGTAGTTTGTAGATAGGTCTGTCCTGAAGCCTTGTATATGTAGAGTAACAAATAACATTATTGGGTTAGGAAACTCATTCTACATAACATGCTTAAAATGGCAATGAAAATGGGAACTTAGTTGAAGTAGTTGTAGAAGATTCGAGCACTGAGGATACTGTTTCATTGTGGGTACCTTCAATTTGAAAAATGAAAACTTTGTTATTGTAGTACTTCATTATTTAAACTACTTAAAATTCAGACGTTGGAGGTACAATTTCATGTATATCCTTTTTTTTTTTTGTCGTCTGGAGCAGTGGACCTACAATGGACAAAGTTACGGATTTTAAAATTTGGGATTTGACAAATTTAATTTGTGTTTGATTAGTTAAGCGCAAATTAAGGTGCCTCTTTTCTATGTTAGTGGAGAACCGACTGATTTATATGTAATTAATATTTGACAGCATAAAGGCAGTAACTTTAAACATGGAGGATCTTTTGCAGCTAGCTAAATGCTTAGTGGACAAAAAAACTAATTTGAAACTTAAAATAGTCAGTTAAGTAATTAGAGCCTGAGGGAAAATTCATATCTATAGCTAGCTGGATTGAATTTTCTGTTAATATAGTAAGCGCCTACGTATTTTCCTCGTAATATTGGATGTAAGAATGTCCTAGCATTTGTGCCTTGTAGATTATTATTCTATGACTGATGGTAACCTTTTTTCTTAGGTACACTCAGTGTTATATATAGAAGGTGGCAGGTTTTAGAGACTATAGAACTTTGTTCCCTGGTGGTTAGTAAAATTTTTGCAAAATTTTCGTTTTCATAGTCGTTCATTAAGATGGAAAAAATCATGGCCTAATTTTTATATTTTATAATGAAATCAACAGTACTTCATTATGAGTAACCATTGAACCTTCAGCCTGGTCGGATATTATAAATATAGGCTTGAGTCCTAATTTGACTTAGAATATTGAAGCATGTATTTGATTTCAGTCCTAGACTGTTTTTTTAGTTTGGTATCATTAAGTACCAAATGGCATTGAACTGAATGCACTAACTGCAGTAGTACCATACACCCTTATATTTCTGACATCAGATTTCTTGTCACTCATCACGTTAATTTATGCCCATCATTACAATTTTAATTGATTTGGAAAGTGCATGCAAGTAATTTGTTGTAACTACGATCTTTAAGCTCTCATAGTATTGGCTCATTGCAAAAATTCATGTCTTTTTTTTACATATACTACTAGGTCGTGTGTTATCAGAAATTACCATCTGTAGAACAAATAAAAGACCTTTTGAGGAAGAAGAACTATAAGGGAGCCATATGCTTGGTAGAGGAGCTTGAGTCTGAAGGTGAAATATCAAAAGATTTGCTCTCATTTATTCATGCTCAAGTGGGGTTCCTATTGCTTTTTGACTTGCATTTTGAAGAAGCCGTGGACCACTTTCTGCTCTCTGACACAATGCAACCTTCTGAAATATTCCCATTTATAATGCGAGATCCAAATCGCTGGTCCTTACTGGTACTATTGTGTTTGTCTCCTTTTTTTTATATATTACTTTCACAAGTGCTTTTTAAAAAAAAATCTATTGTTGGTTTTGTTTACTGTCTCTGTCATGGCCAAAGCCACCAGAAATAAAACTTTGAAATATGAAGAAATGCTCCCTGTTAGATTAGTATCAATTACTATATCAGTCTCAATTTATATATTTGACAAATTGCTGCTATATACTTGGTCATATGCATATTCTTCTGTCAAGCAGAATTGGCCTTAAATATCTTGTGAAGTTCTATGCAAATTTATTTGATGTCAATGAAAGCACCTCAGAAAACGTTAATTTTGTATAAACAATGTGAACTGTTTGGTCACGATAACAAATTCTATGTCTGTTGTGCTATGAATTATTCAAATATTTATAGTTTGTGCTTTATGAATGTGGTACAGAGGTTCAAACTGGCTTTTGTAGGTTCCTAGGAATCGGTATTGGGGTTTGCATCCTCCCCCAGCCCCGCTTGAAGATGTAGTAGATGATGGCTTGATGACAATCCAAAGAGCATCTTTCCTAAGGAAAGCAGGTGTAGAAACAATAGTAGATAATGATCTTTTTCTGAATCCACCAAATAGAGCTGATTTGTTGGAGTCAGCAATCAAAAACATTAGCAGGTTTATATTCCCTTAGTTTGCTATGCATTTTACTTGATAGAAAATGAATATACATCTTTTTTATTTGATATGGAAAAATAAAATATGAAGTTCTTTTTAATAGAAGAGATAAGGGAATCTGGTTAGTTATATATCACTTATCTGCATCCCAAAAGATAGGAAATTACATTTATTATATTGCTAGTTCTGGTATCTACATTTATCCTATCCAAAGCCCTATTACCCAGGACATAGAATTTGAAATCTCTTTTGGCTCTTACGTCGCCCCCTGCAAGATGGCTTGAAATTGTCTCCCATAGACAGTTTGTGTACGGAATCATTACAGTACTTTTTGGACTTGCCCTTGCCCCCTTGGTGAGAATATCTGCGTCTTGACCTGTTGTAGTGACACAGGGTATGCAGAACTCACCAATTTTTATCTTCCCTTCAGTTAAATGTTTGTCTACTTCCATATGTTTAGCTTTGTCACAGAGAACGAATTGTGAGCTATGCAAGTTATTTACTCATCACAGTAGACTTTCCTTGGTGTCAACTATCACTCTGTCTGTACTCTGTAGTCTTTCAATCTACATAACCTCTCACATTTTGTTGGCCCTTGATCTAAATTATGCTTCAGTACTACTCCTAGCCACCAAATTTTGTTTCTTCTCTATGTAACAAGGTTCCCTCTGACAAATTTACAGTAATCCCAAGCAGATCTCCTGCCAATGGTACTCCCAGCCCAATCTGCATTGATGTAGGCTTGTATTTTTGCAAGTATCCATACTACTTATATTGTAATCATCTTCCGGGTGACCCTTTGTTGATGAGTATTATGTACAGGTATTTGGAGGCCTCTCGAGAGAAAAAACTAACGCAGTCAGTTAGCGAGGGGGTTGACACTCTATTAATGTATCTCTATAGAGCCCTAAATCGTATTGAGGATATGGAGAGGTTGGCATCTTCTACAAACTGTTGTGTTGTGGTATGTGCTGATTATTTTTATTGTGGATTCAATACATAAAAATTGTTATGTTTTGCATCTATGTTAAAATGTTGATGTTATGTATTAATTATTTGATTGAAGAGATTTCAATACATTTTCAAAATTTGGACAGTTAAGTGTGAAGTAAAAGGAAATGTGGCTATTATTCTCTTAGAAAATTTGAAATAAAATTCTTGTTATTGGCATGACCACATTCAAAGTTCTCCAAAAAGAGAATTGTGTCAACTGCAGAATGAAGCTGTGAAACTGGAATGGTAAAATTTAATTGGAATACTAAACAAAAGTGTGAATAGAAAAAGGAAGACGGTCCGCATGTCTAAATTGACGCTGCTCTTTAAAGAAAGGCATAGGTTATTTCACTGCATAACATGCTGACAATTTAATGGGGTTGTCCTGAGAGATGATCTTATGAGATACAATTTTTTTTACAGGAGGAGTTGGAACACATGTTAGAAGAGTCGGGGCACTTACGGACCCTTGCCTTTCTATATGCAAGTAAAGGAATGAGCTCAAAAGCTGTGTCTATTTGGCGCATCCTGGCAAGAAATTATTCATCTAGCCTATGGAAAGACCCTGCTTTGGATAATATTATACAGGATAGTGGGGAAAACCTTATTTCTGGCAAGGCAATTGCAGCTGCTGAAGCTTCAAAAATTCTCGAGGAGTCATCTGACCAAGATTTGATTCTCCAACATCTAGGATGGGTATGAGTGTTAAAAAGTTATCTGTTAATGCAAGTAGAATGTCTACAACTCCATGATTCTTCATTTTGGACTTTCTCATTTCAGATTGCAGATGTCAGCCAGGTTCTTGCAGTCGAAGTTTTAACTTCGGACAAACGAGAGATCCAGCTTTCTCCAGGTTGGCCTTCATTCTTCAAGCATGCCCATACCCGTGAATTTCTACAACAATATTCTGATAATGTTTTGTTGGATCGTTGATTTTTGAGGAATGCAAATTTCAAATTCGTTGATATATGCACATTTTGAATATATTATTTGTTTACTTTGGGCTACTTACTTATTACCACAGAATGCTTCATGTGATCTGCCAAAGGGATTTCAAATATTTCATTTATTTTCGTTTCTGTTTATTATACTTTATTTGTGAAATCATTATTCATATTTTAGGTCATTTCATACTGCAGATGAAGTCGTTACATCTATTGATCCACAGAAGGTAGAAATTTTACAGAGGTATGCCATTGTGTTACCGGTTGGGAATATTCTCGTTTCTTTTGAATTGATGATAATGCTTGAGACTTGTATTGGGATGTATATGGTTATTGATTCTCAGGATTTCATTATGCTATTAATTATTTTATTGTGTCATTATTGCTTTTACACTCTAATGTATATGTAAACACCTAATGGGTTAAGGGTTGGTCATTGTAGTTGTAATTTTGATTTATACTGCTTCTTTTGTTTACCCTGGCTTCCTTTTTATTTTAGGTATCTCCAATGGTTGATTGAAGACAAAGATTGCTTTGATACTCAGTTGCATACGTTGTATGCTCTATCACTTGCGAAATCAGCAATTGAAGCCTTTGAGTTTGAAAATATCTCTGAAAATCTTGCTAGTGGAAATACTGAGAGAAAAAATTTGGTTACTTTGAGGAACTCAATCTTTCAGACTCCTGTGCGGGAAAGATTACAATTCTTCTTGCAATCCTCAGACTTGTACGATCCAGAAGAAGTTCTTGACTTGATTGAAGGATCAGAATTATGGTTAGAAAAGGTAATTATAAGTCTTTTGACTATATCTTAAAATCTGTTTATTTTATTTTGATGTATTTTCTATTTATAGCTCATTGTTTCATAGACTATCTTTGGGATGGGTGATGATAAATTCCTTTATGTTTGAAATGATGTTTACCTTATTTTCCCTTACACGACAGGCTATTCTGTATAGAAGACTGGGGCAAGAGACTTTGGTCCTACAAATTTTGGCTTTGTAAGTTTCACCTTAGCTTTTAAACTGTAGCTTTTATCTACTTTTCTTATCAATTTACTAAAACTATACTGTATGTTGACGTATAATTCCGTGCATGCATTTTTTTATCGTTGATTCATTGTATGTTTTATACGATGCCATCTTTATGCATGTATGTTTTACATTAGATTAGATGGTACAAACTAATCCTTGCCATTCTCTATTAAAAGCTTGCAATTTCAAAAGTCAATTAAAATATGGATATTTGATAGAGGTCAAGGATGTCATTATCTATATTAGAAATTCCTCTCCTAGTCTGATAAGATTCCAGTGTTGTTGCAGACTAAAAAGAAATGAGAAATATGGATTACTATTTTTAACGAACAAAAATTGATCCTTCTAGATTATAGTAACTTGCAATTGATAATAATTTGTGAATGAAAATCCTTCCAAGTCATGGTGGGATATAGAGTTTGCAGATAGGATTACGGGATTTAGTTTAATTTGATGGATTTCAGAGGACAACTATATTTCCCATATTTTCAAGATAATTCGTTTTATTTGAAATTATAAATTTCATTAAAACATGCATCAATTGAGTGCAAATGGCTTACGAAGTGTAAAAATACAAAAAACATAGTGTTTATTATTTATTATTGTTGTCTTTTGGCGCACAGGAAGCTAGAAGACAGTGAAGCTGCTGAGCAGTACTGTGCTGAGATTGGAAGAGCTGATGCCTACATGCAGTTTGTCTCCCTTTTACCCTTTTAATGTTTTATTTAAGTAATGGTTATTTAACACAATAATGTTAAATGCTGTTTTTCTTTTTTTGTCAAATGTCCTCAGATTGCTAGAAATGTATTTGGATCCACAAGATGGTAAGGATCCCATGTTTACTGCTGCTGTTCGCCTTCTTCACAATCATGGAGAATCATTGGACCCATTGCAAGTTTTAGAGGTAATAAACTCACCTATATCAGTTTTAACAAGTAGACAGGACTGTTTCACAGTGAACTGTCTCATTGGCTGCTCTGGTCAGGTCACAAACCCCTACTTTGTACCAGCCTTAGGACCATTGAACCTGTTGAAAACCAGGGAACCTTGTTTGGAACTGAATTTAATTATGAACTCAGATCCTTGAATTCAGGTGCATGCTGCTTTTTGACTAGTCTAGCACCCAACGGTCCTTGTTGTCAACTAATGCATATACTTCGAAAAACACGGCATCTAAACAATAACATACTGCTACTATACTTGAATTTTTCAACGGTGTTCTATCAGTCACGAAAAGCAGCGACAGCGTGTCAGATATCTTTGGAGACGATCAAGTTCAAAGTCAAACCCCCTTTTGTTTTGAGTGTGGGCCATGATTTCATGGGTCACCAGATTGGCCATAATGGTGTCATACAAAATATTTCTATTTATACTCATTATTGCATTAGGAGTGTTTCAGATCAAGTATTGTTTTGCTAAACCAACAATTACTGCAGTTCATGCCATTATGATGTGTTTTGGTCCATTCTCTTGTCAAGTTGGGTGTTGCATGTAGGATGTGATGTAAAATTGCTTGTGTTCTTACCTGACTGCATTAGATGCTCTTTGACAAGAGGTTAGGAAAAGGTTTTATAGAAAGTGTCTGATATCTTTTTATTAATAATATTAACATCACAAAGTCAATCACTAGAAGAGATAATTTGAAATGCACAAGCAGGCGTTATTTCATCAATATTCAATGCTTCATAAATCATT
Source organism: Cicer cuneatum (assembly GCA_037974295.1). NCBI lineage: Eukaryota > Viridiplantae > Streptophyta > Magnoliopsida > Fabales > Fabaceae > Cicer > Cicer cuneatum. Next base: position 72,172,469 of record JBBPBO010001985.1, on the reverse strand, counting down.
TGCATCTCTTCTCTTTAGCTGTTATTGTATGCAATTCCCACAGTTGTACTCACTAAATCTTTTGGGTTTCAAATGCAGAAACTATCACCAGATATGCCGCTTCAACTTGCTTCTGAGACTTTACTAAGAATGTTCAGGGCCAGAGTTCATCATCATCGTCAAGGACAGGTGTTCATGTTTTTTCTTTGGTAGATAGATTTCCCTAACCTTAAGATGTGTGGGGAGTGGGGGAAGTAATACAAATCAGAATTGTAGTGGTTGCTATCAAGAGTAATGGTAGTCTTGTTTTCTGTAAGTTCTCTCCTAGTGTGGTGCATTCCACAAGATTTCTGCAACTACAACAAATTTATAAGTGCTTTTGAAATTCAAATAAGAATTGTAGTGGTTGCTAATTGCTATCAAGAGTAATGGGTAATCTCGTTTTCTGTAAGTTCTCTCCTCGTGAGGTGCATTCCACAAAATTTTTGCAACGTCAACAAATTTTAAGTTCTCTCCTAGTCTATGAGTAGTTTAAATACAATCATCTTTTGAGTAGAGTCTCTGCTGCATCACCAGTTTATGTGGACTTTCAACCACTCAAGTTCATAACTGTTCCTGAACTTGAACCACTTTTTTACCAAGATTTCCTTGCGTGCAATATTTTTTAGATAACTTATTTGTAATCTGACATTTCGTGGTTGACAGTTTTTTGTCACACTGTCTTGTATATCTGTAGACAACCAAGTATTGTGGACTGGTATTGGTAACTTTAATAACTTATGTTTCAGATTGTGCATAATTTATCTCGCGCCGTAGACATTGATGCAAGGTTGTCAAGATTAGATGAAAGATCAAGGCATGTACAGATTAATGATGAGAGTCTCTGTGATTCCTGTAATGCACGCCTTGGTACTAAGTTATTTGCAATGTATCCTGACGATACAGTTGTATGTTACAAGGTTAGTGCTTGATCACTTCTCTCGATTCCTCAAATAGAGCTTTTGCACACACTTCAATGCCTCATCATCCATAATTGTACCACGAAGCTGTTTCCCGATGTGTTATTTCGAAATTCATGACATGATTTCTAGTGCAACAAAGAAAGTAATAAGTGCAACGTTACCTTGCAGTGGATTTTTTTGGTATTGATCGTACTTATTTTTGAAGTTTTTATCTGCTCCTAATTTTGTCATTTTTCTTTTTAATATGCAAGTCTTTATTTATTGTCTTTACTAGATTCTGGGCTAAAGCTGACTGATGGTTTATTTAAAATTAAATGAATGTAATTTGGGACTCCGCACTTGGTAGACTACATTGATTGACAATTATTGGTGATTGTTTAGCTATGCTCCTTATAATACTGACACTGTTATTATATAGATGGGTTTTCTTACTTGTGCTTCTAATACTTTGTAGTGTTACCGTCGTCAAGGCGAGTCGGTGTCTGTCTCAGGTCGCAATTTTAAGGAAGACATCCTAATTAAACCAGGTTGGCTTGTGAGTCGTTGATCTTTAAACTATGATAATTGCTATTTGATGTCAATATTGCTTGGCGGAAGCCTGAATATGACGAGTTGCCTACCAAATCCAAATCCTTTCAAAATTGGCGAAAGAAAAGTTGATGATACTTGCTCGGTTATATAGTTGAACATTCAGGTTTTCAACTGTAACCTGCTGCACTAAGAGTGTAAGTTCATATAATTGACTACCACATGATGGTACTGTAAATAAATATGTTGAGTTCCCCATTGTACTCCCCATACCTCCTTTAGGAAAATTGCTTTGTAAATTTTGATATTGTAAAATGTATATTTTTGCATCTATAAATAATCAGCTCATTCTTGCATTCTCTAGTTCTTTCGGGCATGCCATGTTGGAATTTGTTTACAAGGATTTGACGGCTGTAGATCATTGCGTTCTATTGTTTTCACAATCAATTGCTTATGTAATTCCATTCCCAAGCTGTGGATTGGTAGATACAAAAAGCCTTTCTCAGAATAGCAATTGGAGGGTTCAAATTTTGCTATTGTTAGAATGGTTTGATTAAGGTTTCAATTTACTTTTATTGTGACTTCAACCACTGTAGTAGATAGATTACACAGCATTGAAATGTACAAAGAAATAATTCAAAATGTTACTAAAAGATGTTTTATGTAGATTAAAGAACACATTCTTATTAGGTTGAAAGGCACAGCCAACTTTAATTTCATTGTCAATGTAAAACTTGCGTTAATGTGTAACATGAAAGTATCTCTATAAGCTTCCTTACCTTTGTGGCTTTTAATGACACTAATGAGTTTTTAAGTTTCCAACTTATCTAAATTTTTATCTAAAAAAAGGATGATAAAAAAAATGATATTGAATTTACCTATTTGTCTTATGTAATGATAAAAAACATATATACTTAATAATGATAAAAATAATCTAAACAAATAGATATATAGCTGAATAGATTATATACAATATTATATATATATATGACCACTTTTAAAATTAAACATGGAATAATGCGTCTTCTCTTATTCATGAAATGTTAATTCTATGATAAGAATTTGACTTTATAATTTCAACTAAAAATTCAAATTCTCTTTTTATCATGACTATTTGACACTTTGTCTCTCCTCCGCCCCAAAAGTTGATACTAGTATAAAGTTCAACTTATATTTCCATCAAAATCATTTAAATTTCAGGGCCACATGAATTATGAACAAGAAAGCAGGACTATTTCCAATAAGTTGTCTTCACTTGTTGTGTGATAATAATGTCAATATGCGTTATGATAGTGGAAGTTTCATGACTTACATGAATCCATATCTTCATTTCTTGATCAATATGGATCCAACAGCGAGTGCCGGTTATTCATTGGGCCCAATTTACCGATACTTCTAGTTCTCGACCCCATTATCCACATTTTGTTTTCATATACAATAAACAAGTGTACCAATAAAAGAGAGCCTTAAAAGCATAAATTTCCACAAAGCTTTGTTACATCATTATCCTTGTCATTGAAGTTATCATTTCTTAAGCCATACATATAAATTGTGGCAATTATTTTTTTTTAAATTAAAATTTTGTGGCAATTATTTTCTCACTTATAATATTTCTAATTAATTAATTGCTTATAAATATACTCATTTGTTATTTTTTTGGGTCAGTATTTGCATTGAGTGGCTGATCATTCAACAAATTTGTTGATGGCTTTGAATTTGCGATCAGCTCAAGTGAAGCCCTTATTTTTCTCAGATACACTCAACTCAGTTAACACCTCCACAAAACTCCCAGGTTCTTCTCTTCTGTTTTTGTCGTATAGACATATAATTTTTTTTGTTTCTGACAAACACATACATATATTATAAACGAATAATGATAATAAGAATCATGATAAGAGCTTCCTCTTTTCTTCAGCATATATTTAACTTTCTTGCTTATAATTATTTTACCATGATTTGTGTTAAATATTATTTTATTGAATTGGATTTAAATAAACTTTTTTATCTTTCCAATCAGCAATACAAACATAACATCATTCGAAAAAACATTAATAACTAAAGAAGGTATTTTTTATATATATGACATATGAAAAATAAGAGATTAATTTTTTATCCACGTGAGTTACCATGCTTTTTTTTCTTTCTTTCGTGCTATTATGTGTTATTATTTATGTAGAGTATTTTTATTATTAACCTATGCAACTAGTCATGTTACCCCTGATGATGATACTTTGAGGTTTATTTTGAAGATACAAAACAGTGGTCGACGTGAGGAAGCAGTAAATTACGGATCCGGATTGCATGCATTTAAAGTATTTGAAGATCGGAGAATCTAAATTTAAAATTATTTTATTGTTTTTATAGCTAAATATACAATCTTAAAATTACAATCGTCGGATCTTAATCGGACGGTTTTATATATCCTAATTGCATAATTAACTGCATGAAATTTAAATTCATAAATTACATCAAAGTTACTTGCAGAGTAATTTCTACCGGTCACCTTCCCAGTTGTACCTACCATCATCCAAGACATATGAAAAAACAATTTTATCTTTTTAACTAAATATAAAACTTTTTTTTATTTTTGGAAGTTTCAAAGTTTTGAAATTTTTAAAAACCAAATTTTCAAAATAAATATTACATTTCGAAATTTTGAAAAATTTAGAAAGTTTTAAAATTTGGAAAGTTTCAAAAGTTTTCAAATTTAGAATGTTTCGAAAATTTCCAAATTTGGAAAGTCTACGAAGATATGCTGATGAGGTGGACAGTTTGAGTGGATAGTTTGCTTCATTTCATTCGTCGATATGATGATGTGGATAGAACTCTATTGGCTCTATCATTTCTATAGCCCTTATCACCTCTATCACTCCTAAAGCCTTTAACGATAGTATAGATAATTTCTCCGTTCATATATCTGGTTCTAGGCACTGTGAAATTAAGTTAACATACTAATTATCATAACAATTTTAAAAAAATTTGAAATTTTCAAAAATTTCTAATATTTCAAAACATTCTAAAGTTTTAAAATTTTAAGTTTTGAAAATTTCAGTTTAAAACTTTCGAACGGTAAAAAAAATCAGAATTTTAAAAGTTTCAAATATTTGAAATGTTCGAAGGACCTGAAACTTTTAAACTATGAAGAACTTCTTAAACGCAATTTTTAAAAGTTTTAAATATTTTTGAAACTTTCGAAGGAGCTGAAAGTTTACAAATGAGAAATTTTCAAGATTTTTGAATCTTTCGAACAATCTAAAAAATTTCGAAATAAGATAAATCCAGGAGTTTCTAAACTTTCGAACAATCTCAAGTTCGAAGTAGGATAAATCCAAAAAATTTGAAACTTTCGAAATTTTGAATTTTTTTACCATTCGAAAGTTTTAAACTGAAACTTTCGAAACATAAAATTTTAAAACTTTCGAATGTTTTGAAACTTTTGAAAATTTTCAATTTTTTTAAAATTATTGATATGATAATCATATCGACGAATTAATGAAGCAAATTGTCCACCTCGTCAGTATATCGTCGTAGACTTTTCAAATTTAGAAAATTTCGAAACTTTTTAAATGTAATCTTTATTTCAAAGGTTTGTTTTTTAAATTTCCGAAGTTTCAAATCTTTATAAGCAAAATAAGCAAATTTCGAAATTTTGACATATTATAAAATAAAGTTTACATAAACTATCAAATAAAATAAGATTATTTAAAAGTCGTGTTAGATCTCAAAAATAAAATTTAACATTTTTATGTGTATAAATATAATTTAATCTAATTGGACTACTAGTTGTTAACATAAAAATATTATTGAATTTAACTGAATGATCAACTAATACATTTTTAACATTGATTTATTTTGTTTCAGATAATTATATTAAAAATATAATTTTATTCCTTCAGTCGTGAATTCTTTAACTATTTCAAGCATTGTCAAGTGATGCCAACTGCATTATTTAAACTAGAAAAACACAAAATAAATGTAAATACTTGCCACCAAAGTAAATTGAAATGAAAATAAAGTATTTTATTGATGTTTGTTACAAATTATGTACAACCTAAAATTTATGAATAAAAAAAGATGAACTCTTTATGTATCATATTCTTAACCCATTTAATTAGTTAGCTTCCATACTTCATTCAACGAATATATTTGACTGCTCAAAGTACCATATCAGAAGACAACCCTATTTCTTAAAAAAAACTCTTTTATGTTTCCTCGTTCAAATTTGTGGACATGTCTTGGCGCCTGAGAAAAAAGTAGAGTTTACTCACACATAGATTTTCTATTCTCTTGATGAATAAAAAAAATTTGATTTATTAGTTGGTTTTATGTTTATTGTTTTCGGCTAACACATCGAATAATTTTAGGTGCTAGTGATTTGTGAAAAAATTATTGGTTTCATAATTTAAAATTTATATTAACTTATACCATATCTTATTTTTTTTTAAATCATGCAAAATACAATATTCAATACTTATTAGAGAAAAAATTGTTGTTTTCATATTTTAAAATTTATATTAACTTATACCATATCTTAATTTTTTTTTAAATCATGCAAAATACAATATTAAAAACTTATGAACAACAAAATGTTGGTAATACACTCTTTATTGACATATAATGTTTAATAAAGAGTCCAAACAAATTTAAATAAAATTGGGTCAGAAGCTGAATAAACTTTCAGTAGCCATCGACGTTGATACTATTGTTGGGTCATGAGGGGAGTTCAGAGGATTATTCACATGGACACAACATTTTAACTCAATATTTTAAGTCAATGAATTTATGAGTCATCTCACTTATATATTGCGCAGCCATCACTTTTCTAAACAATGTGAGACTTTTAACTCGCTCTTGTTACACAACATGTCATTCCACAACACTCTCAACTACATTGCCATTCTCAAATGTTACACAATAAATATCACTTGAAAATATCCTTAAGTCCCTAACTCAACTAACTATTGTAGTTATTGTTAGGTTGAATGTCTTATTTCAAATTCAAACCTAATATCTCGCAATTGCGTAAGTTTATAATAAATAATAATTACCATCTATTCTGTATAAAAAAATGACTTGAAAATATAATCAACTAACACCTAAGTGTGGCGTGGCATCTTGGAGGCATGGACATCTTTGTCCATATAACTAGTGAAGAAAATTTTATAATCAATGAATGGTGGTCATCACCCTAAACTTCCATTTGTTATTCTATACTATCATTTGACTTAATTAATTTGTATTTATTCCTTCTATAAAAATCAACAGGTCAACATTAATTAATATTTAACACACCATGGTTCCCACACGGTCTTCATATCTACCTTAATTATGTGAAAATCATTTTCCTCACGCAAATCCAAATTTAATTCATTCACTTCTCAAATAAGGAAATCAATAGTTCTATAAATTGGAATGATTTGTAGCCAATTTGTTGCATGCAAATTATACAATATCTAGTGATCAAAGGAAAATATTATAAAAAATATATATACTCATTCATACACACTATGGCAAAAACCATGGCTACTTCACTTATTTTAGTTCTCCTTATTGTGACGATTATGAATGATTATAGTGTTGAGGGTGCAAGAAGAGAAAAACATGACCCTCTTTACAAATCTCAAAAGTTTGGGTGGCCTTTTGATTGTTTGATTTGGTATAAGTTATGTTTATTCGTTAATCCTAGCTATTATTGTCCTATCTACTCAATGCATTGCTCCCATGGAACCAATGTAGCTACTAAAGTTGAAAGCTTACCATGATAAGAGATTGTGTGGCCATGTTGAGTGAGTGTGAGAGTATTATATATAGTTTCTAAATTATCTAAAAAAATAATCCTTTATGGGTGGGTCTCTTCTTTGTTATGCCAAGTAGAGGATATATAGATATATGGAGTTTTTTATTTGTGTGCTATTTATTTTGTAATAATGTGTTATGTTATAGTTATATATACATATTGAAATAAAATTTCACTAGTGCTTATAATTTTATTTTTTTTGTCAAAGCATATTCTTTTTAGTACCTATCTCTATCTCTCTCTTCTCCACCAATTAGAGAAAAAAGATGAGTCACTAGATGTTTTTGACTTGTAAATACAAGTCATTTACAATTAGCAATCCAAATTAAGTCATTTATTACAATTTTTCATGTGATCTTATATTTTAAAGAAAAATTCAGCTGCAATGTTAATTTTTAATCTAACAATGGTAATTAAATTTTTTTTCTTCTAATAATTAAGGTATTTTGGATATCTTAGGCCAAGTCACATATTCAATTTTTCACACACAACTAAATTGTCTTTTAATTGGACGACTTCAAAAATAGAATTCAAATTCTTTTTTATGGAGAGAGGAAATACAAGTCACCATTTAAAAAATTTTAATTAAATTACTTAAGTTCTTTGGTCGTCTTAAATTGAGGATTAAAAGTATGATTTTTTTTTAAAGATATTTAAATAACATATTAAAATTAACAATTATGTTTATATAATGTGAATTTGTACATATTATCATCTATAACTTACTAAGCTATAGTTGAAATGATTATTTGTTCTATGTTATAATATATCAGGTAAGTTTACATTGAAGAGAAAAGAGGGTAACACAAGAATAAAGAGAAGAGTTTATTGCTCAGCAAATTCACCACAACCAGCTTGGCCAGGAACAGCTATACCTGAGCCTAGTGATTTTAAAACATGGGATGGACCAAAACCTATCTCTGTTTTAGGCTCAACTGGTTCCATTGGAACTCAGGTATAACTTCAATTTCTTTACCAACATGTCATTGGAATATATGAGTAACATTTTGTTGTGACAAATATATTAATTATTAAAAGCATGTGCTGGATTTTAATAAGGGTTAAGAAAATCTTTCAAATACTAACAAAGTTGTTTATGTAATTAGAAAGAAAAAAAATATATATCTACAAATAAGGGTAAATTCTGGGGAGCTCATAAAAATGAGCTGAAAAATACATATTATAGACATATCATAAACTATTTTTTCAAATACTAACAAAGTGTTTATGTAATTACATAAATTCAAATAAATTCTTACAAATACCTCAATATAACTTTGTAACTTGAAACTAGTATATGATATTCATTTATTGGTTAATTTATATTTAGGTTATCCTAATTCTTAGATTTGTAAACACACATCTCTGTTAATATACCATACTCATAATAAAATATTTTATATTTGTAGACACTTAACATAGTGGCTGAGTTTCCAGAAAGATTTAGAATTGTGGGGCTTGCAGCTGGTTCAAATGTTACTCTTCTTGCTGATCAGGTAACAACACAATTACCTTACTCCTAATTAATATGAAACCTTACAAAATCAGACAATTAACTTATTTATTTATAAATTTCCTTAATACTATATCTTTAATCATTCTCATATCTTTGAGTACATCTCATTTGTATATTGTGCAGGTAAAGACATTTAAGCCTCAATTAGTTGCTCTTAGAGACGAGTCGCGAATCGATGAACTCAAAGAGGCTTTGGCTGATTTAGAACACAAACCTGAAATCATCCCTGGAGAACAAGGTGTCATTGAGGTGAAAACCTTCATTTGTCTCATATCATAATAGAATTCGGTAATCAAGAGTTTACAACACTCAGCAGATACTGCACACCAATTACTTGCGCTAGACTCAATGATATATATATCATATGATTGGCATATAGAGTCATTATTGTTAACTTGTATAACTAACTAATGTGTCTAATACAGGTTGCTCGTCACCCTGATGCAGCCACAGTAGTTACAGGAATAGTTGGTTGTGCAGGATTAAAGGTAACTTCAAAATCATGTCATTTTCACATAGTCTTCATACTTATAACATAGTGATTTATGTAGCATAGTTAATTTCATTAATCATGTGAGACTGGTCAAAGTATATGTGCATGTTCATGACTTGATAGTGATTTATGTAGCATAGTTATTTGATTTATGTGGCGAACTGATGTTGAAATCTCGACTGGAAGTGGTATCCACATTTAGTGTCTGAAACACACAAACTGATGTTTCCTTTTGTTTTTATTTTATTTTATATTTTTATAGCCAACGGTTGCGGCGATTGAAGCAGGGAAAGACATAGCATTGGCAAACAAAGAGACAATGATTGCCGGAGGCGCTTTTGTTCTTCCTCTTGCTCACAAGAATAACATCAAAATTCTTCCTGCTGATTCAGAACATTCTGCCATTTTTCAGGTATTTATTAAGGCCATCATCATTTGCATCAATTCTTGATCACTAATACTTAAAGGATTTTTGTTTACACAGTGTATCCAAGGGTTGCCAAAGGGTGCACTTAGGAAAATCCAATTAACTGGCTCTGGAGGTGCTTTCAGGTATGTATATGACAAAGTAGTTCAACAAGAGTATTGAAAGTTTACAACATTCTTGGTGTATTGAAGAATTGTTTATGTTTAAATGTAAAATTTGTTTTCTCAAATGTATTTGCATTTTTATATTTTTAAACAACTCAGTTTGTTCTATGCTTCTGTCTTTATGTTTTTATTATGCTTGATGCAATGAAAGGGAACTTAAAAAAAAAGGGGGAACTATATATAGCACAATAAACTTCCTTAGGTGTTTTTAGATTTTTGTTCTTGTCAACTTGTATAATCATGATGGAGATATATTTGAATATGTTAGAACAACAACCCTACAACCCTAGTTCAAAAGAAACAAACGAAAAACGCAAACAAAGAATACACGAGATTTGATCACGGAGTTCGGCCAATTGTGCCAATATATCCGTCTACAGAGCGGTTGCATTACCTTTCTATTATAATTCAAGCTTATGATTTAGTGATTAAATACCGTAGTCTAATTTACAAGATTACCTCTGAACCATACTGCAAGGGCTCTCGTCCTGCTTCAATTGTTCCATCTCTTAGGCTATATATAATTGACCTGAATTATCAATCACTCATGGTAATTGACAGAGAATGGCCTGCTGAAAAGATGAAAGACATTAAAGTTGCTGATGCATTAAAGCATCCAATCTGGAGTTTGGGAAGAAAGATAACTGTAGATTCTGCTACCCTTTTCAATAAGGTTTGTTCATGCTATTATCAACGTTTTTTGATGAAAAATGTTTTCATGCAAATCTATCTAATGATATGTTCTTAGTTATATAAAATGTTTTTTTTTCTTTCTTGGCAGGGTTTAGAAGTAATTGAAGCACATTACTTGTTTGGAGCAGAGTATGATGATATTGAAATTGTTATTCATCCACAATCTATCATACATTCATTGGTTGAAACACAGGTTTAACCCTTTACAATATAATGTGTTCACTATTGCTTGTTTGTTACTACCTTTTTTCCCTAATACAAGTCTCTTTTGAAAGAAAATAAAAGTCTCATGATATAAGCTTCATTTCAAATTACTAGATACATTTTCTATTATTTTTTCAAATATACTCTTAATTAATATTACAAAGTGTCTTAGAAGATGAAAAATAAAAAACTTAAAATTAAATACATCTATATACAAAAGGGTACTAACATTCATAAAAAAAATGAACATATGAAATAGTAAGAGAGGTACTAATATAAAGTACATACAAATTGTAACATAATGAAAAAATCTACAACTTGATGGCCTCAAAATGTGTAGTTCTTAAGTTAAAATTCAAATATAAATATAAATAATATAAAAGAAAATATAAATGAAACAAAATAATCATCATAAATTGCTTTGATCTTTTTCTTATATGATTTTTATTATTTACAGGATTCTTCTGTTATTGCACAGCTGGGGTTACCTGATATGCGTTTGCCACTCCTTTACACTCTGTCTTGGCCAGAAAGAGTCTATTGTTCTGAAATAACTTGGCCTCGCCTTGATCTCACCAAGTACAATTACTTTTTTTTGTTTGTATAAACAACTTAATTAAGCGCTTATAACATAAATATTTTTCATATAAGTGCTTCTTTATAAGGACCTATCATATACTTTTGCCAATTGTTCAACATATTGACACAGTTTATTACATTTAAATATATTCTTGTAAGACAATAGTTTATTGGGTTTATGTTATTGAACCTTTTATGTTTATAAGTTAGCAGTTTAGTCCGTTTATGTTTTACTATTTATTCTCTTTGTAATCCTTGTATTCACAAGATTTGGTATTCTATTGGAACCCTTGCTATCTTTTGTTTTTTATGTTCCTTGTGATTCTCTATATTGTTGACCATTCTAATGATTCAGGTATGGTTCTCTAACATTTCAAGCTCCGGACACTAAGAAGTTTCCATCGGTGAATCTTTGCTACGCCGCTGGACGTGCCGGAGGCACCATGACAGGAGTTATTAGTGCTGCAAATGAGATAGCTGTAGAACTGTTTGTTGAAGAAAAGTAAGTATATCATAATCTTAGTTATTTTCCTAAGCATTTCGCATTGAGAATTCTACTGCATTTTTTGTGTTTCAAATGGACAAGCTTACACTACTTTCATATAACCTATTACTAAAACTTTATACCATATGGAATATAGTCATGGAAATTAAAATCCCATTGTGATGATAGTGAAATTTGTGAAGTTGAACAAGTTATCATTTGTTCTTAGCTATGTAGATTGAAATAATCATCCGAAAATATAATTATGCAATTTCACTGTACTAAAGTATTACTATTACATGATTTTATATATACAAAGGAATAGATTGTTTTGTTTGAATGCTCAAAATAGAGACTTATTTTCAAGATCTTTCAGAATATGCCAGTTGACTTGTGTATTCCTTTTACCTTCATAAAAGGGAAAAAAGTATTTGTTTAAATAATAAAAGTCATAGCAATTCCATTATTTATGTTTGTATCATTTGGTGAGGAAAAACTTATATTTGACCATTTCATTATAGAAGGCTTGATAAGTTTTCTTTGCTAGCTTCCTTACCTGCACTATTCATGTTCTTCAAATAATAGATGTCTGTGTCAGTGAATCCTTTTTTTTATAGGCAAATCTTAATTATTAACAAGTTATGTTAGTAGCTAAGATGTGAACTCGAGACCTCCTTTTTAAACTCTTTTGGGTGTCCTTGCTCAACCAAGCTACGACTTGGGGACAAGATGAATCCTCTTCTGATTGGCTATTTTTGTGTTATCAGGATTAGCTATCTAGATATTTTCAAGGTTGTGGAACTAACATGTCAGGAACATCAAAAAGAATTGGTAACATTTCCTTCACTTGAAGACATTCTTCACTATGATCAGTGGGCAAGACAATATGCTGCTGGTTTGCAAAAAGCTTTAAGTTTTTGAATAACATGTAGCTGTGGTTAATTGTTGCCAACCACTAGCATAGCATATTTTGTTATGTATTTGTTGCTGTTCATAAATTGTATAAAATGTAAAGGGTAACAAGTATTTAAAAGGGTAATAAAAGCTCTTAATTAAAGGATGCTATCATATTTTGAGATGATTATGTCATCCAATATGTAGTTCTTTCACTCCAAGTCACTTATACTAGATGTTATAAATTTCACTTGATAAGAGTTATACGAAATTGTTGGCCGAGGGAATTTGAACAAAGCTAATGTCACATGCATATGCCAATTGTTAAATGTGACACACTTTTACTTGAAAAAAATGTCTAGAATAAGTCACATGCAGAAATAGTTGAAAATATCTTGTCATAATGCAGAAACTTATGAAAAAGGATGAACCTAACAAGTAATAGGATCATTATTCTCACTAAACATTTGGACAGTGGATTTGCTTATAAATGTGCTCTCACTTCCTCACACCTTACTAGTGAGGCCAAGCTATAGAAGCTTCAATCAATAGCTCTCATAAACAGTTACTTTTTGTTCTTTTCTATCTTTTAATAAAATTCCCCTTTCAAAATTATACTTTTTAGTTTTTACTCTTTAGAGAGCAAATTTGAACATTATGAGCTGGGAGACTAAAAACAATTAAATAAAAGATTATTTTATATTTAATAAAGGAATAATAATCAAACAGCTAAAATAAGGTAAAGGACAAGTAAAATAATGAACATTATTCATATAACCGTCAATTCAAAACTGGTAGATGCTAACCCTGCATTTCCATGGCAGTCAAGCATTTGCAAGCACATTAACAGGTTTAAATCTTTCCTTTCTGAACCTCCACATTACATAAAATAATGAAGACGAATATCAACCTTTGTAAACAAAACAGAAGAAAAAAAATTGAGCATGGACAAAGTGGCTCACTCTAGGGCTGGCCGAAGGATAAGGCTACTAAAACCCTAGTTCTAAGCCTACCAACAAAAATTTCTTTGTCATCAGATTTTATAAACAAAAAGGCTACATATGCAGACACAAAGGATCCAATAAGATTAATCATTGCCCTCCAGAAGATGTAGCATTTGCAATACTTTGCAAAAATGAGGTCCTAGAATCAAGGTCAGTTGAAAAGCATCCTAATACAGCAATGGTAGCTGTACTGCTACCAAACTTCTCAATTCCTCTAGAAATCATGCATGTGTGACTTGCTTCTACAACTACTATTACATTTCCACCTAAAAGCGGCGAAATGGTTTCTGCTATCAGCTTTGTTAGCCTTTCTTGAACTTGAAGCTTGAAACTGTAAAAATGTACTATCGATTGTAAAAGTGATTTTCCAATCGGATTGAATCCTTCTGAAAGGAAGTATCCTATGTGAACAACACCGTGAAATGGAAGTATATGATGCTCGCATTGCGACCAAAACGGCAAGTTCAACTCTGAGTATATTTGTTTGTCGTTATTTATGTTTACCTCCCTGTTGGAATTCGAAGAATTTATCCGACCGCAAAGGGAGCCATTCAGCTTTACATCCATGTCAATGCTTTGGAAGTTCAACAGCCATTTCACGAATCGATTAGGCGTCCCTGCTAGCTCTTTCCTAACCGAATCTTCTCCCAAAGATTTTAGAATTGAAGAGACTGCAGCAACCATAGCTGGATTGATCGGTCCGATTTTGGAGGAAACTTTCGTGGAAATAGCAGACAGAGACGGACACCAGCATTGTTCGGATGACCCTCGAAGATGAATTTTTCCCATATCAACACCTCTAGATTTAATAAGGAAAAAGAAATCGGCCCATACGTCTGCGCTTTTGTTTTCAAAGACACCAGAACCTGATGAAACGAGTATTTTCACCCACCCTTTCTGGCTTGATTCTAGAAAGATCGATTCTATGTCGGGAAAGTGAATATGTGTACACTGAAGAATGACAGCAACACCTGCCGGCTTTATTCCCTGTTGCAGAGCCGAACACACCTCGTCTGCAAGACGCTGCGGCTCTTGAAGTCGTTTAGCAAATACTTCGGCCACACGCGAGAGCTTGCTTAAGCCGACAACTCTTTGGCCAGAAGGGGCATAACCAACATGACATTTGACTTGGAAAGGTAGCAAGCAAGATTCACAGTAGGAATAAAGGTCGATGTCTCGGACAATCACGAGTCCACCTGCACCACCAGCATGACCAATTTTATTATTTTCTAGGCCGGCTTCAGGAAATAAAGCACCTTCAACAATGTCCTTCACTTTTTGTCTATAACCTGAAAAAAGGATCAATTTCTTCAAGATTAATAACAATGCTGTGCAAGAAATTATGACAACTTTTTTTCATTTTACACAATTATAAATGGATATACTCATTGATCACATCGGTTAGGTTTAGAATAAAAACGAATTAGTGTCTATACTCTAATTACAATTTTGAAATACATCAGAAATATTTTCCACACCATGGAATAATCACTTAAATGTTATCCAATAAAAATCTGATGAATTTCCTTGATTGTAATAATTTTTTTTTCTCAATTTCAAATATTCAACCTTTCCCAAAATGGTTGAAAGATTAATTAGTACCTACATCCATCCCACCAGCATAAACAACTTCTTATCCAAATTCAGATATTGAACCAAACACAATTTTATTCCTTAATAAGGACTAGACAACAAAGATGAAAACAAAAAACAAAGCTACTTTGAAGACAATACAATACAACTATTGAATGAAATCTCCCCTTTTCAAAAATTTAAACAAATAACTAATATGCAAATATGTTAATTGAACATATCTCATAAGGGAAACATCAACAAAACTACAATATTCAGATATCAAATTCATTCAGTACAAATTTCAAACAATTAAAAAACACAAGACCAATCAAAAACCATGAAGTGTCCAAAAAGGAGGGAATAGAGAAAATGAAAAGAAAAAAAAAATGACCTCTTGTTCCTTCACGTAGGGCTTTTGCAACACGAAGTGGTGTCTTTTTAAGACCTTCCCTATTAATATCTTCACCAAGACCTAACAACAGAACCTTAACTGCATCTTCAATAGCACTTGTTGTTGTATTTGCTTCATCTCCAATACTACTCACTCCATTTTCAACCTCGCCATTGAAATGACCCTCATCAAAACAACCCATTGAACAATAATAATAAAAAAAAAAATGATACCCCAAATAATAGGAAAAATCAAAACTGACCCAGATTTGAAAAAGTATCAAACTTTACATCAACACAACTAAAGGGTCTCAGAATCAAATGAAGGGTAATTTTGAGAACAACACAAAAACATGAAAAGATGTAAATCAGAAATTAAAGAGACATATAGGAATTAAAAAAAAAAGAACAAATCAAAAAGGATGAGAAAAGATCTGGGTGGATTGAAAAAGAAGTGGATGATTCGTGGGGTTAAGGGTGATGTTGGAATGTGTGGATGCTGGTTTTTGAGATTTGGAAATAGTAAAAGAGGACCCCACCAAGAACACCATCAACAAACAAACAACAAAGGAATGAATGAATGAAGAGAGAAGAAAGAACGTGGATATGTTTATCTATGAATGATGATATAGATGGAGGAGGTGTGGAATGCAATGCAAATTGCAATGCAAAGAGAAGAAAATGATTATGGCGTTTGTGTTGCGTTGTGTGAGTGGATGGATGGTATTATTGTCGGCCAATATCACCGATTTTGCAATAGAATCATTTTCTATGTCATTAATATGTCATAGTATTAATGTTATATATAGTTATAGTTTTGTTATTAATTTTGATGTCTTTTGTTGGTATACAAAATTTTTATATACAATTTATATGATAGTAATTTTTAATTAAATAATTTATTTTAAAAATTATTTATTAGATATGATTTTATTTTATGAATGTAATTGTTATTAGTGTCATCTAAATCATCTCCTAAATTATAATTGAAGATATATTTTTTCTTTACCAATTGCAAAACATATATTTTTTTAAATCGTCAAATAGATTGTCTTAAACACATTTTTTGATACAAATACAAAAAGAGAAATGTTATTTGAACACATTTTTTTGACACAAATATAAAAAGAGAAATGTTATTTAAATACATGTATTCGAATTATAAGAAAACTTTTTATTTCAATTTCGTAATTGTTGGTTAACTTATTTTGACTCGGATGACCTTCGTAAATTTGCATTGATAATATATTTATTTAAATTTAAATTCTACTACTATTAACTATTAAGTGTAAAAATAATTAATAAAAATGTTATTAATATTTCATCATTTTGTGTTAATAATTTAATATTAACAAATAATATTAACAAAAAACAATCGAAACAAAAGTTATATATATGTGCTCATGTTTTAACTTTATTTACTGAAATTTATTTTGCAATTAAAAATTAAATATTTGTTGAGTTTTACTTTTATATAGTTATATATACATGTGTATGTATTAAATATTTATTAAAAAAATTCAATATTTACTATCAACAATTAAATAGTATATTTTTTATAATTTATTTTTTCATTTCTAGGCATTAATTCTAAATTATTTGTATAACAATAATATACTAAGTTACTAACAATAATATATTTTTTATTATTTATTATTTTCATTTCTTGGTATTTATTTTATTTGTAATGTAAATTTAGTTAAATAAAAATAAAACATTTTTATGAAATTTTAAAATCAATAATTAAGATAGACTAGAAGTCTAGAATAATATACTAAGTTACTAACTAGCTACTTCCTCAATAAAATAACAATACTAACTAGTTTTTATAGCCTCTTGAAACCGCTTTAAATAATTTTTTTCCGTAAATTATTTTAAATATTATAACTTAATACTTAGACTTATGTAGAAGTGATCATTATTGAAAATTAAATAGATTAAGTATTTGTATTTAACATAACATCCAATTACTATTTATGCAAATATTTAACTTTTTAGAAAAAAAATTATATTTCAATGCACGATACTTTAAACAAGAAAAAGGGGACCAGTTCCTTTTTTTTATTTTTTACAATGATTTTTAATCTTTTATAAACTATGTCTTTTATTTTTTGTCACAATCACAATAACATCCGATCATTTGACTCGCTTTTAAGAATTATTGACATGTATCAAGTATAATATTCTTTCCATAAAAACATTTATTTAATCAATAATAAGCTTGTACCTAAAAAAAAAAATCTTTTTACATGCTTTGAAATATAGGTAAACTATTTGAAAATATTTATTAAAGTTTATTGTATTTTCATTTCATATTATAAACTTAACTTTGCAACTGATATAATATTTGATCTCAATAGTTCATGACAATAATTATACAGTTGTTTTAAAGGGTTATGATGAAAAAGATTAAATTATACCACTTATAAAAAATAAATGACCAAAATGAATAAAAAGAAAAATAAAAGACAAAAATAAATATTAGATAAATGATAAATGATCAAAATTATATTTAAGTCTAAAATAACTATTCCTTATTGATGATATAAATAAATAACTTAATTTATATATACACTTAGTGTAAAGAGTGTTTACATTGTCAATCAAACACAACCGTCAGATCATTAATAAGGTTTGATTTTTATCATAACTATTTATAAAATCACATACATGATTTGTCGATTATGTAAAACTTTTTATACTTACGGTGCATGAAAATTAAATGTATATATATATATATATATAACCATGCATATTCTTTAAAAAAACCTTAATTTTGAGAAAATAAAAAATGAAAAGGTCAATTTTTTTTGTCTATAGAAAAGATGATATAATTATAACTAGCACTTCACAAACAATTGCAAGTTCTAGGATTCAAATATGAGACATGATGTCAAAACTAACTTTAAGAGAATTTCACATTTAATTCTAAGTAATATAAAATATCTAGCATTCGAATTTTCAATCATTTAATTATTTTTCTAAAATTTGATTAGATTTTTATGTTTTGTGATTATTGCAATCAAAACCCTTTAAAAATTATATGTGTTCATCGAAGAAATAGGAAAAGTTTTGAGTTTCAATTTAATAGTTTGAAATTAGGATCAACATTTACAAACATTTATAAACAATATCAATTTAGCTGGGTTTCAATCTAGTTATACGAATAAACATAATTTCTATTTGTTTATCCTCCTGTAACAACCAACTCGTCTACTTAAATTATAAAATGAGTAAAAGATAATCGTACGTACTCCATAATAAAATGTTCTATTTTTTTTTTTAAAAGTTCCCACTTTCCACAAAGTTATAAATCGAGCAAACAATTATTTTAGTTCTTAAATGTATTAGACGTTGTCATTATCATATTAAAATTGCGTAAATATTAGAGTAGTACCCATTTTTATTTTAGTATTATAAATGTATACGTACTTGTATGCATTCATAGGTGCAGTCACATAATGGCTTTTATTTTTATGTATGAACGTAAAAAGAAAAGATCGAAAAAAAGGAGAAAAACACGAAAGAATAAAACATTACAAGAATTTAGTGAAATAGCTAGGGACATACATAGGGCCAAAAATCCCTAGATAATTTGCTAGGGCCGTAAATCCCTCACAAAGAATCTGACTGGCGTTTTCATTGGTCAAAACCCTAGCAAAATGGTGAAGTTATTTTGCTACGATCAAATGTCTAGAAATTTTTTTTTTTTTGACTTTGCGAGGGCCATAGCCCCAAAAATTGCAACACAAAATGTTTTCTACGACCAAAACACTTGGATAGAAACAAGGGCGAGAGAACAAGTTTTTTTTTTTAATTTCCCATCACCTAGAGCCTAAGCACTCGGTATGACAACATTTAATGACCGAGAGTCAAATCACTCGCTAATTAGTCATGTGAGTCAACATTTTGGAGGGTTTGAACCCTCGCTGGCATTGGCAGATTGTTTTTTGATGGCTTAAACCCTTGCTGCGTATACTAGATTTTTCTAGGGTCAAAGCCCTAGCTTTGATTCAGTAACCGATTCCTCACCTTCTCTTCTACCTTTCTCCTTTCTTTTTATACCATTTTTCTTAATTTCTACATTTCTCTATTCTTCTTCTTTATTGAGCACTGTGTTGGTGAGTAAATAATTGACAACTAAATATATTTATGATGACTAAATAAATCCCCAAATTTATGATGACTAAATCGTTCTCAAATTTACAAAACCTAAAATCTGAATGTGGGTGTAGAAAAGTGAGCCGTTCTTTTTTAGAGACTAGAAGAATAATGGTATAAAAATTTAATTTATTAATAATTTTATTAGTATATTAATTATTTATTTTTGTTTTGTGTCATATTATTTTAGGTGAAGGAGCTTGGAAGATCAGTCCAAGAACATGAGGTGTTTGTGGTAACCTAAAAAAAAGAGGATGCAATTTTTTGTTTCTAATCGCGCCAAAAATGTTGATGTATTGTTTATTTGTTATTACAATATCTTTACCATATGTATAGGCAAATTTATTTTTCATTTTGAACTGTTTTATTTATGCAAGACTTTTATAATCAAACTATGGATGAAGTTTGTGCGACCCATGCAACTCTTCTCCTGAGGGTCAACCTAGTGTAGAGGAAATGAGAAATATTAAGCGCACCAAGTCGGTTGAGGCGATTGGGGAAAAAATAGAGGTCGGGTGTATGGTACTACGATAATGGTGTCCTATCAGGTACATTGAAAAAAGGACCACCAACATTGAAATTGAAAGGATTCAACGATATTTGGAGCATAATCATAGAGAGAGTATACAATAGCTGCATCAAGAACATGAGGAATCGATGCAGAGAACTATTGAGATTATTATGAAGATGGAGGAGGAGAAATGACGACAAGTTTAGAGACAAATAAGGGAGGAGCTATGTAATTCTCAACAAATGCAAAATCGACCTGCCTATTCATCTCAATATAATTATCAACAAGAGAAGATGCCGCCACCGCCACCATATAATTATCAAAAGCAAATAGCTCCATTGCATATTCATTCATCGACATATTCTCAATATCAATATGGAGGTTATTCTCGACCATATATGCCAACATCGTCATATGGTAATGACCAACCTGATTTAAATCAACCATTTATGCATTAGTATTTTCTAGCACAATAATCAGCTGCTCCACCTCAATTTTCTAGTCATCCTTCTATCCAGATATATTTGAATCATCTATTTTTTCTATTGGTGGTATCAACCCCATGAATTTTGATCAAAATAATTCAACATTTAATGATATGTTAAATTTTACCAACAGTCAGAACGATGGGAGCATCGATTATTTTACTACAAGGATAATTAGTTTATTATATTGCTATATTATTTTTTATTTGGATATTAATAGATGAATGTTTTGTTGTTGCTTTTTTTCAAATTTATTTATATCTTATTAATTATTTTAAATTATTTAATTTATATTTAAATATAAATAATATTACAAATAATTTAAATAATTAAAAAATATTATCATGTCAATGTTTAATTTGTAAAAGACCGAATATGCACCTAAGTATAAGAAGTAATTTTATTATAACACAAATTTAATATAAAATACACGTTTTATTTTTTATAAAATATGAAACATCCCACCATCTCTTATCTTCTCTTCTTCCCATGAGACACCTACCCACCTAGGAAAATCAAATTTTCATATTTGAATATAACCTTACAATAGCTAATTTGGGTAATACAATGAAGAATATGGAGATAATGCCATATTCTAAAAAACAAAAGGATTTTTCTAAAAAAGAAAAAAGTTGAAATGTAATCAATTGGTAACCCTAAACCATCTCAATAGTTATGTATCGTTAACTCTTAAAAATGTTCTGTTGTGTTAGTGCAACAAAAAGACCAAATCTGATATTTGAATTTGCAATAAAAAAGTATATCACAATGCACACAGCCACTAAACTATTTAATTCCATTCTCTTTAAACACCATTTATTAAATCAATAAACAATTCAAACTTTTAATATATTATATTTTAAAAATAATACTTAGAGAATTATTTTTAAAGTCAACGATCTCACTCTATTTTTTTTTTATTGAATTATTCAACTTATGTATGTTATATTTTTCATTTTACACTCTAATTTTTTTTTAAAAACTCTTAAAATTTACAATATAGTAATATTTATTTTGTGAAAAATAACGTAATAACTTTTTTTTTACAAAATAACATAATAATTTATCGAGGTAAAAAAACTATACACTATTAATATAAATTAATTTTTTATATTTATATGTATCTATTATAAAGATAAAACTTAAGTGCGTTTTTAAAATATTTTTTATATGATTTTTAATTTAATCTACTATAATTTTATCAAATTAATAATTTTTCAAAAAGTTTTTGCCTTAGTTAATTTTAATTATTGAACAATTAAATGAAATGTGAACAGTGAAAATCCCTTTGGTTACATAGAGAGTGGATTTGAATTGACGGTGCCGCAATTGGAGAATTTGAAACGCGATTCCTCCAAATCCAAACTTGAATGGCTTCTTCGCAAGGATGCTGCCCTCACCATCACCACAATCACTGCCCACACTGTCCCCTCCGCCGTCACTGCCACCACTGCCCCCTCCACTTCTCCCCTTCTCTCATTCCTCAAAATCAAAATCAAAATCAAAATCAAAACCAAAACCAAAACCAACCACAACGTGCTCAGTAAGTTTCTTTCATTCTTCTCTTCTTTTTCTTTTTATAATAACACTAGGGTTCTCCCTTTTCATTATAAAATTCATGTCCGTTGTATTATCCAATTTAGAGAACTAACACAAATAGTTCCAAACTTTTGTTTTAATCTTATTGAAACAAATTGAAGTTCCATATATATGATTTTTTATTCCCCCAAAAAATACTAGAGAATATTGAAAGTAGATTTTCATTTCCACCATGATTTTAAGGGAGATTGTGGAGGCTACTCAATCCTGGTTAGCCTATTCATTTATTTGAGTTTATCTACTCACATAAATACTTGTGAGATGGTTTGGAAGAACTTATTGAAACAGTTTATAGCATGTTCGTAAAGCTCTACAAAATAGATTATGAAAATTGTTAGATTTTATTTTATCTTTTATTGTAAAAATAACTTATAACCTGTTTGTTTGAATTGACTTATTTGAGTTTATTTACTGCTATGAATAAACACTTAATGAAACTGATTGAGATAACTCATGAAAACAAATTGTTTTAACTTTTAAGTTTATTTCCATTGGCTTTCTAGAATAGCTTATGAAAACAGTTTATAGCTTATATAAAAACAATTTGACTATATTTTATATTTGTTATAGAAATAGCTTATACATAAGGACTTACATGATGTGTGTTTATTGTATAAAATTTTAATTAAGTTGTTTATTTTATCCAAACAGTCTCTAATCGTATATCTCTTATTGTTCATGGTTTGATCTGTTGCCGTATACTATACTTTCTTGTTATAATTGGAAATCTTTGAAATGGATTGAGTCATAGGTTTCAGTAAGTCTAATTCTTCTATACTCTTTCTGTATCCTATATGAAAGTAATCTATCTTCTGATGCTTTTGGATGGCATCAGAATTTCACAAGAGCTGGAGCATATTGTGCTAGATGGTGATGAAGAGGATGATGAACCAGTTTTCGTTCTAACAGATGAATGGAGAGAGTTCTTTGCGAAATCTGAAGCTAAAAGGAAACTAGGTAACTCTCTTCATGTGCTTAAAGTTTCTGTAAGTATGTTTATTGAATTTTGATTCTCAACTGAACTTTCTGTTGAAAATTTGATCATGTCATCTGCTGTTTTATTATTTGGATTCATCAAATCCGCTTATAAGTCACATTCAACTTACACTCAGAAGATCAAATCAGGTCCACAAAATCAGTGGAATATATTTAAGGTTGAATTATCCAGATAAGAAGATTAGGAACAAAGCAATTATCAGTTACGTGACTAGTTTTAATAATCTTTTATTTTTACATATCATACAGAGAAGAAGCAGGCCAAGAAGGGGAAAAAGTAAAAAACAGAAAGGAACATTTGTTAAGAATTTTTATTTGGGTGATCAAGAGGTTGTTCAAGACGACGATCATGCTTTCGAGAATGTTACGTTTTCCAAGCTTCATGAGGTTTGCTTTGTATCTCAACAAGGAATCTTGTCTGCACTTTTATAAAAGGATGATGAATTACTTACTAATATCTGTAATTTTGTGGTTCATCTTTTGTTTATAAAATTGTATTATGTTATCCATTTTATAGACTAACGACTTTTTAAAGTAATTATCCTTATGTTTTCTGGTAGAGAGTTACTAGAGAAAAGAAAAAGCTGAATAGAATAGCACTTGCAAAGTGTATATATATCCTTAATCTTGTGTTTGGAGAAGGCATTGAAAAGTTCTAAAGAATTTGAAAAGGCAAAGTGTATAGTGTGTGTATATATATATATTTATATATCCTTAATCTTGTGTTTGCAAAAATATGAGAATACCCTTGTACAAGTTACCTTACAATTCATTGGCATTTGTAAAGGTTATTGGAGGTGAATTGTGCAAAAAGTATTATGATTGGCATTGTAGTCCAAAATATGGTATCATTCTTTGTAATCCATCAATGTTCTAACCTAGAAATTTACAGATGACTAGAGAATAAGTCTTGTGACATGGTTTCCTTTGGGTGCGTTTATTTTTCAGACTAAATTTATTTCAGAGAATAACTTTCTTAGGAATATAAAGATGGGTATTTGATTCTTGGATGTCTATTTTTTATAAAGTGTTTGGTACATAATTTATCATTCTCAAGGAGAGCATAACAATACTTAAAAAGTCTTTCAAAAGTAGATATGAGTGGGTGGAAAGGGTTGATTATTAGTATTTTGCTGAAGATAAAGTTCGAACTCAACTTTTTTATCACTCTAGTCTCTAACATTAATCACCGAATCAATCTTATATCTCTTAAGAGAAAATTTTTTTGTCTACATAGCTGAAAAATATGGATTTTTTTTTAAATTTCAAATTACACCATTTTTTCTAAATACTTTTAAAAAAAATAAAAAATATGTTTATTTTAGTTTTTATTTTAGCCTTTATGTTTAAAAAGTTTTAATTTGGTCTCTTATTCTAATAATTGGTCTTGATTTAACGCCGGAAAGGTTTAATTCTATATTTACTCTTTTACGTTTATTTTAAGTTTCACTTTACTCTTCTATGTCTTAAGGTGAATTACTTATATGAATGATTTATTGTAGATTAATATTTAAAAATCATTTAAAACTTGAATGAAGATATGACTTGTTTAATGAAAGAAGAAATTTATAGTCTTTCTACTCTTAGGTATGATAAAGTGATTTGATTGATATTTACTTAATAAAAGTAAAGGAAAATAAATATATGCTTCAAAATTAAACTCATTGAATTGATTAATCAGATTACTATTTCAACATAAAAATAGAGATTACCATAAATTAATATTTTTGATAAATTTCACCGATCATAATTAAAGTTTTAGAAGATTTGTAAGCACGAATACACGAGTTATATGTTTTAATAATCCACCGAAAGCAATCTTCCTACAACTAATTAACAAATGGAAAAAAAAGTTTTTTTTAATGAAATTTTCTCAACACAACCTTTGTTCTAAAATATCTTTCAACGAAAGCGGCTCAATGTATGCGGTGGAGAATAGAATACCATAAAATGTGTTCACAGTGTATACTCAAATAAAAATAGAAACTATATGTGGAAAATTATTTTATTCTAATATCTAATTATAATTTATCACTGTATTGAAGAAATTTATAATTTTTTTTTAATTTTTAGTTAAGAAGTTGACACATTTTTATTAATTATTAATATAAAATAATTTTATAATAATCGTGTATATATAGTTACAGATATATGGATATGTGAAATTTTTCAAATTTAAAATACGATCCAGTTTTATTAAAAAAATTATAAATATGCAAAATATTTATAAAAATTTTTTTTAATCATTCTTCGTAAATATATAATTATAATGTATTAACAAAAATATCAATAAAAAATTTAAATAAATATTAATTTTATTCTATAATTAATAATTTAAAATATTTTTAATTGTTTCTTTATATAATTTTTAAATCTTGTTCGACAAAAGATAATTTTTTTAATTTAGAATAGTAACGCCAAGTAGATTAGTGTTTGCTGCTACTAAGTTGTTAGTGTTACTCTAATTTCTGTCGGGGAATTGAGGATAAATAACAAGTTCTCTGTTATTCTGTTTTAAAGTAACCTTTTTTCTTTTATGCTTTTTCTCTTCTAACTTTAACTTGTATGGGTTGTTAACTTTATTTTCAATTAATGTAAAATGCAGCTGTATAGGAAGTTGCTTGATACCAATCTTAAACTTCATTTTGAATCGGTTACTGGTAAAAGAAATATCCATTTTTTTTAACAAAAAATATTTATATGACAGGGTAAAAAATTCAGACATAAATATATTTCTCTATTGATATTCTAAAAATATTATATTATTTATTTTCATGATTTTTATAAAATATATATTTAGGTATGTCTGTGAAATATTCTAAAAATATCGAATAAATAAAATTTTAAAAGATAACAATATTATATATCTATTTTTGGAATATTCTAGCTTCATAGGATTAGAGCCACAGAGGGTTTTGCATTATTTTGTGTTCGCTGGTGGTGGGTGGGCCAAGGATGATAAGAGATTGTCAAACATGTCCTTTCAAATATGAACCATTGAATATTTAAATCATACTTCATAAGATGTACCGTACAATAAAAAATTAATTGTGTATTGATATTATTTTTATTAGTATTTTTATTTAATTTGTCAACATATGTATTTACTATATACTTTATTAAAATTAATTAAATTAAGAGTTTTGATATATAGATGACATATCATTTAATTATTAGTTATTTAATTTTTATGATATTAAATCATATTAATTTTTCAATATAAAAATCTCTATCATTTTAATGTAATTGATAAAAATAGACTCCATACATATATTGAATTATTACCTAATTAATTTAAATTATTATCTAATTTTTTTATTTCATTTTATTTAAATAAATAGTTTTCATATATATTTAATTTTCTTTTCCGTTTTATTTGTAATTTCATAGTTCAAGTGTATTCTTGTTTTGTTCGTCGTCTTAAAGACACATTATGTTTTTCTGCTTTATTACGGTGTTTTAGTGAATTTCAAGCATGTGTTTCATGTGCTTGTTGAAATATTAGTCTATTTCAAACACGTATTTCATGTGTTTGTTGAAATATTTAATAATGCTCTGTTTAGTCATTATCATATTTTGTATAAGGAATTTATGGATGCTATCATCAAATTTAATATCTTTATATGATTTATCAAGACATACTTGAATTAATTTTGTCAGAGATCTTCTATAGTTGATATTAACAAACACCAACAATTTTTTTTGCAGATAAATAAATTTAAAGACTAAGGATCTTGCATTATACTTAACTATTGGTTATATATTAAAGAAATTAATTTAGTTGTTAGAATTAAGATTTTAATTTAATAATTTCTCTTTGACTTTTAAAATTTTACGTGTAGACGTGTTTTTAACTTTTGTATTGATCTCAAAATAAAAATAGAGAATATTTCAACATATAATCAATTTAATTATACTATTTGTATTTATCATTAAATAAAACTTATTTGTTTCTATAAAAAAAGTTGTTTTTAAATGAAATTTATTACTTTTTATTAAAAAAATTGAGAACTGATAGTACACATTTTTTTTTGTACCTTATATGTTGTTGTTTTCATTTTGACAAATTAATTAAACAATTGTTATGAACAATTTTTAACAATTTTTTATTTTATAAATAAGAGTTTTTGTAAGTTGAGTTCTAGAGGTTGACCATCATTATAAGACCTCAAGACTTGTACAGTACAACTTTTACATATCTATTTATTTATATATTAATCAATAATGGAGTTTTTACACAGATTATGAAATTTAAATTTAGAGTTCATTTGTTATAGATTTTAAATAAAATAGTAATTTTGATATTTTATAATTTAGAAATTATTTTTTAATTTTTCGGCTATAACCACCCAATAATTCAATTTGAGAATTTAGCAACCATGTAAGAAATATTCTATGATTTTTATTCCTTAATATTAGTATTCAATAATGCTAGAGAAATACTATAAATAGATGTCCAAGTATACCATGACCTATATCATCTCAAGATCCAAGTACTCCATGGATACTTCTTATTTTCAAATTATTGAAGCCATCATCTTAGCCTTGTTTATTGTGCATTTTGTGTTTAGATATATTAGATCACCAAATACACCTAAAGAAACTAAATTCATCACGAATCACAACAAAATACCCGAACCATGTGGTTCTTTACCTTTCGTAGGTCACCTTCATCTTCTAAGCACAAAAGAACCATATTTCAGGACATTTTCAACCATGGCTGAAAAATATGGTTCAATATTTTCCCTTAGGCTAGGTTGCTACAAAACCCTAGTGGTGAGTAGTAGGGAAATTGCCAAATAATGCCTCACAACAAATGACAAAGTTTTTGCATCAAGGCCTAACATTGCTGCGGGAAGATATTTGGGTTACAACAATGCAATTTTAGCTTTAGCCCCTTATGGAAATTATTGGCGTGACATGAGAAAAATTTCAATTCTTGAGCTTTTATCAAGTCATAGGCTTGAAAAGCTAATGCATATTAGAGATTCGGAGATATTTTCTCTTGTTAAAGATTTGTACACATTTTTAAAAAATAATAATTCAAATGGTTTAATTGAAGTGCCTATTAGTAAAGTTTTAGATCACATGACATTTAATATAATTGTGAGGATGATAGCTGGAAAAAGATTTAGAGGTGAAACAATATACCAAGAAGATAGTGAGGCATGGAAATTAAGAAATGCAATCAAAGATACCACATATCTATGTGGTGTTTTTGTGGTGGGTGATGCTATTCCTTTCCTTAGTTGGTTTGATTTTCAAGGCCATGTGGGTTTCATGAAGAGGACTTTTAAGGAAATAGATTTTATTCTTGATAAGTGGATGCATGAACATTATAGTAGAAAAAGAGATGAGGGGCAAAATGGTAAATATGAGGATGATCTCATGGATGTGTTGATATCAATGTTTGAAGGGTACGATGAAATTTGTGGTCACAAACGGGAGATAGTTATCAAAGCAACAGCCCTGGTACGTTTTCCTTGCATTATTTTTTTTAAAATAAAATATTAATGTAAAAGTCTCTTTTACGGTACCTAATTTTTTAAAAAGTCATAGATACTGTAAAAATGACATGACATATAAAAAAAATTAGTTCATATTTTCTGAAATAAAATATTATAAAAATCAATAAATTATCTTCTATTATTGATTGTTTTACATGACTTTCAACCATCTATTAATTTCAAAACTACACCTCATTTAATATATCTTTTATATTTTTCAATAATTTAATTTATTAATCAATGAGTGCTCTTTTTTTTATGAAGAAAAGCGTTTGAAAGTAGTTTAGACAATAAGTTTTATTTTTTATTAGAATTATATAAATTAAATATGATCAATAACTATAAATAAATTTATTTTTACTTGTAATTCATCACAGAAAAATTATATGTTAACTAAGATACATTTTTTATGTACAGTAAAAAATTAAGAGGTAGTTTTTTTTTTCATTTCGTGTATATAAGTAGGGATAAAATATTTGCAGAGGTAGGATTAACAAATTTTAAAAGTAAACTATGATTTTGATTTTGAAATTGTAAACATGATTAATTCTAAATTTTTTAAATTTACGAAATATGGTTATAATTGGAGAACCCAAAATAATAGTTTGCTGAATTTAAAAAATAAACTTAACTCACCAAATCTTGTGGGTACAGATCCTTATCCTTACAGCCTCAGGAAGCACAGCAATAACACTGACATGGGCTCTTACCCTACTTCTAAACAATCCAAGGGTCTTAAAACAAGCCCAACAAGAGCTGGACAACAACATAGGAAAACACAAATGGGTCCAAGAATCCGATATAAAGAACCTCAAATATCTTCAAGCCATCATCAAAGAGACCCTTAGGCTATACCCACCAGCACCCTTAACAGGATTAAGGGAATCAATCGATGATTGCCACGTGGCAGGCTATCATGTCCCAAAAGGCACACGTTTGCTTATTAATATATGGAAGTTACAAAGGGACCCACATATTTGGTCCAACCCTAATGAGTTTCAACCGGAGAGGTTCCTTACAATTAATGATCAAATTGATTTACATCATAATTTTGGATTTGTGCCATTTAGTTATGGAAGAAGGTCATGTGTTGGGTCAACATTTGGGTTGCAAGTGTTGCATTTGACACTAGCTAGGTTGATTCAAGGGTTTGATATGTACTCAAAGGATGGTGATGTTGTTGATATGAGTGAAGGTGTTGGATTGGCATTGCCTAAGGAAAATCCACTTGATCTTATGCTCCAACCACGTCTTCCATTGGGGCTTTATGAAAGCCTTTGAAATTCTAATTATGTGTCTAAGAAATTATAAAATATTTTGTTTTTACTAATGTTCTTTATCATGAAGCACCTACAAAATAATTTTATCATTCATACTTTTAGCTTATGCTCTTTATTATCAAATTTATATTATAAATGATTGTTAATGATCGGAGCGTCATTGTAATTGAGATGTCAAATGTTTATAGTGATGTTTTTATATATTAATAGTATTTTATATATATAAAAAATGTTATCAAGTGCAAGAAATAAAGATGCAAATTGTCTTTGGTACTTAGACTTCAATAAACAAATAGACAAATGCATATCAATTGCAAATCTTCCCAAGAAGCAAAAGCACAAATTTATTTCACAACTTAGCCTTCAATATTTTGTTCAAATATTTAAACATATTTTTAATCATTATAAAATTAGTTATAATTATCTGAATAATTATGCACGTATATTTGTTTGATTTTTAATAACTAATTATTGAGATAATTATATGCTTTTTAGATTAGTTGATGATTGTTTGATTAAATAAAAAACAAGCACTACTAAGTTAAAAAGTTATCATAATTTATGGCCATTTTTCTCCATCCATATTATTTCCAAAAAGCAATTACTCTCATTGGTTTCAAGTCACATCCAAGACCAAGTCAGTGACTATATATATATATATATATAATTTTCATTGAATTTGGATTATATGTGGTGGATAAATTTAAAGCATATTTTCATTTTTTATATATTTTAAATAATGAGTTAAAAATTTAGATTATTTAATCTTGATTAAACGATGACCAATATTTATCCGTGGGAATGTGTAATTTTACTGTAAATCTCAATTTTTTTTTCTCCCTTATCCCTTCCCTTTGTTTTATCAATCAAAGGTCTTCCACCACATTTCAATGCATTAATTCTTAAAACCAATACAAGAAAACTAGGATACTTGTCTTCTCAAAAATGGAATATTTCCTTTCACAACAAACAACTATAGTACTAGCTATAGCTTTAGTTGTTCTATACAACATATGGAGGATAAAAAAATCTAGTAATAACAAATTAAAGGGTAAGCAACCACCACAACCATCATATGCTTTACCTTTTATAGGTCACCTCCATCTACTAGGAAACCAAACACCCCTTGCAAGAATCTTTGCTTCTTTTGCTGACAAATATGGTCCAATTTTCCAAATCTATTTAGGATCATACCCTGCCCTTGTTATTTCCAACCAAGAATCAATCAAAGAATGTTTCACCACAAACGACAAAATCTTAGCCTCAAGACCAAAATCAAGTCATGGAATCCACCTTGGTTATAACTATGCTGGCTTTGGTTTTGCACCTTATGGCACATATTTTACTAAACTAAGAAAATTAACCATGCTTGAATTACTCTCATCTCGCCGTATCGAATCGTTGAGACATGTTTATGAATCGGAGATCGATACTTTGATTATCGATCTTTGTTCGTATGTTAAGGACAATAATAAGGTACTTAAAGTTGTTGTGATTAGTGAATGGTTGGAAAAATTAACATTTAATATAATTACAAAGATGATTAGTGGGAAAAGGTATTTTGAGTATTTGCAAGATGTTGATGATGTAGAAGCACATGGTATTGTGAAACTTATAAAAGAGTTTATGCATATTTCTGGTGAGTTTGTTCCTTCGGATTTGATTCCAATTATTGGTTGGTTTGGATTTGAAGGACAAGTGCTTAAATCTATGAAAAGGGTTGGTAGAGATTTGGATAAAGTTGTTGGAAGATGGGTTGATGAACATGTTGAGAAGATTGATGATGGTGTGAATGAAAAACATGATTTCATTGATGTTATGTTGTCTGTGATTGAAGATGATCCTTCTTCTGGTCATAATCGAGATACTATCATCAAAGCAAATATCATGGTATGTTTTTTTTTCTCTCTTAGTTCTGAAATTTGTAATGTTTTTCATTTAAAGATTGTTTATATGTTATTTTTTTGCAAGTAATAACATGAATTTATTAAAATTAAACTCAGAACCATTACAACCAAATAGCTAAATTTGCAGTATACATTTTAGTCTATGATTAAAATTAGTTATCTTCAACTCTAAATTAAATTCTTTTCTTTAGATAATTGGATCAGAAAATGACAGAACACCCCTGTTTCATCGAGATATAATGGTAAACTATATATTTTTTTATTGAGATATAATGATAAACTATAATTCATTATAGTGTGAAAAGCATTTAAAATTATTAGTCAACAAATGAAGTTTTCATATTCAGAGTCTTATGTTAGCTGGGTCAGACACAACATCAACGACAATGACATGGATCCTAGCTGTATTATTGAAGAACAAAAATGCTTTAAAGCGTGCACAAGAAGAAATTAACCATCGCATAGGTAAGAAAAGAAGGGTAGAATCATCAGACATAAAAAACTTAGTTTATTTACAAGCAATTATGAAAGAAACATTGAGGTTATACCCCCCAGGTCCACTATTAGTACCCCACGAAGCAACACAAGATTGTTACATACAAGGATACAATGTTCCCAAAGGGACACGTGTGTTTGCAAATGTATGGAAATTACATAGAGACCCAAGTATTTGGTTAGAGGCAGATAAATTTTCACCCGAAAGGTTTATTAATGAAAAAAATGGAGAACTTTATGAAGGTCATAATTTTGATTACCTTCCTTTTGGGTTAGGGAGAAGGGCTTGTCCTGGATCTATGTTTGCTACACAAGTTTGTCTCGTTACACTTGCAAGATTGATTCATGGGTTTGAATTGGAAGTTCCAATGGGTGAAGATGTTGATATGAGAGAAGGGTTGGGTATAACTTTGCCTAAGTTGACTCCATTGCAAGTTATTTTGACCCCACGGTTGCCCTATGAACTCTATAATTGACCCAAAAATAGACACAACAAGAACAACTTTTTGGTACAATATGTCTTTTTTTTTTATATGTGCATTATTGTGTATTGCTATTACTGTATGTTATTGTTTACATAAACAAGATTTGATGCTATCATTTTACCATAATAAATATATTAATGAGTGAAGAATGAGCCCATGATGTGCAAAAGATACAAAGTCTTTATGTGTCGTAAAGAATGACCATAGAAGAATGCTTGTGCCACACGATATTGATATTTAGCGCCATTTTTCTAACTAAATTTTTTTATAGAGCTAATACTTTTTTATTGTATATATAAAAAATGTTTTTTGTTAAAAATATATAAATAATTTGAAATTAGAAGTTCTTTACAAAACAACTTAAATTTAGCAAGGTAAAGTTTTCTTTTAAAAAATTTTTCTACTAAAAATAATCATGTTCAAGACACTATCGAATACTAAACATAACAATTTTCAACTGAGATTTGAAATGTAATTCACTCTATTATTGTGGAGACTAGCTCCTTCTATTAGACTAACATTTGTTAAGAACAAATTCTGCCTTTCAATTTATATCAAATTAGCTAATAAAGAATTCATCGAGAAATTACAACAAATATAAACTAAAAAAAGTTAATGCAAGGAGTATCACTTTCAATATTCCATTTTAAAATGTACCAATAATAATGCTGATGCCCTTTCAGAAAATAATAATGCTGATGAATTCTATTTTCAAAATTTGTGTTTTGCCTATATAAAATAAATATGGACTAAATGTCGAAAATGAAAAGAGTTTATATATCATCTTTCAGTATAAAATAACAAGCTTTAAACTAAGGTACAATAGCATACTCTTGTTCAGTACATTGTATAGCCAAATCAAGATAATTAAATGGGCATCTTTCTCAAAAGTTGTCCTTGCATGATGCTGAAAAAACAAAACAAACAAAATTAATATAAATTTCATTTTGCTAGCAATGCACTCTAACTTCATTTCCTTATCTGAATTTAGAAGAGAAAATAGTGTGTGTACCTCTTGATGTAATAGTAACAAAAATCTGCCAAGATGAAAGACTGAATTATCTCTGATATAAGAGTTGCAAACATCCATAAATAGCCATGGCCGAAGAAAAATAGATATTGCCCTCCAGTTTCATATGTCTACAAAAGGTTGGAAAACATTATACATTATTCAATGTTTTTCCATCCTAAAATGTTTCACTTTCCCATGTTTATACACAACTTTAGTACAAATTTAACTATTCAAAATATTACGTAGTTGTGACTTGGCATTTGATGATTTCATAAAGTAATTTTAAAAAATTATTCTTTTCATTAAAAATGCAATGAAAGTAAACAAAATGTGTATAATTAGCAAAAAAGTAATATATTATTGTGACAAGTGGGATATTTCTTACAAAACTAATTTTGTGAAATAGTAGTAATTCTTACAAAAATAAATAAATGGTTTTTTTATATTTTAAATGTCAATGACTATTTTCTCATACCAATTTATGCTTCTATAACTATATAGGTATATATGAGGCTCAAGAAAATAAATTAAAATTAATAAATCTCACATGAATAATCCAATAAGCTAGTGAGAAGAATCTTGAGACACTAAGAGCAAACACATAATATCCTGTGAATGTTTCAATTATCTGAAAACATAAGCCATAATTAGAAAATGGTCTATAAATAAGAAAGAAAAAAAATTAAAAGTATATAGTAGAACAGAGTGTAGAGGTTATGAACCTTTGCTTTTTTCATATAAAGAAGTTGAGGAAGTACTGAAACAGTTTCCAAATACAAAGTGAATCCCCAAATGACTCGACTTATCCACAAATGAGTTGTAGTTGGGTGGATCAATATTGCCAGAATTGCAGAAGGCACCACCTAGTATACAATCAATAGAATATGTTTTTTTTCTTCTTTAAAAGCAATGATAAATAATAAACTTTAATGTTGCAAGGGAAATTGTTCAAAAAGTACAAATTTTGAGAAACATGGTAACATTCTTAACCTCAATTCAATTGATAAGTCCTATGAGTTAGTGTGAATATGGTTTAATGTTGTTGACAAGAAAACACAAGGCCCTTTATCTAGGAACCGAATGCTTAAAAATAAAATTAAAATAATGAATGATT
Organism: Cicer cuneatum; assembly: GCA_037974295.1. Classification (NCBI taxonomy): domain Eukaryota; kingdom Viridiplantae; phylum Streptophyta; class Magnoliopsida; order Fabales; family Fabaceae; genus Cicer; species Cicer cuneatum. Next base: position 72,137,228 of record JBBPBO010001985.1, on the reverse strand, counting down.
TGATTAACCAAGTCTTTAGCCTCAAGTGGTTAATGAACTCCGATAAATGATGAGTCGTTTGAGAGAATTTGAATTCAAAACTTAATTGAAAAATTATTAGAAAGACTTTACTTACCTTAACTTGGGAACCAAATGCTTAAGAAAAAAAAAATGAAACTAAATCGAATATTTCATCTAAATGCAACATGTAACATTACATAAATGCATACTATTAAATCATGAAATTATATGATCATGAATCACACCACAAAGAGAAGATGTAACAGTATTTACCAACAAGGATATCCATATGTTGTCAAACTCCTTCATATAGGAAGACTTCAGCCTGAATCTTATCAACCAAATAACCAATAATGTTGACAAGAGAGTTATTAGATCCAATATTGTATGGATGTTATTCTCCAAGTAAGCACTACATCCTAATCTTATTGCTATGAATAAAGCTGTAAGCTCTTGGCTCTTGAGGGATAAACCTAAAAATATCAAATTGTTCTTTAGATTGTAGCATAAAATGAAGTCAAATGTTATAGCACATCAATTCATACAAATGTTTGGAAATATTTTTAGATAATTAATACAAACAAAGCAATATTATTCATCAGATAACTCGGATAAATAAACATAAAACTACTATTTAATTTAGCCAAGAAAAACATCTCTAAGATTGATTTGATCAAAATTAGAGGAAAAAACACACCTATTACATGAAAATAAAATAACTTTCAAAGATACTCTCAAACAATATATCAAAACAAACTTCTTAATTATAAAATGACACCCCATGACATATTTCTTTTATAGATTCATTAACTAACTAAAAGTTCTTGTTGAACCCAATAAAATTTGGTACAATGTGTTGAGAGTGGTAAATTAAATTAGTAAAAGTGTTCAACTTTATTTAAACTATGAAACTCCCTCCTATGTTGGAGTCTTAGTCTTACTGTTATTTCATTATTTATTTTTGTTATCACTTGATTTATTTATTTTTCTACAACAAACCCCCTTTTTTTATGAGCACAACAAACCCAATTTAATTCTCACTACTTTTAACTTAAGAATATAATTATTATTGAATAGTGTAATATCGTTTAGTCCTTGTAATAGAATAACTCAATTTCCTTATTTTGATGAATAATTAATTTTACCCAATAAAAAACTGAATATTGAAGAGACAATGTTAGAATCAATGTTGTTAGCATTATTTTACAAACAAATAAACATTATCATAGGTTTGAGTGGCAGATTCATCAATTTATACAAAAAAAAAACACAACATTAATTTAATTAAGACAATGTTTAACTACGAAATTGAGTGCAAATTGATGAAGAAAAATTAAGAAACATACCAGAGCATGTCTTGTGAACATAGAGCTTGTATATTAGGACAATAAGGCCAGCATTGTGGATGATTTCAGAGGCTATGTAGAAAAAATCTGGATCTGTTATAGTATACTTTAGAAACACCAAAGCACAAAAAGCAAGCAATATCCCCAATAAGATCTTCACTTTCATTGACCTCTTCCTAAACCATATAGACAAAACATTAACAGGGGAGTCCCTCTTTGATCCCATTTTGTGACCAAAAATAAAAAAAATTCAGCAACCAAAATATTTTTGCTTGACTTTGTATTTGTGCCAACACAATTTTAGAGAAAGATCAAAGATATATAGTTGGTGACACTAGGAGAGCATGCAGTGAATGTTTTGATAATGTGTGGCAATAAATTTCTTTTATTTTTTGTGACCTCATTAATTGAATCTATAAACCTATATGAATATGTTCAAAAGGCAAATATGGAGTATTTTGATGTGGACACAATTTTGGCATAAGAATAATATTATTTTCGTTAGTAAAATAAAAGGAAATTTTTGTCATTTGAATACTTTAATTGTTTCCTTTATACTATATATAATATTTGTCATTTAATGAGAGTTTCCTTGTACGTCACCGAAGGATATTTTAAATTTTGATATAATATTATTTTTTGACAAATTTTTTTATAAAAGATAAAACAATATTATATAAAGAAAGTATTTAACTTTTTAAATAGTTTTTTTTTAACTCTTCGATTTTTAAGGAAAGAGTCTCTAAAAATTTAAGATTTAGTCAAAAGATAAGTAAAGTTGACCAAATATGAGATTTAGCTGAATTTTTTTAATGTATTTAATGTTCTCTTAATTATTTTATTACAATTCAATTAAATTTATTATTTAATTAACTATTAATTTGATGAATATTCAGAAAGACAAATACTTCAAATTTATTATGTATTAAATATAAACAGTAATTTAAAATACTAAAAAAATCACATAAAATATTAAAAAATAAAATTACAAAAAAAAATCTAATATATATATATATATGCACACACACTTATACTTTTTAGTAAAATCTAAACAAGTATTTAAAGTGAACATGGTAAAAAAAAATTTATTTCATTAAAAGAATACCATTTAATTATTTACTTTTTTTAAAAAGTGTAGGATATTCATTTTATCTCAATTTATATTAGCAAAGGAAATTTAGAGATGATAAATGTGAAAAAATTAAATTAACGAGAAAAATTTAGACCAGAAAAATGTAAAACTGCTCTGTATTTCCATTAATAAATTAGAGAGAGATTTTGATGCTTCTGTCATTAATTTTACTTTTCTAGTAGTAAATATATATATATATATATATATATAT
>JBBPBO010001985.1:72103893-72134354 GCA_037974295.1 Cicer cuneatum | reverse complement strand
TCATTAAATGACAAATATTTTACAATAACATATATATGAATAAATTAACTAATTTCAGTATTTGAAAAAGTATATATATATATATATATTTTTTTTTTTTTTATTGAAAAAATTTAAAATGAAAAAATTGTGTTTGAATCTAACTTAGAAGATTTATATTTGCCTTGTTATTAAAAAGTTATTTTCTTTTTGTTTTATAAAAGAAAAAAAAAGTATTATTTTGTGCCAAAACAGTTTCACGTCAAGATAGTCCAAACATATTTATTTGTCTTTAATTCGGTCTTTTCTAACGGTTTCAGATTCAATATCACACCATCCACTGCATGCTCTCCTAGTGTCACTATGTATATATCCTCTAATTTCTACCAATTCCATTTAAATCCAAGATAAAAAGAATACCCATATTTTGATTGCTGTTTTTTATTTTATTTTATTTAATTTTTGGACACAAAAATGGGATCAAAGAGGGATTCCCCAGTAAATGTTTGGGTTGAATGGTTGATGAAGAGGTCAATGAAATTAAAGATATTTTTGGGGACATTTATTGCTCTTAGTGCTTTGGTAGCTCTAAAGTTTACAACTACAGATCCAGATTTTTTCTTCATAGCCACTGAAATAAACCACATTGTTGGCCTTATTATGCTCATATACAAGCTCTTCGTTCACAAGACTTGTTCTGGTACGTTTCTTAATTTCTCCTCATCAATTTCACATTTTACATTGGTATAAACATAGGAATGGAGATAGAATTTTGGCACAATATTTAGATTGAATTTAATCAAAAAAAAATATTTAGATTAAAAATTTATTTTTGAATTTTAATTTCTTAAGTTGTTTATAGTTTTAGAAATAAATTTCTTTTAATTTCGAATTGTAGGTTACATTGGTTTGTTTAAGTGATTAATGAACCTGCATTTACTTGGACTTTACCAAATCAAAGATAATGAATTTTGGGCTTGGACGTTACAATTTTAGAATTTCGGCCTGGACCTCCTGCATTTACTTGGACTTATCTTTGATTTATTTGGAGAATTTTTCTCTTTCCACCTAATGCTTTCAAATACATAAGAATATAAAAATATATGCTTGGATTGAACAATGTTAGGCTATCCAAATAAAATTTGGGAGCTTTTTAAAAAAATTGAGGATGAGAAAAAAAAACTTTCTTATTTGGATGATAGATTGGAGAAGTGAGTATTTTGAAAAATGAATCTTTGAATCCACTCCATATAAGTGTCTAGTAGGGATAATATACTAACAATATTTGTTTTTCAACAGCTATTGGTAGTAACTAATATTGTTAGTATTGTACTATTCCTTCGAACACTAAACTTAATCCTTCAATATTGTTATGAGATCAAACTCTTATCATTGAGCACAATAATATGATATTTTATTTTATTTTAGTGTAAACCATCAAGAATGGAATTGAACCAATCAAAAGGTTACATGACCGTAAATAGTGGGTAAAAATTAAAAAACAAAAATGTTAAAATTAAGTCAAATATTTCAAACCGTTCATAGCTCTTTTGTTCATGATACATAGCAATTTCCTATTTGTAATGACTCCCATAAAGTTTACTTCATCTTTATTATATAGATTTAATTGTAATTTTAGTCCTTCTATTTTTATTGATTCACGAAATTGATCTTCTATTTTAAAAGTCGACAATTTTGGTTTATTTTTGTCATTTTTTAACTAAAAAATGATGAAGTCAAATATTTTAAATAACGTGACATATGATATAATAATGTAGAATGATTAACCCATGAAATTGAAATAAAACGCGGTAAAAACTTAACTTTTGACTTCAGAAATTTTTCATATTTTTATTTTAGTTAATAACATATGAATAATTAATACATTTTTTAATTAAAAAATCTGAAAGAATGATCAAAACTATTGATTTTTAAAATAGAAGGATCAACTTCGTGAATTGGTATAATAGAGGGACCAAAACTGCAGTTAAACTTATTATCTATTTGAATCTAGCGAATTGTTTCACAAGAAAATGATATCATCATTTACTATTCAAAATGTTTTTTTTAAGGAATATAACGTTGTTATTTGATATCTTTAAAAATTATGAAATATTATTATTTTTTAACTTATGTGATATTTCTTCTATGCTTTATAAAATCAATCTTGGAAATGGTTTTCGACTAAATTAAAGAGGAAAAAGGATTTGTATTGTGATATAAAATAGTTTTATATTAACATTTAATAGCAATTATTTATTCCCTAAAATCACCCCACTTTAATAGTATGAGATAAAAAATAGATAATTCTTATTAGATATCAAATGGACACTCTTATCCATTAATCTCTAAATTAAATAATATTTTGTTCATTTTTGAGTTGGTTACATATTAATACGATGGTTAATAGTACCTCTTATTTCTCATACACAAATTTCTATAATTCTTTTACATAAAAAATTTCTATGGTTAATTTTAATTATCTAAATAACTTTCCAAACATGTATAAGATTGATTGATACATTTTAACTTTTTACCGTTTTATATACCACAGCCTAAAAAACCATTTTATATTTTTTAGGTTTATCTCTCAAGACCCAAGAGATCACAGCATTATTCGTAATAACAAGATTATGTACTAGCCTCTACATGGAGGGTAACATCCATACTGTGTTGGATCTATTATATCTCTTGTCAACATTAATGATTATTTGGTTGATAAGATTCAAGCTGAAGTCTTCATATATCAAGGAGTTTGACAACATGTGGTTATCCTTTTTGGTAAATATTGTTTCATATTCTCTTTTTTGTGTCACTATATCATAATTTAACAATTTGCTATGCATTTTAAAGAATTAGAGCGCATGTTACATTTAATTACTAGAAACACTCAAATAATTAGTTCCATCTATGTCACTAAAAAATGCACAAAGAGATAGGGGAGAGAAGGAGGAATAATTGTTCGTAGGTTAATATGTCTTCCTTTAAATTGCTTTGAAAAAAATTACTTAGCAAATGAAAAAAAATTGTAAAGAGGTGAGTGAGTTCACAAAAACACTATTTTTTTTTTTGATAAGCTAAAAATTCATTAAGGAAAAGGAAAAACAAATAACTAGGGGACATTGTATGGTCGAGTTTCTCAAATTTTTTAGATTTTCTATCATTTGAGCGGAATATTGTATAGTTAAGTTTTTATGCTTCTATATCTTTATTTAAAGAAATTTAGTGTTTGTGTCCATTGTAGTATACCAAATAAATTATGAGGAAATAAGATGTTTCATAACCTAGAACAATTAATTGTGATAAAAAAAAAAAAGCTTCTAGAACTATCGGTAGTATTTAGATTTTTTTAGGATAAAAAATTTATTAACAAAAAAAAGAAAATTTGAAGTATTTATAATGCAAATATGCATATTTTGAAGTTTTATTAGCTCATTAAATATTTTTAAATGCAAGAGTTTCTAAAATCCTTTTGGTAGAGGTAAATTACGAATTTAGATCCTTAAATTGTTGTATGGTGCAGAAGCTAATAATAATCAAAATTTAGCATGTTTTTCTATGTTGTCTTCACTCTTTTGGTACAATTTTTTGTTGTTTTCTAATATTGTATGAATTGGTATTTGTTTGCTCATATTTTACCTCATGATTGTGCCTACAATAAATAATAAGGATACAAAATCCTTATCTCATCAACATTTTTCTTTGCATAATTGAAGTTTCATATTGATCAAATGGATATACACACACACATTAATTTATCATCGTCACGGTATACTAAATAAGGATTTGTAGAATTTTGATTTGGTATGGTCTTAATGTTTTTCATTTTTAAGGTCATGCATGTTCATAAGCCAAAAAAAAAAAGTAAAAAAATAAAATAACAATAGACCAAAAAAAAGTAAAAAAAATAACATATATATTTGATTGCATACTAGGTAGTGCCTTCTGCAATTCTGGCAGTATTAATCCACCCAACTACACGTCATACTTGGATATCTCGAGTCATTTGGGCATTCACTACGTATTTGGAAACTGTTTCAATACTTCCTCAACTTCGTTATATGCAAAATGCAAAGGTTCAAAATCTTTACACTTTCTTCTACTATATATATTTTTGTATTATAAGATTATGTTATAATTCTAACATATGTTTTCAGATGATTGAAACATTCACAGGATATTATGTATTTGCTCTCGGTCTCTCAAGATTCTTCGCACTAGCATATTGGATTATCCATGTGAGACTCATAAATCTTTTTTTTTTCTTTCCTATTTTCTTGAATCTTATATAATGATATAATACCTATAAAATTACCAAAACATAAATTGCTATAAAATATTTTTAAATATATAATAAAAAGAAATTTCTTTTATAGTAAAAAAATTTGAATATTTGATTCGTCTTTGTAATTATGCGTTTTATTATGTAAATTTTTGTGTTTGAATTTGATTCTTACAAATATTTTTTTTGTTTGATTTTGATTTTGTTCTCTAGTTTTAGTCTATGTAAAGTTAGATTTTACTCTAATGAATATTTGTAATATATATAATATTTGATTTTAGTCTCTCAATTAGCGATATTAGATATTGTAAGGACCAATTTCAATAAAAATTAATTTTATTAGGATAAAAATCAAACAAAAACATTTACATGGACTAAAAAAAAAGCATATATACTTGAACAAATCATATATATATATATATATATATATATATATATATATTTAAGTCTTGTAAGAATTATTTCACAAAATTAGTTTTGTCAACAATGCATTAAGCATTCATTCAACAATACCCTTAGAATTCCATTGGTAATTCTAAGCATTCATTTTCTACCATTGCATTCTTAATAAAAATAATCATATTTTAAAATTACGTTATGTAATCATCAAAATATGAAGTTACAAACATGATATAATTTTTTTGTCAAAAAAAAAACATGATATAGTTGAGTCATTATAAAGAAATAGGTAGGATGGAAACACATTGAATAATGCATAATGTTTTCTAACCTTTTGTAGACTTATAATACTCGAGGACAATATCTATTTTTCTTTGGCCATGGCTATTTTTGGATGTTAGCAGCTCTTTTATCAGAGATAGTTCGATCTTTCATCTTGGCAGATTTTTGTTACTATTACATCAAGAGGTACTCATTTTATTTTCTCTTTGGAACTTTTTTTTCTTTCTTGTATATATATTCTAAACTTATATATAGCTTCAAAATTTTCTCTCTTGCAAAAAAAAAAAGGTACTATTTTAAAAAATATACAAGTATTTAAAGTGGAAGAAATGGTAAGGGGGAAGTGGCTATGGAGAGGAGGAAATGACCAAAAAAAATATTACAATAGAAAAATAACACCTTATTCAAAATGAAATATAAATAAAAATTATAGATAAAAATTGATGTATTTAATTAACAATGCATTTTCGCCATTAAAAAAAAACACACACTTTCAAACTTCTTTGATAATTTATGTAGATATAGCCCATTTAGATGAACTCAGTTTCACATAAAAATTAATTCTTATTGATCTCTAAGTACATAACTATTTTTTAGTAAAAAAAAAGTACATAACTATTTTGAGAATTTTCCTAACCCCTCTATGCAAGACCCTTTCAATTTTCAATTTTGTTACTTATTGATTTTTCAAAATAGCCCTAACTATTGTATCTTTTTTCAAACTAGCACAAAATATTATGATGGGAAGATAAATTAATTGTTACTTGCTAAACTTAAAAAATAATAATACAAATTCCTAACAAATTTAATATTACTTACTAAACCTATCAAATTCTTTACTAGTCCTATTATGATATCAAGTAGTACTTTTATAAAAGGAATGAGTGATAAAAAAAAAGTGTTAGAATGTGTTTCTAGCAAACTAAGATTTTGGTCGAATTTTTTATTTATTATTATTATAAATGATGCAATTAAGTACGAAATAAATATTTAAAGAAACGTAAAAATATCCGAGTTGTTAATTTATTAGAGGTAAGTGGAAGAATAATCTCTATATTCTATTGAAAATATGTGAGAGAGAATGAAAAAAAATAAAATTGATACAAAATCTTCGTATTTTTTCGTTGGTTTACCATTCAACATTTTTCTTATATTATTATTAATTTTCTTTTCTTTTTTTTTTTATAATTATTTTTCAGCTTCATGCAAGGGCAACTTTTGAAGAAGATGCCTGTTTAATTTGATTGGGTTGGTTATACAATGTACTCAACAAGAATTTGAAACTGTAACTTTAGTTTAATTGGCTAGTTATACTAAAAGGTGATATATAAACTCTTTTCGGTTTCTACATTTAATCCACATTTATTCTATATATTCAACACGCAAATTTTGGAAAGGTAATTCGTCAGTATTATGATGGATACATTTCAAAATTGGAATATTAAGAAAAATTGAGGATTATAGATATATATCTTTAATTGGGTTTTTGTACATGGTGCTTGTGAAATTGTTGGCTAAGAGATTAATTGTTGGAGTTTCCAATTGAGTGAATTTTGGTCCACAATCTACTTTCATTAAAGGGTGGGAAATTGTTGATACCATTTTGATCGAAAATGAGTTGATAGAAGATGACATTTAGTCATAGAAAAGAAGAAAATGAGTCTTGTTCAAGGTTGACTTAAAAGAATTTAATTTGTACATATAGATTGTGTAACTCAAGTCAATTTCAGTTGTTTAATTATTAAAAATATTTGAATGGTTGTGATAATATAAGATTTTTTATGATATAAATTTTTTTATATTGTCAGTCTATATTAATTAAACTCTAAAAACAGATTAATAGAAATTTTTATTGTGGTAATTAGGAATAAATTTAGTTTTAGAGTTTGTAAATATTTTTTTAAGTTTCATTTTTGGCATTTAAGATTTTATTTATTTTAGTTTATAATCAAATTTGTCCTATTTAAAACGCTAAAGTGGCAACATTGAGTGACAAATCTTGTGCTGATTTTTTTTAAGGATTAGATTGCAAAAACATTACATTGTAAAATTGACATCTCAATTTCCTTATCATTCCAAAACTACTATTTATCTTTTGCATCACCTAAAAAATTTGGGGGACTAGGACACAACCCAAAGAAACAACAATGTTTGGTATTATCCCATTAAAAACCTTACTTAAAAACTCCAAAAAAGACAAAACCAAGATGAAATGAAGAAAGTACACTGCAACAATACAAATATCATCATCCAGGACAAATAAGAAAGTACACTACAACATACAAATATCATCATAATCGAGGACAAATCTAAGGGGAACATTAATGAAAGGAAAAAAAGAGAACTCTCCAAGATTTACAATGTTTTGTGACGGCTAAAAGCCCTCACAAAAGAGAAAAAACAATCACAAAATTTGAGGCATCCAAAATAACCATAATTGATGATTTTTTTGTTATATTTGTGAAAGCTTAAACAGTTATAAGTCATAAATTTATCACTGAAAAAACATCAACAAATTTATGATAGAAAAGACCGCCACAAAAGGATAAAGTCTATTGAAAAGTTTTATAGTTCGTGGCCATTTAGATTACCACAAACTGAACCATTTGTGGCCATTTTGGCCCCACAAATGATATTAAAAAATTAAAAATTAAAAATTAAAAAAAAATTATAACTTTTTTTAAAAAAGTTATAAAATTCGAAATTAATATTAAAAATATATAATGTATATATATAAAAATTAATATTAATATAATTTAAAAAATGAAAATATGATTTTAAATAAAATAATATATATATATATATATAAACGAAAATATAACTTTAATATTAATTAAATTGTCAATAATTAATTATATTATTACCATACAAAATAAAATATTTCAAAATTAACAAATTATATCATACAAACTAAAAAATAAAAGTCGTGGAAAAATATATGTAGCGAGAAAATTTAGAGAGAAATTAGAAGTAAGAAATGAGAGGAAAAATAGTAGAATGATATATATAGTGGGAAATGAAAGCATTTGTAGTGGGTAAAGCGGCCACAAAATGCTAACAAATCTATTGATTTTGTGGCGGCCTATGTCCTCATTACGCTGCAATAGTCTGAATTTTGTGATGATCTATGCTGCCACAAAGTTTTGTTGGTATTTCAAATCAATCAAACCTGTTGTGAGGGTGTTGGCTACCACAAATTCAAATAACTTTTTCTTACAACAATTTTGTGACCGTTTTTTACTTTTTGCAAAAGTTACAATCAGTCATAAAATATTTTTTTAATTTGTGAGAGATTTTTCAGCCACTAATAACAACCAATTTGAATTTTAATATTTGTGAGGACTTTTGTAGTCATAATTTGTAAGGTTTTTTCGGCCACAAAATATTTTTTAAGTTGATCATAAATTGATGTTATTATTGTAATGGTTATACCGATCACGGTAAAAGTTATTCTAAATACAACTATGTGGTCCCGCCAAGTAAAATTAGTATAAAAATCAACATTAGCAAGATGTGAACACATGTGTTATCTTCCATATAAATATGAGAAATGTGGAATTTATTTGTGTTGTAAGAGATACGCAATTCAATCATATAGTCTTTAACTTCCAAGACACAAGATTAGAATTAGAGAAAGTTTTGACAACCAACAAAAAGTCACGCTTGATCAAAATACAGAGCCATCTTTTAGAGTGAGTGATCTCAATAATATACATAACAGTAGAAAGCTCATCATAGAATGATAACCGACACCCAAATAATTCGATAAGCAACCAATAATAACACCCCTACAACAATACAAAGATTACATAAAAATAGTGGCAATAGCAACAATACCTAGATTACCTAAACTCCATTGGTAGCATTTAATCCAACCACAAAGAGGTTTCATTCAATTCACTTGGATAATAACAGAGGTTTTAGGAGCATGATATCAAGTAGAAAAATATTTAAGAATAGAAAACTCTTGTATTGATGAAAATGTAACACCCTTAGATAATCTACTTGAGATACAACAGAAGAAACTCGTTGAATAACACGTTGAATGGTAATCATCTTGTTTTTTAAAAGCAAATTTTACGGACAAATCAAATAACTCAAAGGATATGAATGACAACAAAAAAGATGACACCCTAGACTCGAGAGCTCTAATTCTTAATTCAAATATCAAGTATAGCAAAGATTAAAATGACACCCTGATCTAAGAGGTCTAATTCTTACTATAAATATCAAATATTGAAAAGATGGAACAAAAATAAATCCTAATACGCAAATTTAACTGCTAACTTGAATTCAAATAATAGAAATAATATATAAAAAATGAATTTTTATGTTAAAAAAATGAATCATACTTTAAAAGCTTTTGAATTTATTTAATGCTATATTAGTTATTTTCTTAGAAATCAACTAATTTTATATTTGGTCAACTGTTTAATGATTATTCAATTATATAATAGTAATATTTAAAATTTATTATTTATTAAATATAAAATATTTTAATTACTTAAATAAATCAAAATAATCTGAAAATTTTGACTGAATTTTTTTTTCAAAACCAATATTTTTAATCTGATTTTAAAAAATATTAAAAAAAAAACAAGTGTGATGTGATTGCAGGTTTACATTCTATTAAAATAGTAGCATATAAATAATTACTCTTTTATTAAAATTTAGATTTATATTATTTCAAATTATATATTCATATATATTTTGATTTTTAATGTTTTACTTGTTTATAATTTGTTTTCTTTATATATATATATAACAATATTTATTTAATGTAGTTTTTTCCTTTTTTCTCCGCTATTGCTACATAATTTCTTAATGGAAAATGGTATTACGGTCATCTTATAATAACCATTTCATTTGACTGTTTATCACAAATTAAAGAAAAATAATAACTGAAAAAATTAATTATATTTATTAATGATTGATGTAATTTTTTTTATCATAAATGTAAAATAAAAAACCATACTTTTAAAAGTGATAAGTCTACCATTAAAAAAAATTAAAATTACATTAAAAATAAAAAGTAATAATATTTTTTTTCACATATGGTAGTCCTTTACAGAAAGAATCTTATTTTTGTAAATAGTGTCCACATCAAGATAGTCTATATTTGCCTTTTAGTCTTTACCATAACGGTTTTAGAGTCAATGTGGTTTTAAAGAAATAAAATAAAAGCTTACACACACAAAATAAATAAAAAATATAGCTACCAAATATACATTATTCTCTAACCTCTACTACTACTCTTTTCATATCTAAAACCACTCTAAAATTTTGTGTGCGCACAAAATAAAAACCAAAGTTACTATACCCATATTTTGTTTCTGAATTTTTATTTTTGGTGACAAAAATGGGATCAAAGAGGGATTCTCCAGTGAATGTTTTGACTGAATGGTTGAAGAAGAGATCAATGAAAGTGAAGATCTTTTTGGGGTTAGTGCTTGCTTTTTGTGGTGTGGTAACTCTAAAGTATACTATCACAGAACCAGAATTTTTCTACATAGCTTCTGGATCAGTCCACATTATTGGCCTTATTGTCCTTGTATACAAACTTTTCGTTCAGAAGACATGTTCTGGTACGTTTTTTAATATGAATCATTGATCTTTTCATTTTTCATCTTATGATTGTGATCTCATTAATCAATAATTATATAATTAATTTTTGTATTAGTTATCAGTGTAAAAATATTTAATCTGATGTTGTATGATCATTAAACTCAATTATAAATTTTATATATTTATTTTTATTATGATCTTTATTATTTATTTTCTTTGTTATTCTCTCTTATTATTTTTATTATTATTTTCTGTGTTATGTTTGATTAGGAGGTAAATAAAATTTTGCCATGAATTTTTTTTATTACCAGTAATTGAATTGGTGCTAATTTGTCTCTTAGTGATTAGAGAAGATTTGATTAACCATTTGTACTCAATCTCGGGGTTGGATACTGTCTTGATTAAATTGTTATTGTCAATTATTTGCATTTATTCTCTTGTCCCTTTTTATAACAATTTTTTTTTACATATACTAAAAAAGAAAAGTAAACATTGAATTTAATGTTTACATATTTTTAAAATATTATTTTATGCAAGTATTTTCAATTTCAATTTTTTATCTTTTAAGATAAATTATTAATGTTAATAAAGAGTATTTTTTTAAAAAAGTTGCATCAATAGAGGCCTATATGTAGGAATAATTTTTTCTGAATGAAGTTTATAGTTAGGAATAATTTTCCCCTAAGAGAGAAAAAATCTACATGGTTTAAGAAACTTTTATTGACATTTTTTTTCTTCTTTTTTTGACTTAGGTCTATCTCCGCCAGTTTTATTTTTGTTTTTGTTTTTAATAAAAATTTTAGTTTAAAAAGGGATATATATGCTTTTTTTTCTTTTTTTTGTTAGATGAGAAAAATTAGGGAAAATGTTTGTTGGCTTTTGTATTTTTCTATATATTTGGTACAAAATTCTTATTCGATTGTATGGATTTATATGCCTTTAATTTTTGAATTATTTAAGAAGAGAAATAGGTATATATATTTTTTATAAGTAAAAAGTTGTATTAATAAGAGTACATTGGATATTCTAATTCTAAATCGATTACAGCTAATTTTAACTAATAATTAATTAATTATTAATCATAAGTTAAAATTAGCAAGTATTTTATATTATTAGAGACTTATAGTTTAATTGGTATTTTGAATATATTAGTTGTTATTTTATATTATTATGTTTTATAGAATGTATTAAAGTTTCTTAATGTGACATTGATATGAAATTGATGGTTATGATTAATAGTATATATTAAGTGTATTGTTCCATTTTAAAAATCAATCATTTTTATTTTATTATCTAGTTTCCTTTTTGGTGGAAACTTTAGTTTTGTTAGTCTCACCTTAAAAGAGCCTAACAATTATGCTCGAAATTAGATAAAGAAATGTTTACTTTCCCATTGATGCAGCCACATATTCAGCTTTACAAGTGGACAATGTTATTATACTTTACTTCCTTGAACACTATGAGATTGGTGACTCATTCATTATAAAAACATAGCCTGTGGTGCTCTTCCTATCATCTTTGTCTCCACACCAATCAACATCAGTGAAGCCAGTCAGTCCAGCTTCATTTTCATTCGAGTATCTAGGATATAGTAGTCCAAGTTAACTGGTTTTATTAATGTATCTCAAAATCCTTTTTGTTGCCAAGTAATGAGGTGTTCTGGGCATTTCCATATACCTACTGACCAATCCAACACTATAGACTATGTCTGGCCTTGTGTTGCAAAAATACCTCAAAGATCCTACCATTTGCTTGAATGTTGTAGGATCAACCAACTTCTTATTTCCTTTTCTTGACAATATCAGCCCTGCTTCTGATGAGGTGCTTGTGTCATTACAGTCTTGCATATTAAATCTCTTTAGTACATCATTAACATACTTATTTTGATGCATAAAGACTCCATTCTTTTTTATCACAAATTCAATACCAAGGAAATAGGATAATGTGCCCAAATATGTCATTTTAAACTCCTTTTTCATTTTGTCTTTGAATTGTTGGATTTCTGTTTCATCACTGCCAGTCACTAACAAATCATCAACATAGAGACATATTAATAGTGTAGATAGTGTTGCTGCCTTCTTTACATAGACTCCATGCACATTCACACATTTCTCAAACTGCTGCTCTATGAGAAACCTGTCAATCCTCTTGTTCCAAGCCCTAGGAGCTTGCTTCAGGCCATACAATGTTTTTCTCAACCTGTACACACTGTCTTCTTTGCCTTTTATCCCATATCCCGATGGTTGCTTTACATACACTTCGTCTTCCAATTGTTTCTTTGAATGTTGCTTGTGCCTTTTTGTTGGATTTGAACCTAGCTGAGCATAGCCATTTTGTACCACTTCAAACACTTCTTGAGTTCCAAGCAATGATCTCATAGATGCACACCATCTTTCCCAGTTTTTTCCATCAAGAATTGGCAAATTAGATGGAAAACTCCCTGATATATTCATGATTTATTTATTTCTTTCACTGACCCTTGTGTTTCCCAATTTTGAAACGCTCACACTTTTCACTCGTGTTTCCCTAGATTAGAACCCAGACTCTTGATACCTGTAACACCCCGAGTTTAAAACACAGCGCGGGTGCATTTTTTTTTTATTATTTTTTTTAAAAAGGATGAAAATGAGTTTTCCAAAATTAATATCAAGGGAATTAAAATAAAATCAGTTCATTTCAAAGGTTATCACTCAATCAGTGTCAGAGTGCAGAATAATACAGTGGAAAAAGTAATACATTGATTCCCAAAATAAAATTACATTTTCCAAAATTCAAGACCCTATACAAAAGTCTAGACTGATCATGCACTAAGCTACAGTAGCACGGTCTCCACCGTGTCCTCTATAAGTCTCGTCTTCAGCCCTCTGTCCGTCCCTCTGCGTTTTCCACGTAGACTCCGTACGTAAGGATCAGGGGAAACTAACGACGCTTCCGTCGTTAGTGTATCCGTCGGTAGGACGGGTTCGGGTAACATCTGAGGGCAAAGCCCAAAGTCCACAATATAATAGCAAGGGTCACCGACCGAAATTAACAAATAAGCACATAGCATATATCTCACAACAACACATATATTCATGGCATATTGTATAATAATGATGAAAAGATGCTCATTTTGAAATTTCATGACATGTATGCCTTTTCAAAACAGCAACGAATTAATATGGAAAAACATGATGTAAGTACAATCACCACTTCAGCAATCACAAACATTCATCAGAAAACTCATATTTCAACAAATACTTACACACATCAATTTTCCAATCATCAACAATATCCAAAACGTGACCCACCGGTCAAACACCCAGATGCAATATGCATATGCTCATGTACTCAGCTTCTTGGAATTACCAAGGTGCAGTCGCTCACAGACCAGCACACGTGCAGTCGCTCAATAGACCAGCACGATTTACCCAGACCAAGGTACAGTCACTCAACAGACCAGTACCAGTGCAGTCGCTCAACAGACCAGCACGATTGACATATACCAAGGTACAATCGCTCAACAGATCAGTACCTAGTGCAGTCGCTCAACAGACCAGCACTCGTGCAATCGCTCAACAGATCAGCACGTGGTTGCGCATTTCAGGGTACAGACGCTCAATAGTCCAGTACTAGTGCAGTCGCTCAACAGACCAGCACCTATATACCAAAGTACAATCGCTCAACAGATCAGTACTTAGTGCAGTCGCTCAACAGACCAACACTCGTGCAATCGCTCAACAGATCAGCACGTGGTTGCGCATATTTGAATGGACCACCACGAACACGCGGCCATTCCGTAGCCCGGATAGAATGGACCACCACGAACACGCGGCCACTCTGAACCCGGATAGAATGGACCACCACGAACACGCGGCCACTCTACAACCATCACGGTTACTACATTCACGTGTATTAGCCTCTCACAGGCCAAATACATAGAAGTTAAATCCTTGCACGGATAGAATGGACCACCACGAACACGCGGCCATTCCGTAGCCCGAGTAGAATAGACCGTCCAATACACGCGGAACTACTCTGACCCCGGATAGAACAGACCGTCTAATACACGCGGAACTATTCTATAACCCACGGTTACTACTTAACTTCGCGGTCCATCACGGTCACCGCATCAACTCTGTGGCCCATCGCGGTCACCACTTGACTATGCAATGCATGAATATGCAGTGTTTTCTCTTCGCTGAAAACAGTATGTGACATCTATGAATTTCATGCATTTCCATCATTTCTCAAAATACCTCAACACAATTATTTCCATTATCAACACATCAATGATTAAACATTCAAGTAATCATTATCACAAAATTCCATTCTGAATTATCATAAGTCTTTCCCCTCAACTCTTTAAAATTCACAAAATAGTGTTTAAAACTGAGTTTTCTGGAAAATCACGAATCTGTATTCGAATACAGCTTCCTTGTATTCGAATATAGAAGCTAAAAACTGAGTTTTTGGAAAAACACGAATCTGTATTCGAATACAGATCCCTTGTATTCGAATACAGAAGCTGAAACTAGTGAAAATCTGCAATTTTAACATTCTGTATTCGATTACAGCATGCCTGTAGTCGAATACAGAAGACAAAACCAGAATGATCAACATCAGGTCATTAGGATACAGAACCAGAATCAGAATGATTAACATCAGAACATTAGAATCAGAATCATCAACACCAGAACATCAGAAAACAGAACCAGAATAATCAACATCAGAAAACAGAACCAGAATAATCAACATCAGAAACAGAACCAGAATGATCAACATCAGAAACAGAACCAGAAGGATCAACATCAGAAACAGAACCAGAAGGATCAACATCAGAAACAGAACCAGAATCAGAATCATCAGAAGCAGAAACAGGATGATTGGGATCAGAATCATCAGAAACAAAACAGAATGATTCACACAAGAATCATCAGAAGCAAAACAGAATGATTCACACAAGAATCATCAGAATTGAAACAGAATGATTCACACAAGAATCATCAGAAGCAAAACAGGATGATTAACATCAGAATCATCAGAAACAAACAGAATGATTATCAGAATCATCAGAAGCAGAAACAAGATGATTATCAGAATCATCAGAAGTAAAACAGAATGATTCACACAGAACCATCAGAAGATGAATGTATCAGAGGATACATTCTGAATTTACAGAAGATGCATTTCTGGAATTATCAGAAGATAAACCAGAATGTCCAAAACCGACAAGAAGATAACTTTGGAGGTTTATATCAAACAGAAACAAAATCAGAAGAACATCTGGAAAATACCAGAGGGAAGCCTGCCATAATATGAATTGCTCCAAACAAGAATGATTCAAATATCAGAAGAAATCAAGAAGTTATATTGATCAGAACATAGTCTGGCAGTGTAATTTCAACACAGTCCATACTTGTCCAGAAGTGACCAGAAGATATGTTTGATGGATTATATCAGAGGGAATAAATATCAGAAGATTCTTTGGATCATACTATTGTGAAGCCTGCCATGTGGAGAGTTGAAGCCTGCCATGTGGAGAGTTGTTCCAGGCCATAAGTTGTCAAAAGCACGAAGTAATCCAGAAGATAATTTGACCAGAACATGGCATGACAATCGAATTTTGAATAACCCAGACTTCGCCCAAACTTCATCCAGAATTAATCAGAAGAAGCACAGAATGGTTCATGCCAGAATCACCAGAAGCAGAAACAACAGAATGATTCACATCAGAACCATCAGAAGCAGAAACAGACTGATTCACATCAGAATCATCAGAAGATGGTTAACATCAGAATCATCAGAAGATGGTTAACATCAGAACCATCAGAAGCAGAAACAGAATGTTTCAGATCAGAACCATCAGAAGCAGAAATAGAATGGTTCACATCAGAACCATCAGAAGCAGAAACAGACTGATTCACATCAGAATCATCAAAAGATGGTTAACATCAGAACCATCAGAAGCAGAAACAGAATGTTTCAGATCAGAACCATCAGAAGCAGAAATAGAATGGTTCACATCAGAACCATCAGAAGCAGAAACAGACTGATTCACATCAGAATCATCAGAAGATGGTTAACATCAGAACCATCAGAAGCAGAAACAGACACAGAATGATCCACACAAGGATCATCAGAACTAGAAACAGAAACAGAATGATCCACACAAGGATCATCAGAACCAGAAACAGAAACGGAATGATCCACACAAGGATCATCATAACCAGAAACGAAATGATCCACACAAGGATCATCAGAACCAGAAACAGAAACAAAATGATCCACACAAGGATCATCAGAACCAGAAACAGAAACAAAATGATCCATACAAGGATCATCAGAACCAGAAACAGGAACAGTATGATCCACACAAGGATCATTAGAACCAGAAACAGAAACGGAATTCTTCTTCTATATTCGACTACAGGGCTCATAGTCGAATACAAGTTTGAAAACTTAAGTAAAACAGAAATTTTACAGGTTGTAGTCAAATACACCTTCGAAAACCAGTGAAAATTTCCTGAGATTCAACCCTTTTCAAACTGTTTTCTTTTAAAACAACGACCAAACAACAAAACAGATTCAACACTTTTTTTCCAGACAATACTTCCCTCATTAAAAATCCCTTTTCTTTTTAAAACATCAACATCATCAGAATCACTCAAACAGAAACAGAATCAGGATCCAACCCCAATCATCCAGAACCAGAAACAGAATGTTCAATCACCAGAATCCCACAACATAAAACAGAATCAGAACCATTAACACCAGTTTATCCAAAACAAAGACAGATGATTAATCATCAGAATCAATCCAGACTTTTCCAACCATCAGAAACATCATGCAACATTTTAGTGTTCTCACTCATCAGAACAAACATGCATGCATTCAATTTTCCCAAAACACCAGAGCAAACATGCATGCATTCAGTTTTCTCAAAACACAACAGAATGACATGCAAACATCACAGAACAACTAAGCACCAACAGGATGCATTTTGCATTTTAAAGTCATTTTCAAAACAGTTTTATGACATATGTTTTTAATCATAACTAAAATGGCATGCAAACATTTTCCAGCATTCACACAGAAGTAAAACAACATATTTTACCAGTAAAACAGCCAAAACACCTATCAGAATAATCACTTATCAACAAAATGCATTTTCTTTCAAAATGTCATTTTCGAAAATATCTTTTCTTTTAAAGACAGAACTGAAACAGCACAAATTTATGGCCCTAATGCAGCTAAAAGATGGAAGGTGCCCTTACACTTGTAGCGTGCTCTGCTATTTCTCTTGTTCCTGCTGCATTCCCTTTTCTGTGTCTAAAAAACGGCGAAGCTGTTCCCTGAGTTTGCTGCTGCAAAACTGGGTTCTTTATCTTCGTATTGAGGTGGGGATTAACTTTACTACTGGGGGTTTTCAGATTTGAGGCTTGGATTCTCAGTTACTGGAGTCTTGAGAAATTCCCTCTCTTCCATTTGAATTCGGGAAACTGGGCAGAACAGAGACAGAATGGGAGGGGAAATGAGGTTGGTACATGCAATATGGGCAGTGAGGAGGAAGGAATGGTGTTCTGACTTCACCATCCTTCTCACTCCTATTTATAGTCTCTCATGGTGCCACCTCACTTGCCACTTGTCTGATTTCCAGCTTTTAATTGTCTTACAATTAGCCACTAATCCTTACTTAATGGTCCAATTAATTTAATTACTCGAAATTAAATTAATTTAATTCTTCATCCAATAATTTTAATTCATACTTCAAAATAAATATTTATATATATATATTCACTCAAAACATACATATATTAAATATTTAACAAAAATTCCCAAAATACCCTTAATATTATTTCCATAAATTAATATTAAATTTAAGGGTCTTACAATACCAATTGTTAGAACAAATTGTATGACTTAGAAAAATTAAAATTGAGAAGAAGAGAATTGATAGAATCAAGTTTAATCAGTTACTTGCTACACAAGCAACATGACGATCTTTATGCTTTTTATCAAACAGTTTATATAGTGAAGATTACAACAAACTAAATAATTTTTTTAACCATATTCTAACCTCCATAACTAACTATTAATCAATACAAGTCGTTTGTGAATTGACTATTTAACACCATTCATTTATTTTAACAATTGAATTTATCGATCCGATTGTAATATTACTCGACCTATCTAATTAAAATAATTGAATTATTGGTATTTTGTTGTGAATATATAATAGTACCTCTAATTTCTCATAAAAGAATATTTTATGTTATCCAAAAAATTATAAACATGTGTATGAATTGATGTGTTTTTAACTTTTTCATTTTATTTATGCCATATGCTAAAGAATAATTTTATTTTTTTAGGTTTATCCCTCAAAACTCAAGAGCTCAATACTGTATTCCTAGCAACAAGATTAGGGTGTAGTGTCTACATGGAAGCTGACTACCGTACTGTGATGGATCTATTATATTTCTTGTTAACGTTGTTGGTTGTTTGGTTGATAAGATTCAGGCTCAAGTCATCCTATATCAAGGAATTTGACAACATGTGGTTATCCTTTTTGGTAAATATGGTTACATATTCTCATTTTAACAATTTGCTAGTTTATATTTACTTGAATAAATAGGATAGAGAAAGTGAATTAATCAAGTCTTCTTTTTGTCATTTTATAAAATTTGTGTTTATTGTATGGTAAAGTAGATTTTTATTTTTATCATCATTAAGCCTTATTTTTTGTGACACTAACCCATAGGTGGTGCCTTCAGCAATTTTGGCGGTACTAATCAATCCAGTTACACAACATTACTGGATAGTTCGAGTCATTTTTGCATTCACTTTGTATCTGGAAACCGTTTCAATAATTCCTCAAATTCGTTTTATGCAAAAAGCACAGGTTTAAAATTCTTAGACTTTGTTCTACTATAGTTTTTTTTTTATTTATTTTTTATTTCATATAGATTATGTTGTAATTCTAACATATATGTTTTCAGATGGTTGAAACATTCACAGGATATTATGTGTTTGCTCTTGGTGTCTCAAGATTCTTCGCACTAGCTTATTGGATTATTCATGTGAGATTGATCATAATTTTGTTTTCTTGAATCTCATAAATATATATATAGTTATATAAAAATAAATTGCTATAAGAAAATAGTCGTTGGAATTTTAAATATATAAAAAAATTCATTTTTTTTTGTAAGAATTATTAATTTCACAAAATTAGATTTGTCTTTTGATAATAATTAATTTTATTCGTTGCATTAGTAATGATAAGCATTTCGTTTACTTTCATTGCATTCTTAATGAAAAGAATCATATTTTAAAATTACTTCATGAAATCATTAAATTCTAAGTCACAACTTTGAACCATGGGGAATGTAAAACATTGAATATAATGTATAATGTTTTCTTATCTTTTGTAGATCTATGAAACTGGAGGGCAATATCTATTTTTTTTCGGTTATGGCTATTTTTGGATGGTGGTTCTTCAAGTATTAGAGCTAGTTCAATCTTTAATCTTGGCAGATTTTGTTTACTATTACATCAAGAGGTACGTACACTATTTTATTTTATCTTCTAAACATCTCTTGTTTCTCTTTATATTCAAAATGTATATATAGCTTCAAAATTTTCTTTGGCAAGAAAATTTGTAATGATTGAAAAAATGTTTACAACATGCTCTCAAACTTTCATGCTATTTGATGAAAGTAAATTATATCACTTGAGATGAGTTGAGAATAGGGCCAGCCCATGCTCAAGTTAATGAAATGAGGATTTTAGGCGTTCGAAAAATAATTATTTTTTTTATATGTATTTAAAATTAAAAATTAAAAATATTTAATTAGTACAACAAGTAAAAAACTCGCAATTATAAAAAAAATACAACAATTGACATATTTAATTAAAATATTTTGAATATCAAAAAACAAGAAAAATATAATTTAAATAAAATTATAGTAAAATGTTGTTAGTATTAAAAAGACTTCTAATTTATTTTTTTTATTAAAATATTGCTTTTGAGTTTTTTATTTTTATATCAAATTGTTGCTTATGAGTATGTTTTATATTTCATTAAGTGTTGGGTCGAATGAGAATCGCGTAATGACTATCTCATTTTTTCAAAAACAATACTCTCTTAAGAATTTTTTTTTGTCCTTTTTATAAAATTCCTTTAAAATTTTAACTTTATTAATCGTTACTTTATCAACATACTCTTAATTACTCAATTTAATTATTTTTTTTTAGTAACTAGCACAAAAAAAAACTATGATGTAAAGATAAGTTAATTGTGTTTCTTAGAAGATGAACAATAATAATAAAAATTGTTAATAAATTTACTACTGTCAACTTTTTTAACTATAGTTATTTTGTTAGTTGATGAACTGTAAGATTTTGATATTATATCATAAAAAAACCTTGAAGGAAAGTTATAAAATATTCCATTCTTCCCAAAATGTAAGAAAAAAAATTGGTTATACAATATTATTACCCATTTTATTTTTCTGTTTTTTCAGCTTCATGCAAGGACAACTTTTGAAGAAGATGCCTGTTTAATAATCTTGATTTGGCTATACAATATACTCAACAAGAGTTTGCAAATGTTTAAGGCTTGTTATATACTGAGAGGTGATATACATAAACTATTTCCATTTTCTACATGTAATCCATATTTATTTGATGTATGCAAAGCATAGACCGATTTTGAAAAAGTAATTCAATAGCATTACTATGATACATTTACAGTTTTTATTTTACTCAATGGTACTAGTTATATAGCTCTCTTATAATCAACAAAAAATTTTGAGTCGATAGTCAACCATTTTTATGAACATATATAATTGCATCTACTTTACCATCTCCCCAAGTATATAATCCAACACCAGCAAAGCATCGCCAACATAAACGAAAATTCCAAAAGCAACTTTTATATTTGTATAACTCAAATTTCCGTACACCCACTTAATCCATTTTCTCTCTATATTATCACATTAACAACATCAATAGAAAATCCACTTAACTACTTAATGCACCGTCAATACAAAAGATTTTAGATAGTTCACTTATTACGACCATTAAATTTATATGATTTAACGATTATAATTAATCAAAAATGTAAAAATTCTTTAAACAACTCATATATATAAATTAAATTTATATTTTAATTAACATCTTACAATTTTAATTAAAATGTATTTGAGAAGATGAACATAATAATCTAATCATACGTTGTGGGTGTAAAATAATATTCACATAACAGCATAAACATAATCCACTTTGATTAAAGTGTTAGACTATAAAAAATTTAGAGTGAATATGCATGTCCTATTGAATAAGCAATTTAAGAAAAAAATGGTAAAAGTATGAATTTATGTTTAAATCACATTAAAGAACACGAGTAAAAATGTCCCCAAACACGTGGACGACGTGTCGTTTTCTCCAACTCAACCCACCGCAAGTAGAAACCAATCATATACGCAAACAAACCGTCGCGTCACCATCACAACCTTGTAAAAAAACTACCAACGTTCCACGTTTTCATGTCTCCTAAATCCACGGGCCCCACTCAAAACCTCTAACCACGTGTCACCCCATCCCTGACCAAGCGGCATCATCCCTCGAGATTCAAGCAAGTAAAAAAAAAAAAAACTAGAGATTCGCGCGCGCGCGTGTGTTTCACATTCCACGTGTCCCTTATTACCCTCCCACTCCATCCCCTTATATTCTCCCACGTGTCCGATTTCGCTCTCCCAAAACCGAATTTCCACGTGGCATTATCAGAACCTTCGAAGAATAGAACAGATTCTCCGTTTCTCGATTATTTAGCGGTGCAACTTAACCCTCACGTGTCATTAACCGCCTTTCCTAACTTCTCGCATTTCGACACGTGTTCTTTCTTTCTCCTTTTTCTACCCCACTTTAAAAAATCGAAATTCACAACTCATTTTTTGTTTCAACAGAGAACTTTTTCTTTTTCATCTTAATTTTTTGCTTATGAAGCTTTTAGTATAACAGCTATGGTGGAAGTTGAAGAGATTGAGCTAGATTTAGGGTTATCCATCGGAGGAGTTTTCAGAAATCCCGTGGATAAACCCAAACCCGAATTAGGGCCCGATTGTTTAGTTTCGGGTTCGGATCCAAACAATGGAGTGCAGAAAGTGGTTCCACAGGTGAAGCGTGAGGTTCAGGCTTTGAAGAGAATGGAGTTGAAGAGGAAAAGAGAGCAGAAAAAGGGAAATGGTAACCGGGTCGGAGAATCCGAACCCGAACCGGAATGTGAGCGGGTATTTAAAAAGGAGAAGACGGAGTTACTTGACGGTGCGGTTTCTTTGACGGCTCCGTTTTTTGTTTTGCAACCGCAACAGTATGGGACGGTGCAGTATGTGCCGTTAAATAATGGATTGTCGTTACCGTGTTGGTTTGCGAGTGAGAAGAATTTGGGTGGAGTTGACGGCGTTAATTTTAACGGTGGAAATGGAAAAGCGAAATCCAATGGGTCTTCAAGGTGTAGTTCTTCTGCTGTTTCTGATTACCAAAGCTCTTCTCGTGAAGGTGATTTTTTTTATTTTTTTAAAGAGAGTATTGCGTATATTAAATTTGTTTGGGTGAGTTCATAATCTTTGACTATTTTATTATATTATTAAGAATGATGATTGCATTCAATTTAAATAACTTTATTTAGTTCATATCATCAAATCGTGGAAAAATATTTATCAAATAATAGATGTCATAGGTCTTGGTTTCAGGAATATATTGAAATATCAAATTGATGTGTGTATTTTTTAATCAAAATATCAATATGAATAAAAATTATCATTTTGATTTATTAATCTTCAATTTTCAAAAACTACAACTTTTTTTTTTTAATTACTAATGTATTAAATCATGTAAATTTGAAACAATGCTTTTTATTTATTGTTTTCTCATTCAATGGTATTTTTCTCAGATGGAGGGTGCAGTGACAGCCACAGCCACTCAGCTAATTCATTTACAGAACAAAGTAAGTTGAAAAAATCGAATGAAATCAACATCACAAGAAACCAAGCAGAAGAAATTGCTTCATCTCATCCTACAAGATCCAAACAATGCAACAATTCACAAGACAATGTGAAGGAAACTCAAACTCAGCCACATATCATTCAATTTCAACCAAATCCAATGAAACTTCCAATGCCAATTAACAAGCCATTATTGCCTACTGAAAATTCAACCAAAGGAGTAGCACCATTGAAGGATACAAAAACTAAGCCTCAAATGCCTTATGTATCAACAAAAGGGAATGGACCAAATGGGAAAACAGTGAATGGATTTTTATACAGATATTCAAAATCTGATCAAGTCACCATTGTTTGTGTTTGTCATGGAAGCACATTTTCACCTGCTGAGTTTGTGCAGCATGCTGGAGGCACAGACATTACACATCCCTTAAGACACATCACAGTAATTTCTAATGCTTTTGGGTGATCTTAATTTTCTGTCTTTTTTTTTATCAGTTGTTTTTAGCAGGCAAAATTCAATTAAGTGGTAGTAATGTGATGTTTAGGCAGAGCTTGTATTTTTGTTGCTGGAGCTTTTTGTTTCTATCAACTATTCTAACCGTTTTAACAATTAATGTTCTAACTTTTGATTTTTAGATATGCTATTTGGCTCCTGTTGTGTGTTTTTCTCGATTGAAAAATTCTGTGTTCTTCATTTAACTATTGATATACTTGAATCAAGTAGTGTGTTGGTCAGATTCACATTTAATTAGTTAGTTGTTCATTTGAACTATTCATAACCATCAAACTTGTCTTATAATTCATAGTTAAATCCACACTTTAACTTTGGAGAAATGAAGTAGTATTTTGGGTTCAAACTTACGCTCTAAATGTCATTGCAGCTACTAATATGCACTATTACGAAGGAATATTAGTAAATAAAAATTAGGATTTGACTACTCCAAATCATTGTTATATTTTTTGTTTATTTTTTATCCTTCATTTTTTAAAAATAAGTTTTATGTATTGGAAGTCATTCTCATATTTATTTCACCATAACATGTTTCTTTTAATAATCTTTTAACTGGGTGGCCTCCAAATAAAATATTACTATGTTTTTGACTAGTTAATAATGTATTATAAAACTTGCAAGAATTACATTATATACTCATACATATAATAAGGAGATATGGTATCACATTTATCCTTAACAATTACCATTAATTTTTTTAACTTTTTTAAATGTGTCTGTTTTCTCATTCATATTTTATATTTTATTCGCCGCCAATTTGAAAATTACACAAAACTATAATTTATAATTTGAGCATATCAATTTCAGAAACAATTTTCTTTATTTAAGAAGTTTAACATCATTTTGAAACGGATCATATACATTTGTTTTCTAACAATTTTTATTTCCTTAGTCTTTTTAGTATACATATTTTTGTTATTTATAAAATATCTCAAAAATATATTTGTGTGTATCTTTAAAATATTTCAAAAGATAAAAATAATAATTCAGATATTTCGATAACATACATATTCATAAAGTATTGTGTATATATGATATACAGCCTCAATTTTAAAGTATCCCTACCTCGTAGGAGAGGAGATTCCTTGAGACGGAAAGGGATATTACGAAACAAAATTTTATTCAAAATAACGTTAAGTTTCAGAAAGATCTGGTCAACTAATTAAAATCATCTTTTTTTGGTATAGTTTTTTATTTGGTATAGACCAATTAAAATAATTTCACGATATCTATAAAAAAACTATAATAATATCACAATTAAATTGTTTGTATCTCATTCTGTCATATGAAAAAAATATAATACGAAATAACACAACTTCACGCAGCTCTTGGACTAAAAATAATCTTCATGCAGTTTGGGGTTTTATATTTCCGGTGATAGTTTATTAGAAATATTTAAAGTTCTAAAAATATTAAAATTTAAAATTATTTAACGCATGAAATATAATTCTATACCAACAATGATTTTACTATTTAAATTTATACCAAAACAATAAAATTTCCTACTTTTGAACATTCTTCTAGATAAATTTATCTTTAGCAAATTAATTTGTTTCTTCATATTTAAATTTAAATTTAATCACCATAATTATAGGAAAACCAATAACAACTAAATATTTACAGAATTTAAATTTAAAAATATAAAACATAAATATTAATACTAAAATTCAGATAATATAAAATTTTAAAAATAAAAAATCCAAATTCAAATAAAGTATTATATTATATTATGTAACAAAAAACTAATATATCAACACAGTTTCAGTCTTTTTTTTAATAATTTTTATAATTTATTATATATCAAAGAAAATAATCACTATTAAAGGATGAATATGAGTATAATAGAATGAATTAAATTTTTAGAATATAAGAAATCAAAGTTCAATTTTTGAAATTAAAAAAATTACCTATATTTAAAATACGATAATAATTGATTATTACCTTTAAATAAAAAATTACCTATATTTAAAATACGATAATAATCAATTATTACCTTTAAATAAAAAATTACCAACATTTAACTACTTACTAACAATTAATGTTTTTCTATATAAAAAATGATAATATATCCTGCAAATACAATTTATATTATAGTTATAAAAACATTTAAATAGTATTTTTTTTTAATTTAGTGTGCATGAGTTTTATTGTTAAAATATTATAAATTAAAAAGAAAAAAATGAACAATTTTCCAAAAGGGTAATACCGTAAAGTTCCCTTATCGACGAATCACCTAACCCTTTAAAGAGTGAGGGTATCATTGACATTGAACTTTTCAACCAAACCAAACTAACATC
Source organism: Cicer cuneatum (assembly GCA_037974295.1). Taxonomy (NCBI): domain Eukaryota; kingdom Viridiplantae; phylum Streptophyta; class Magnoliopsida; order Fabales; family Fabaceae; genus Cicer; species Cicer cuneatum. The sequence goes on along the minus strand of JBBPBO010001985.1, from coordinate 72,108,056 downwards.
ACAAATTTACAATTCAAAGCGGCACAACCAGCAGCAACAACAATAACAACGTTCTCTCTCTCTCTCTCTCTTCACACCACCATTCATCACTCTTCCCTTTAAGAAACACATAAACACGAGAAATATCACAAAGGGTAGGTGGTAGATGATGTATTGCTAATAAACAACAACAACAACAACAACAAAAATACGTTGTTTCCAACCTCACATGTTTATATTTGCAGACACACATAATCTTCTTCCGTACACTGTTTTCTTATACAACAACAATGGCTTATCTGGGGTTTTCTATTCAGGTAAAAGAATTGTCTTTCTATTATCAATGGCTTTTGATTTTTCTTTTGTTGGTTTATTATGAGGCATTTTGCGTTGACGCCTTTAAAACTTGGTCTTTTTCTTGTTTTGATTTTTGGGTTTCTTTTGAATTGTTGACTTTGTGGCTTTTGTAATGTTTTTTAGTCAATTGGGTTTGTTTTCCAAGGAAAAAAGGGTGGTGGGGTTTATGGTCTTAAGTCTTGCTAAAGTAGAGATATTATGTAGCTCATATCAAGAAAGTGCTTTTAAGGGTTAATTGTTTTCTTTTTCTCTCAAATTTTGATTTTTTTTAATGGTATGAGTGTGTAGGGACTAAGAATAATCAGATGTAAATTATAGTACCAACTTAATTTTGTAAAAAAAAAAATGTTTTTTTTTTGTTGTTGTTAGGGAAGTGTTTATTGTTGGTGTGTTGAGATGGGTTAATGTTACTTTCTGATGTGATCAAATTAGAATTCTGATTTGAATGATTGTTGATAATTTTTTTTTATAGCAATAGTTGAAATTGTATGGTGATTTGATCAAGGTTTATCTAATTGTGATCTAAGTGTTATCCATCATTTTCATCCTAACTATATTTCCCATATTTTAGCTTAGGTTTCCCATGTGGTAGCTTTACTGTTTATACTTTATACTCTCTATATAAACACATATTTACATTAAAACATGAAGCCATAATCACTTTGATTGCAAACTTTAGCTAAACCTATCTATTTGAATGTTTTTCTCTTTGTTAAATTCATGTCTACATTCTTGGAATAACATTGTTCTTATTGCATTGCTTGATCTTTCTAAGATTCCATTAGCCATTATTCGTTGTTAGTATATTTGTTATTTCTTGTTTTTGTTGACTGATTGCAAATACTGGATATAATTGAATTATGAAATTACTTCCATTTATGTTTTTAACAATGTTTTGCTGGTTTTGGAAATGTTTTTCTTCCTTTATAGTTCGACTTTATTGGTTTCACTTAGCCGAAAATCTTCTATCTGTTTTAGGTACTCTACCTTTTGTATTGAAGGGAAGTTGGTATCATAAGTAAACCACTTGCTTCGATAATAGACTTGAAGTAACAATGGTAAGCTTGAGAAGGCGTCGACTTTTGGGACTATGCTCAGGTAAATGTCGGATAACGTAATACTTTTTCTCCTTTGGAAGTTTTGAATCTGCTTCATGAGTTGTATCGAACGTTTAATTGATACTATTTGTTAATTTGATTGGACCTTTTCCAGGAAACAATTCATTTGTCACTCCACTTCCTCTATACTGTGAGAATCTTGCTCGTAATGAAAATTCAAGTCAGAATGCTAATCATAGGAGCGAACAATCTATGGTTACAGATATCGCAAGCGTCCTCGACAGCGTAGGAACACAAGTACTACTAGTAAATTATTGAATTTTGCTCCTTTGATGCTTTGTTTCTTATATCTATAAGATGCTATTGTTTAATACTAGAATCAAGTCGAACATTAAGATTGATTTCCATCAAGTATCAACTCGTAAATCAATTAGCATTTATGATACACGCGTTCAAGAATCCGAACAGATGTTTACCTAGTTGATAAAATTAGAGAGTTATTGTATATTCATATTGTAGATAACTAGGATCTGTCACTAAACTCTTTCGATTGCGTTTCGTAGAATTCCCAGAACACCATTGTGAAAGATGAATCAGGGTCATCAAATGTATCTGGTTCAAGCCCGTCTGAAGAGAAGCCTAGTCAACAAAACATAGGTTTGTTATTTAAGTAACATATCTCTTTCCTTTTCTGGTAATTTATAATAACTAAGCTGCAGTTTCTAATCAAATTGAATTTCTCAATTTGGAACCTACCTACATTGACCTTGTTTGTAGATAATTTTTAATTTTTCCATATACTGTTGGATATAAATATGGGAACAAGCACATTTAATCATGTCTAGTTGAAAATCCATAATTACTTTGTTAATTCATCATCTAATCATTGCATATAAGACCTTCTAAATTTTAACTAGAACGAATATATTAACTCTAGAATATCATTTTACACCAGTGTTGTGAAATAGTGGCTATAGGGCTATGGCATTGGGGAATTTGAACGAATCGCTATTGTTCTGCGATACACAATTTAGTGCAAAATGTAGCCAAATAGCGGTACTAAAATATTGTTTTGTAGCAAAATATGAAGAAACTGGTATTTTCTGTAATCCCCAATTGAGAACACTATTTTACACAAAACTCGTAGGCTTCATCTGTTCGTTACTTATTTCAACCTGAATTTTTCAGGGCCTCCTATTAAACGTAGAAAGCGACATTCAAGAAAACCTAGAGAGAATCAAGAAGCATGCTTAATGAGAGGGGTGTATTTCAAAAATATGAAGTGGCAAGCAGCAATAAAAGTAGACAAGAAACAGATCCATCTTGGGACTGTTGCGTCGCAGCAAGAAGCTGCTCGCTTGTATGACAGGTAGTTCTTTGAATTGTAACATGTTCATGCCGACAACGGTCTCTTTCAATTTACTTACTATTTGAGACGATTTATTTTCAGGGCCGCTTTCATGTGTGGTAGGGAACCCAATTTCGAGCTTCCTGAAGAAGATAAGCGCGAATTGAGTAAGTTCAATTGGGAAGAATTCTTGACCCTGACTCGACAGACAATAACCTGTAAAAGTAAATTTTTTTTACTCGTTCAACTATTTCATGTCTCTTACTAGGTCACTTTTTTACTTGAATTTTAACTTTAATTCCATACAAATTTTCTAGAACACAAGAAAGGGAATAGTTCCGGATCGCTTAATAAGGTCGACGAGTCTTCGTTGCAGAGAGGTGATTGTGACAGTAAGCAAGGAGTGACTAACTTCTCGGTCGATGGTATTGCGGAGCAAGAAACCGCAGCTTCTAGAAATATATGATTCAAGAATGGAGCTTGTGGAGGAAAACTCCAGTTCTAACAGTTCATTTTTTGCTTCCAAATTCATTTTCAATTATATTATTGTTATTAACATAATCAAATTGATACAACTGAAACTAATAAGTAGTATATAGTAATAGTTCATGAAGCTATTTTCTTCTTCCCTACAATAATGGAAGATGGGAAACAATTATTATTTTTTATATGTGATTATCTATGTACCTAAAGGTGCATGAATAAATTGTTTTTAAATGGAATATTTTTCTTCAAAGTAGTTATTTTTCATTGATTTTCTCTTTTCTTACATTGTATTCTCAATATGCTTAGTTATAGGCTTTATGTTGGAGAGATGCATCTTTAGGAATGTTGTGATCTTGAGTTGATGCAAAGGTATAAGCAAAAAGTAATTATATTTTTTTCCCTTAAATATAAGAAAATATAAGTTTAAGTCTATTTAATTATGTTTATTCTAAAATACACTTTAATTAATATAAATTTTATTTTTCGAAGGGTCCTTTTATTTTCATGGAACAAGTTCCTATGAAGAATATTGAGAATATATTTATATTTTTTGAGATCTTGAAGATTAATTAATTTTTAATTAAATTTTTCAATAAGCGTGTGAGTTAGTTAATTTTCCTTATAATGAAGATTGAAGTAGTATTCAATGGGTGATGAATTTGTTGCATTGATACACCACTTTTTTGCAAGTCATATAATATTTAATTATTTGTAGTTTGGTCCATTTTGGCTAGGGGAAGTATTTTATTCTATTTGTGTGGAATGATTCAAGTGTAAATGCATAATAAGTTGCAAACCCTAATCCCTTAATGGGCTATAATTTGAATGGTGGATAAGAAAGAGGGGGTTGAGGCTTCTAGCTTTGTCATGTGATAGGGTAACATCCTTGACTATAAAGGTAAGGGTAACATCCTTTTTCATACAAAAAAAAAAAA
>JBBPBO010001985.1:72049002-72095177 GCA_037974295.1 Cicer cuneatum | reverse complement strand
AATTAAAATTTACCTGCTCTATTATGCTTTACAGCACCAAGAAACTATCCGATCTAAGTCTCATTTATTTTTCATCTACTTTCATGTAGCTTTCTTTGTCATAATAGAGAACAAAAAAAAAAAAAAACAAAAAACAAAAAAGTAAATATAGAAATCAACAGTCACTCTTGAAGGTGCAAACACGAGAAAGAGAGGTTGAATTGTGTTTGACTAACTTGAATAATTTTTCTGTTTTTGCAGTTTTATAACAAAACCTGATGTATAAATCAAACAGAGTTAGCAGCGGATATAAAATAAAAATAAAACACAGATTGTAGACTCTACTCAGATTGTAGACTCTACTTCAACAACTTAGATCAAACACAAGGGAAAGAAAAACACGAGTGCTTGCTTCTGGAAAGCTGGAACTCACAATTAACCTCACTGAAAACTCGAGTGTTTGCTTTTGGAAGTGTATGACTCTTTTGTATTTTTCGATGCTGAGTCTTCAATCTTGAGCCTCCTTTTATAGATGAAGATTCGGGTCTCTTCAATGCTTGAATTCGAGCTGTATCTTACCAGATACTCTTGCAAATATAACTTGGCCAATCGGGTTTCTCTTAAATAAAAAACATATCTTTTTAGCTCTAGATTTGCTTTCAAAAATAACTTTGGCCAATCCTGTCTTTAATTAATTCTGAACCAAATCTTTCTTCTCGCCAATAGCTTATGAACTCCCATACGACTTCAATCTATTTTTGTAACAAATCCTTTTAATACTTTGATCAAATTTAATCAAGTCTCCACTAATTATCATCATGATTAAATCTGGACCGTTTGATCTTTTGCTCTCGTCCACATCTGGACCATACAATATGATCTGCTGTGATCCTCTGATCTCGGCCAACCCTGGACCACACTTTTTGATCTTCTGATCTCGACCACTCTAGACTTGCAATTTGATCTGCTGTGATCCTCTGATCTCGGCCGATGCTGAACCACACGTTCTGATCTCGGCCAACACTGGGCTATGGTCTGATCTTCTGATCTCGGCCAACACTGGGCCATATACTGGAATCTTGACCATTGATCTGAACCTTTTCCCTCTGATCTGGACCAATTCTGGACTGGGTCTGAATTGAACTGAAATTAATTCTGGACAAAGGATATTTTAATCTGGACATTTTACCTTATGATCTGGATCAGGTCTGGATTAAATCTGGACATCATTTCTTCTGGTCTGGACTTAGTTTCATGCTATCTTCTGGTCTGGGCCAAATCTGGATTAAATCACTTGTTCCGGACCACTTATCTGAAGCTCTGGTTAAGTCTGGAACAAGTCTGGACTATTTATCATTTCACTGCCAAGCTATCTTCTGGTCAGAATAACTTATGGACCAAGTCTGACTTATGAATCATTCTGGTCTGGAACAAGTCTCCCTCTGGCATGCTTCTTTCTGGTCTGGTCCAGGTCTCCTTCTGGACTCTGCTTCTTTCTGATCTGGGCCAGGAAAGATATCATCTGATGGTATTTTGACATCCTGGAGTATCATCTGGTGCTTTCAGGATGCATCCTCTGGTATCTTCTGGATGCATTATCTGGTGACTTTTGGAGGTGTATCCTCTGGTCTAATTTTACCTTCTGATTACTCATCCCCTGCCTCTGGTGACTTCAGCTTCTGCCTCTGATAACTTCATCTTCTGGTGGCATTTGATATAGTAATTCAAAGTACAAAATAAGATTACATGGAGTGCTTTTGTAAACATCAAAATCCTAAGTGCTTAGAACCAACTTGGTTCCAACAACTCTCACAAACATTCAAGGAATTGAATTGTAAGCTAACAAACTACGTCTAATTCTACCATTTATGCATTTAAGGTCATTTGATTAAGATCAAACTGTTTAAATTTTAAAATTATTTTATTAAATCTAAAATATGATTTAATTTTTTTACCTTTAAAGCCACTTTGAGCCCCTTTGTTAACAAAATAGAAATCATTCTATGGTCAGTAAACAAATACAAAAGGGACAAAATTAGATATCTATGATGGTATTACAGTTGATGCTTTTTATACCATGTTATAGGTACTTTTTCACCGTGATCTAATCAACGACTAATTCTAACATGCACAAGTGTGATAGATAGTGTATGGTGCACATATATTAAATAATAAGGAACGGAAAAATTTTGAAAATGAAAGAAACACAAAAAATAAAAATGAAAGGACAAGCCACACACTAACAAAATATGTTTGTCATGAGATTAAAGAAGCTTTTGATGAGAATAAAATTGGAGTTGGTTCATCTATGAAAGTATATCATAAAATTCAAATTGAGTGCTAATAACACTTTTTTTAATATTCTTTCAAATATTTGCTCTTTTATTTGACGCAGTTGGAATCACAAAAATACTAGCAAGCGCTAATCCTAAAAAAAAGAACAAGTTCTAGAATCCACCAGAGAAAAAAAAACTCTTAAAATTAATTATTTTATTAAAAGATACATTTTGTTATAGCATAGAAAGTCTTTAAATAGATAATAGAAACCCTAGTGCGAAAATTAGGTAAAACAGAAAAAGTCCGAAATTACGGGAAAAACTAAAACGACTGTTTTGAGGCCCAAGACGAGCCCAAAACGGTTCTGGAGCCCATACTTCATGGCAAAGTAATGAGTTGTATTTGTGGCGCAATTCCCTTTCAAGAAAGGTATAATAATAGGCAATCTGACACCGGACGATCGTTTTCCACATTTCCTGCTGCGTTTGCCCGCAAAGTCGTTTCTTCCTTGATTCTTGCCGCAAACCTTCCTACATCAGTCTCCTCCACCTCTAAAGAACTCGACCCTGAGTTCATACCAGGATAGAGGTCAACATCCTCATGGAACTCATAAATATCAGCCACATTAAAGGTACTGGAAATATTCATGGATTCCGACAAGTCGATCACATAAGCGTTGTCATTGATCTTCTTCAGCACCTTGAAAGGCCCGTCTTTGCGAGGCTGAAACTTCTTGTAAGTGCCAACCGAGAAGCTCTCCTTACGCAGGAACACCATCACATCATCTCCCACAACAAAGACCTTGACTCTCCTGCGCTTGTCAGCAGCGACTTTGTTCTTCTGCCCAGTAGCCTCTAACTTCGCCCTGACAGTCTCCTTAACGGCTTGCACATCCTTCGCCATACTTTCAGCTGCGGTACTCACCCCATGAGCCTTGGGTAGCACTGATGACTCTTCATCATATGCATATTTTTCATTGTTTTTAGTCTTATTTATCTTCAATCATTAGTTAATTTAATGATTTATTTGATATATTTTGTTGATTCTAGTTCTTGGTTTTAATAAAATGCTTATGTTCTTATTTCGTTGATTAAGTAGAGATTTTTCAGAGTTTTGCGTCGTTTCTTTGTTTTTAGTGCAGTGCTGAATTCTGGTGAGAAATCAATATGACCTATGTGGAGTATTTCAGTGATATCTGAAGTTGTAGATGTCCAATTGGAGTCAAACCAAGTGCAAATGAAAGCGAAAATCCATAGCTACAACTTTCATGAAGACACCAAAACCAAATTCGGACTCAGATAGAAGATATCAATATGACCTAAGTAGAAATATGACCTAAGTAATATGACCTAAGTAATATGACCTAAGTAGAAAATCCATAGCTACAACTTTCATAGAAGAAATCAATATGACCTAAGTAGAAATATGCAGTATACGTCAGATAGAAGATGTTGTGCGCCTGAAGCGCATTTCTGCACTACTGATTCTGTTTAAATGCGCCTGAAGCGCAAGGCCTGCACCTGGGGAGCGTGGCGCGCTGCAGATTGCATAAAATCGAGTTTTTCTGATTTTTTAGGGATCTTTTGGTCAATTGGGAAGCTCAGAGACTCGTGCCCTAGCAGAGAAGCTCAGAGATGATTATTCTAAACCATTGAAGGAGTTTTATCAAGAATCATTCATGAATCTTTCTTGTAATTCCTCTTTAACCTCTATCTCTTTAATCTCTGTAATGAGCAACTAAACCCTATTTGTTAGGGATGAGTGGAACAAGATGAAACTATTATCTGTCTGAATTGATTCCTGGTTATATGAATAAATTTATTTGAATTATTTTTCTCATCTCTGTGCTTAATGCTTTTTATTGCCTGATCAACTTTAAAATGTTCTATGATTTGTAATTTGAAACGGAAGTGGACTTTACGAATGCTTGAGATGAAAAATTCATGAGATTGTAGTCTAGGGATAGATGCAGGTCATGAAACCAATTGAATTAGTTGTAGAGACAACAGTTTAAAAAGAGAATTTTTGTACTGTAAAGCTTAATCCTAATCTTAAACCCACTAAGGAATTAGGGGTTATTTTGGAATTAAAGGTTCTGTTACTAAGACATTAGGGCAAGAATACTATAGAGAATTCGGTAATAATTCAATAAAGGAATTCAGTAACCAGGATCAAAAACCAAGGTTGGACTCAAAGTGAAACTCATCCCTGGCATTTTTCTCATTATAAAAGTTCAATTTCATTATCATTGTTATTTTAAATATTACTTAAATCAATTCGGAAACTTTTTGTTCAATTTCAGTAATGAAAGATAATTTAATAGTAAAACGCAATCCTTGAGTTCGACACTCGGTATGACCGTTTTAATTATTACTTGCAATGATTCAGTACACTTGTTGAAACGCTATCAAGCACCACCAGATCAACCACATGCCGCGGTGGAGAAGTATAAACCAGAGAGAAAGGCGATTTTCCTGTAGCTGAGTGCACTACGCTGTTGTAAGCAAATTCGACCTGGGGTAAAGCCAGGTCCCACTGCTTCGGCTTATCCCCGCAAACACTCTGAATCATATTCCCCAGCGTTTGGTTGGTGACCTCTGTCTGCCCATCAGTCTGAGGATGAGTTGTAGAACTCCTATTCAGTGCAGTACCAAACATCCGCCATAGAGTAATCCAGAAATGACTGAGGAACTTGGTGTCTCGGTCTGAAGTGATGGACCTGGGGACTCAATGCAAACGCACAACCTCATTGAACAACAACTTGGCTATGTTGGATGCATCAGCGGTCTTCTTACAAGCAATAAAGTGTGACATCTTCGAAAACCTGTCAACCATCACAAATACAGAATCTACTTCTCGCTGTGTACGAGGTAACCCCAATACAAAGTCCATCGAAAGATCTAACCAGATATCATCAGGAACAAGTAATGGCATGTAAAGACCAATGTTCTTAGACTGACCTTTAGAAACCTGACAAGTATAGCAGCGCTTGACGATAGTACCCACGTCACGGCGTAGATGAGGCCAGTAATACCGCTCCTCCAGACTGGCGATGGATTTGTCTCTCCCCAAATGACCTCCAAGACTGCCACCATGCAGATCTCGAATCAGCTTCTCCCTCAAAGAAGAATTAGGAATGCAGAGTTGATTCCCCTTAAACATGTAGCCCTCTCGAATATGAAAATCTACGTTGGGATGCTGATTTGTACACTTGAGCCACAACTCCTTGAACTCAGTATCATACTCATATAGTTCCTTCAGCAACTCAAAACCCACAATCTCCTGAGCTAAGGTAATCAACAAGGAAGCCCTCATACTCAACGCATCTGCTACCTTGTTCTAGGTGTCTGATTTATGCTGAATGATAAATGAGAATTTCTGCAGAAAACTCACCCAACGAGCATGCATCTTGTTTATCACCTTCTGACTATGGAGGAACTTCAGGGCAAAGTGGTCAGTGAACAAGATAAACTCCCTCTGAATCAAATAATGCTCCCATTGCCTCAAAGCTCGAAAGACTGCATAAAACTCTTGGCCATAAGTGCTCCACTTCTGCTTGGCGTCGCTCAGTTTTTCGCTAAAGAAAGCCACTGGTCGCTTCTCTTGTGAAAGTACAACACCTACCCCTACTCCACTGGCGTCACACTCCACCTGGAATATCTTATCGAAGTCAGGTAAAGCGAGAACTGGTGCCGTGCAAAGCTTCTCCTTGATCATCGCAAAGCTCTGCTATTGTTCAGGTTCCCATTGGAACTTTCCTTTCTTCAGACACTCGGTGATAGGCGCAATAATGGTGCTGAAGTCACGCACAAACCTCCTATAGAAAGTAGTCAGGCCATGGAAACTGCGTACTTCCGTCACAGACTTAGGTGTAGGCCTGTTTCTGATAGCACTCACCTTCTCTTCGTCCACCTGAATCCCATCTTCGCCGACAACAAAACCCAGAAACAACAACTTATTGGTACAGAAGGTGCACTTCTTCAAGTTGATGTATAACTTGTTCTCTTGCAAGTCTTGTAGCACTTGCTTCAAATGCCCTAGATGATCCTCCTTGGTTTTGCTATAAATCAGAATATCATCAAAGTAAACCACCACAAAAGAGCCAATAAAAGGACGAAGAACCTGATTCATTAGCCTTATGAAAGTACTGGGGGCGTTGGATAACCCGAAAGGCATGACCAACCACTCGTAAAAGCCATCCTTGCTCTTGAAAGCCGTCTTCCATTCATCTCCGGGTCTAATTCGGATATAATGATAACCACTCTGTAGATCTTTCTTCGAAAACAACATAAATCCCGATAACTCATCAAACATGTCCTCTAGACGAGGAATGGGAAACCTGTTTTTGATCGTTATCTTGTTGATAACTCTACTGTCGACGCACATCCGCCACTGATTGTTCTTCTTAGGCACCAAAAGCACTGGAACTGCACATGGGCTCATACTCTCTCTAATGAACCCTTTCTTCAGTAAATCCTCAATCTTCTCCCACAATATCTCGTTCTCCTTAGGACTCATGCGGTAATGAGGTAGGTTCGGCAGGCTGGAACCTGGAATTAAATCAATCTGATTCTGAATATCTCGCATAGGAGGCAAGTCGTTGGGTAGCTCATCCGAGAACAACTCCTCAAAATCTGTCAAGTTTTCCTGCACCTTTTTCGGTGGTTCAGGGTCCTCTTTCATAGCACTCAGCAAACCCTTGACCACCACTGGGAAAAACCACTCAGTTTCCTGGAAGACATCAGTCAAATCATGCTCATCATGCGTCATAACAAGAAAGTTGAACTTCTCCTTCCCTGTTCATCTATTAAAACCAGAAACCGGCGCCATAGCTATCTTGTGCGTTCCCCAGGTGAACATCATCACATTATCTCTGCGTCTATACGTGATATCATTGTCATACTGCCAAGGTCGCCCCAGTATGACATGACACACATCCATATTCAGAACATCACACACTACTTCTGCCTTCTAATGCCTCCAGATGGAAATAGGTACCTTGCAAGTCTGTGTCACTTTGACCTGCGAACTCTTACTCACCCAGCCTAAAGCATTGGGCTTGGCATGCGGTTCTGTTGGCAACTCCAGGTATTCCACCAGCTTCTGGGAGACCAAGTTTTCTGTACTCCCGTTATGCACGATCAGATTACACAACTTATTCTTAATAGAACAGTGTGTTCTAAAAAGATTCCTTCTTTGCCCCTCTTCCTTTGAAGACAACAAGACTCTCTGCAGCACAAAATTCACCGCTTCTTCAGCGAACTCAACACCGTCATACTCGTTGCTTTCTTCCTCTTCCTCAGACTCCTCATTTAAGACTGCAGTCGTTCTCTTGGAAGGACAAACATTCGACTTGTGACCCTGCCCACCGCAACGGAAACTATCTCCCGTCAGTTTCGCGTATGGGTTGGCTGACTTCTGGTTTCGCTCTCTTGTTGGGCGTAGCACTACTGGTTCCACCAGTTTCCTTTGCCGAGGAGTTAGAATCCTTAGCAGCAACGCTCTTATCCTTGTCACCAACAACTTCAGAATTACCCTGTGGAGTGAACCTGCGAAAAGATGAGAAATTTTTGGGGGATTTCTCCATCAGTTCCGCTTTCAAGGCTAGTGTAGAGGCCTCCGTCACGGTCCAGACAGTCTGCAGACCCATCTTCTCCTGTATCGACCCCTTCAAGCCATTAATATAGCGAGTCACCTTCTGACCCTTAGTTTCCCCTAGTTCGTTGCGTTCTGAGAAACGCAGGAACTCTACTGTATACTCAGTCACACTCCTTCTACCCTGAACGCAATCGATATACATCTTGTACAGAATCTGCTCATAATCTTCATGCAAGAAATGCTCCTGCATCAACTGTTTCATTCACCTCCACGTTCTGATTGGCGCTTTCCTCTGGCGTTGCCTCTGAACAACAAGCTTATCCCACCACACAGCAGCAGTGCTCTTCAATCGAATTGCCACCATCTTCACCTGCTTGTTTTCTGGCACACCCATCACTTCGAAGAACCGATCAACATCAATCTGCCAATCTAGAAACTCTTCAACCCCCATAGTTTCATAGAACAACGGGATATCAGCCTTGACTCTGTAGTCGTTGCGATTCTGTTGATTATCGTAACCCTAATTCTCCTCCAGGATCTCTTCTTCGGAACTAGAGTCCGATTCAACACGAGCCTGCAAGCCTCCATGTGGGGTCCCGGGCGACTCGTCTCTCCTGCCTCTGTCCCTCCTATCATTGATGGCGTTCACTCGATCCGTCAAAGTCGCCATCTGCGTAGTCAAAGAAGTAAGGGCCGCGGTAAAAGCCGCAGTGATACCCTCGATGTCTGCTCTTGTGACTGGTTGATCTCCCATGGCTGTTCAAGATACGAAAAGAAACATGAGAAAGCCTGCTCTGATGCCACCTGACGCAGTCGGAATCACAAAAGACTAGCAAGCGCTAATCCTAAAAAAAAGAACAAGTTTTGGAATCCACCAGATAAGAAAAAACTCTCAAAATTAATTATTTTATTAAAAGATACCTTTTGTTACAATATAGAACGTCTTTAAATAGATAATAGAAACCCTAGTGCGAAAATTAGGTAAAACAGAAAAAGTCTGAAATTACGGGAAAAACTAAAACGGCTGTTTTGAGGCCCAAGACGAGCCCAAAATGGTTCTGGAGCCCATACTTCATGGCGACACGATGTGTTGTATTTGTGGCGCGATTCCCTTTCCGGAAAGGTATAATAATAGGCAATTTGACACCAGACGATTCCTGCTGCGTTTGCCCGCAAAACCGTTTCTTCCTCGATTCTTGCCGCGAACCTTCCTATATCATTATTTGGCGAAATTCACTATTTGGAATGAGATCCATTTTTAAAATTGTGAGACCCGCATACTTTTATTCAATTAAAAAAGAATGTCCAACTCATTAAGAATTGTGAGACCCGCATACTAGCCCAACTCATTAAGCTATTTAAACAAGAAACAAACGGCACCCCTAACAATAGACTCTGAAATGAAACTCTGAAATATTTGGAATTCATCATTTAATTCATAAAATTGTATTAATAAAACATAATTTTTCATATACTTTAAGACTACTTATTATTGTTTGAAAAAGGCTATTTATTATTATTTTTTGAAGGAAATAAACCAACTAACAAAGTAGTACAATACCGAAGAGCAATGAAAAAGTAAACACAAATTTGAAGTCTGATTCTCACACACATTAATGAGTCCAACAAAACTTTATTACTTTGCATTGTTTTCCATTTGAGTTCCTAATTGATAAAGTGCCCTTGTGGAGGATCCATCTTTTGCTAATGCTCCACTGGCAGCATCTTTAAGCACTTGAATTCTTTTAAGAATTCCACTTTGTTCTCCACCAACCATTAGATCTTTAATCACCTTAGCAATTTCATCTCTTTCCGCAACTCCATTCTCATTAAACTTTACATTCAAACCAACTTTGAGTTCCTCCGTTAACAAAATAGAATTCATTTTTTGCTCGGCAAACAATGGCCACGTTATCATTGGCACTCCTGACACAATGCTCTCAAGCGTTGAATTCCAACCACAGTGCGTTAAAAATCCACCAGTTGAACTATGACTTAAGATTTCTGTCTGTGGGGCCCAAAAAGGAACAACTAACCCTTGTTCTTTGGTCCTCTCTAAGAATCCATTTGGTAAATACTTTAAAGGATCACTATCATTTGTAGCACTATGGTGAACTTCTTCTGCAAAATTACTAGGTTCTCTCAAAACCCACAAGAATTTTTCACCACTCAACTCCAACCCTAAAGCTAGTTCATTGATTTGTTGTTGAGATAAACTGCCTCTACTTCCAAAGTTAACATACAAAATAGAATCTTGTTTTTGATTCTCTAGCCACTTCACTGTATTCGCCGATTCATTTGACTCACGACTACTACTACTACCACTACTGCTAGTATTTGAAACATTTTGTATGATTGGCCCAACTTGATAAATAAATTGGATTTTGTTTCGCCATGCCGGGACTAAATCCGCCTCCATTTCGGAGAAGCTATTAACAATGACACCATCAGCAAGAGAGTACCTGTTGGTTTGTTGAAGAATAACTTCATAAGCAATACTTGAACGATCATGAAAAAATGTAGGAGGGAAATCTTTGCCATGAATTGGCATGCAACCCGGAATTTGAATAGGCTCGGAGTGATCTTTGTATTCACATGAAATTTGTTGATGCAATGTTGGCAAATATAAGTGTAGTGATGTTGTCATGGCAGAAACAGGGAAGTATAAGAAGGATAAGAGGTTGAACTCTTTTCCTATTTCTATTGCTTGGTTTCCAAAAGAATCAACAATTAATGCTACAATTGGTGTGGTTGAAGTTGAAGATAGTAAACTCAAAGATTCGCGAAAAGGTGGCATAGATAGAGCAATTGCGTAATCGAGTTGTAATGGAACATCTTGTGGTAGGTTTTGTTTTTTGATTGGAGGGAGGAAAGTACATTTTATGGATGAAGGAAGAGATTCAAGTAATTTGAGAGTGGATGGAATTGGTGCATCTATGGTTGGGAAGATGCATGTCACATGAAAGTGTTTATGGATATTAATTAGTCTCTTGCAAAACTCAATTACTGAAGCTTGGTGACTAAATAATGGGGTTGAAGTTACTACAATATGACTACTTCTTTTTGTTTTCTCCATTGAATTGGAAATGGATTTACTACTTTTTCAGAGAGGAGTCACTAACTATTGATTTGATTTGTTCTAGTTTATGATTTGCTTATTTATGCATATTTTTTGACATCTCTTTAACTTTGATTTTGATTTGAGTTTATTGGTAGCAGGTGACATTTTTTGGATTTTAATGCTGTATTGTCTCATACTATTTATTTATTTATGGAAAACAAACTGTTTCATACTATTTAATTCCACGACAATTACTTGATTTTAGTAAATTATTATTGTTTTTTTTTTATAGATAAAGTAGTACATTATTAGTTTATAACAAGTTGTTTTTAGCATGTTATATATTTTGTTTTATCGCATGGACACTTATAGGTGATTAGGTGGGAATAAGTCAGATGTCTTAATATGACCTTCAAAGTTTTTCTTATTTTTTTTAAAAGTTTCAGTTGATTTAAAAATTTGTTTAAAATTTAATTTTATATTAAAATATTAAAATATTATATTTTATATTTTTTTAAATAAATTAAACTAAATTTTTATATATAATATAAAAAAATTAATAAAATAATAAATATAAAAAAACTAATAAAATTATAATTAAAAAATATGCAACAACCTTAAAAAAAAAACAAGGAAACAAAATGAATTCATAGTTAATAACTTTGAAATAACAAAGTTCTCTCTTAGTTTCTTCCGAGGAAAAATAGTTAACCTTGTATCCCAAAAATCTTATACTCCTACTTTCATAAACTCACTTTTTTTTTACTCAATTCTCACTTTTATTGGAAAAATTATCCATAGAATAATCACAGATAATAAACAACAAATAAATATCAGTATCAAATAAATATAACTATGAATAAATAAAATAGAAAAAATAAAAAATTATCAAATTATTATATTTTTCTCTAAATATATACATTCCAATGAGTATCCACCAAAATTTTCACGAAGAAGAAATTGATCAGTTGCAGGCATCGAGATTCACGACGACTTTGTTGTGGAATTGAATAAAAAGTAAAAAATGCAAACTTAATAATTCATATAACATATATATTTTTATTTATTTTTTTATTATTGATGTATAATTAAAATTTAGTTATTGAATTATGTTTGAGAATTTGTTGTTAATTTAATTAATTTAAATATTTTGTTGAATTTGTGGATACATTTTAAAAAATTATATGTTGCGATATAATTTTATTATTTTTTAGATGTTTAAGTATTTAAATTTAATCACATTATATATATATCTATATATTATTACCTGCAAACCCAATCCAATCCGCTCATAAATCAGATTAATGGTTTGAATTTGATGAAAAAATTTACTAATTCAAAGTTCAACTCAACTTAAATAAAATTGATCAATTTAAATATCAAATTTAATCAACAACCTAACCTAACCGATCATTAGTACACTCCTACTTGTATATGTAAATAAACTATTATAATTGTATATATACATAACATATCAATAAGATGGGCTTTTCATTCTAATTAATTATTGACTTAGAATGAATTAATTGATACAACGAATGGTGAGCTTTTTATCCCTAATACAATTTGGTAATGAAATCCACCAAATAAACTCATCACTACAAAAAGCAACATTTGCTAATCTGTCAACTCAAAGTGTTTTGAAACGAAATCCTCTAATAATTTGAAGATAGTTATTCAATCTATTTTGCAAAGTCCAAGGAACAATAACACTGTTGGTGAAAGCTTGAACCACTAACAAAGAATTAGTTTCAAGCCATAAACTACTCTAGTTTTTGGAATAAGCAATTTCTATATAGAGAATCTGCTCAAAATTTAAGGTTGATGTACTGAACACATTATTTTTAATCATTGTGAGAATTCGATTAAGCTCAAGTTTTGAGTAATCGAATTTTAGGAACAATTGCGATAACATAAACAATCAATCCCCATTACATATAGCAACTGCAAAAATACATATAATAGCAACAATCCAATCCATTCCCTCTAATTAAAATCACTCAAAAATACAAACCTAACGTTTAAACAAATTTGACCAATTAAAAATAGCCTAATTATTAACACTTGACTCTATTATATTCAAAACAAAGCAACAAGCAATAATTCACAAAGTTAACATGCCAATGACTACTACACCTAATTATTTACACTTGCTTCCTAACATTTAATATTTATTAGTTAGCAACATAAACATACAGAGGCATGCATGTTCAAAATTATACTAGTCCAATTTCATAATAACACAAAATCCTACATGCTCATTCTTGTTTCAACTATTGCAATCTTCTCTCTTGTTGATTTTCTTTCACCAGAGACAAACCACACAATGAACCAAACCTTGCTAAAACAAATGAAAATACATTAAAACAAAAAACACACCAACCATTTTTTAATGCATAATTTGCAGCAACCAATTCTATATATATATATATATATATATATATATATATATATATATATATATATATATATATATATATACACCACAACCATGCAAATAGACCATATCTGAAGGAGAACATACATATTAGGAAACAAATTATTACCAGAAACATATCTCAGCAGCATAAAAAATCAAAGAAAAAATATGTAAACCTAGAATACCAACTTGCTATGAATAATAACAATAGATATATTTAAGACAGTCTAGTGAAAAATATCTTAAAAACATGTAGCAATCACCATTTACCAATGATATAGAAATCTTGCAACCAATGTTAAATAGTTGTTGTCTAATTATTCCATAATTAATGAAAGTTTAACATTAAAAATCAATTTCCACATAATGTGGTTTTGAAGAAAAAAGGTGAGATCAACAATACAAAAACCACAATGTCACCAAGCTATGAACAAAAAAGTTAGCGCACACAAAAATAAACTCAGAATTATGATGACAACTCTAACTAAAACCACAACTAACACATATGAAAAAAATAGATAAAGTAATATGTTAGTTACCAATGCGTATGATTTTTAATGTGGAAAAGGAGTTGGCCTATTACAAAAAAGATGCATTTTTGTAACAACCCACTCAATTGGTTGTGAGGGTGACGCGACGACGGTACTAATTCTCTAAGTATCAAGTTCCACTCTCACATAAAGTAAAATTTCATAAAGTTTCAATTGAGAAAAGGAGGTCAGGTGAAAAGATCATCAATAATAGTCTCGGAATATTACAAACAAAAAAATTATTGTTTATTGTTACATTGGAGATTCTTGTGCGACGACTAAGGTTGACTTACCATGTAACATTATATTCATTGTTTTAAATTTTTTTTGACCCTAGCGAATAAATTCACTAATTATAATTTACCGTAATAACTATACACTGAACAAATGTTGCGAGTAATAGTCTCAATCATTGAAGTTGGACTGTTAAAAAAAATGTTTAAGGTGATTGTTTTGTTTGTTGTATTAGAGATTCTTGCGAGAAGAGTAAAGTTGACTTATTATTATATTCACTGTTTTTAATTTTTTTTATCCACATATAATAGCGCATAACACTAATTATAATTTATTATAATTTATTGTAATAACTATGCACCCAACAAATAAATGTAAATGTTACACAAAATTACTTATTATACAGAAATGGTATGTAAATTAAGTGAGATTAATTAGATCCAGCAATCATAACATAGATATGCAATATTATATAATACAATGGGTGAAAGAAAGAAACTAAAACATAGAATACGTCTTAATTTCATATAAAAGTGGGATGGTATATAATGTAATTTCATTTAGGCACTCATTATATAATATAAAACTGGTTTACACCCAAAATACATATATTTTAATTTGTTATTTTATTTTGGTAGAAATTTGAAGGTGGAAATTGCTTGGTCAGAAAGTCAGTGGCAATTGAAGTAGCAGAAGCAAGCAAAACCAAAGCCTTGACGGTGACAAGCACCAATAGTTGCATGCTCCACATTCATGCACTCATTTTTACAGCTTCTTATTTTAATACAAGGCCCTGACCATGTTTTGCTACGCCTTTGACATAGTTTTGCTTCAACCTATACACATAAAAGTAAAAATAAGGTAAATTATCTTACAAAAAATCGTAAGTAAACATCACTTTTATACATTGTGATAGTTAGATTATAAACTATAGTTTCTAACTAATATTTTGTTTATGTCTTAACGAATAGCTTCAAGAGACGAAATCCGATCATCCATTGGGTCGTCATATCTTGTGGAAGGAGACTCGCGTAAATAAAGATGGAATAATGGATAACGAAAATGTTCAATAAATTGTTCAAGAATGTGTAAGTATACTATCATTTTAATATTTTTTAATATTGCATTTGAAAAATGATATTGAACTTATCTTTTTAATACTACATGTATTTTAGGAGATTTTGGAGTAATGTCTTGAAAATAAAGATGGAAATAAAGAAGTTAGTTGCAGGGACATTCTAGGCAAGGTATTCAATGTTCCTGATATTCTGGTCGTGTGAGGGGTAAAAGATTTGGTGTGACTCCCAAAAGTTATTTTTCACATGAGAAGCGCACAAATCCCTCAAATGATCAAGTATTAGAAGCACCGAAAACCCTTTCGGACCAAGTTGCATACTTGGTTAAAAAAGATAAGGAAAAACAACTTCACCGTGAAATGCAAATAGAAAATGAAGATGGAAGTTGCAACATTGGTCATAAAAGTCTACCGAAGGTAATTAATTACTTAACGAAATAAGAAATTCATTCAACCTAATTGTTTCACATACTTATGTATTAACCGTTGATTTAATTTAGGGTGTTTCACGCTGCTGCCTATACTTGTCTTCCTCTACCCGCCTGGTTGGGAAAGGAACATTGTACAATACTTTGGGAGAAGTATTGCACAACAAAGATGTCCCTGCCGACCATGTTAAAGTGTCACTTGTGGTGGCTTTAGAACCACTTGCCCCGTTGCCTATCCCCGACAACGACGGAGATATGAAACTTTTGAGAGAAACAATAGGTAGCTATGTGGCATAGCCGAAACATCTTGTTGGCACTGATCGGGAGGTATGTTTTAATTACTATGTATGTTTAGTTGTATGATTATGATTGATTATATGTAATTGCTGATTTTTTCGCTTTTATATTTCACATTTATTTAGATTGTTGCTAAAGAGAATGATGATAAGATCCCTAGCAGCGAGTCTGTCACTTCACCAGAAAATGCGCCAGAAAAGGTTTGACATATACATCAATTCATGTTTACGAAATGATTAGCTTACTATAATAACTAACAAACTGATCAACCTCATTTTTTTCATAGTCAACCAAAAGATAAACCCGCTGCACCACAGGTGTAGGTTCGTGATAAAAATAAACCTTCCAAAATGCAAAAACTAGATCGAAGAAAATCAGTTGCTCTTCGTAAAATAAGTCAACCACGCCTTGCTCGATTTGGGTCGTGTGTTGACACAACAACAAATATGAATATGAAGAGCAACAATGATGCACATATGCTAGACATGGAAAAAAGTATATTTAGGGAAGAGTATTTAGAAATACTTGGCAAAAAGCAAATATACAAACTTCTCGATCATAAAGAGCTGAGTGCTACGGTAATCAGCATATGCATCAGGTAATATAAATACTTTATTTAAGATAAAAACTACCTTTTAATTGCATCACTGCCACATTGATTTATTGATATTATAATCTAATTTTATATTTGAAGGTTTTTGTACGAGAAGTTGGTGTGCGCGCGGAAATTGTGAAGTAGATTTACATTCTTATCTCCGCATAAACTATCCATGTTTAAACTCGATCTAGATAATGTAAATAAATATGTAGTTGATAGACTTATAGAAAATAAAGAGAAGGACGAGCTATTTCTGGCACCATACAATTCAAGGTATGTAATTAGATACTTTATCTATATCTTTTTTAGTTTATGATATTATGAGTTGTGTAAACAAATTTGCCAACCAAATTTGTGTTGTTGTAAGCAACATTGGGTGTTGTTTGCCACAAATGCGATTTCTGAAATTGTATATTATTTAGACCCATTGCACGGTCATTACAATAATCACCCTGATATAAAGAACATCTTCGACACGTAAGTAATATTCATTTATATTCATTTATTTCTTACATATATAAATAATGTGTTTGGTTATTGAATAATAATCACATATATTTGATAGTGCTCTGCAAGTTTTCCGCGCTCAAATGGGTATTTCAGTGTTGAAGAATAAGTCAAACAACATCACATGGCTTCCTGTAAGGTTTTGAAATTTTTGTTATAGAACTTAATTATATGCCTTTAAATTTTCATTTACAATCAATGCATAAATATTTATTGGCGTACATGTTTTATTTTATAGTGTCCGCGTCAAACTAACAACATAGACTGCAGATACTATATAATGAGGTTCATGAAGGAGATTGTTGATTTGAATCAACATATAATTCCAGAAACGGTACGTTATTTTCATTATATTTTGATTTTCATATATAAACTATATATATATATATTTGATTCTAACTTATTTTGCTTCAGTATTTTGACAACTTCAACCCAACATACTCTGAAAATAATCTCAAAGAATTGAAAGAAGAATGATGCCAGTTTGTCCTTGAAATGAATGTTATATAATTTGTAATTAATTTGTTGATATACTGTCATGATGTAATTTGTTCTGTGAATATGTAATTCATACTGTGAATATCTTGCTACTGTCATGATGTAATTTATGTGAATATGTAATTCATACTGTGAATATGTTGAATGTAATTTGTTCTGATAATATATATAATTCATACTGTAATTTATTGTAATTTGTTGCTGTGAAACACTTGTAATTGATATTGTTGAATGTGAATATGAATTTGTTGTTGTGATGTGAATGTTAATATTGAAAAGAACAATCTGAATGTGATATTTGATGTTCATAATATGTAATAAAAAAGACAGCGCTTCTTTAAAAAATGCCATAAAAAATCTTTTTACATAGCATTTTTAAACATTTTACAACACTTTTTTTAAGTCCTTTTACATCGTTTTTTTTTAAAAAGCGCTGTAAATCTAAAATAAGAAGCGCGCTATATATGAGACCTATTACAGTGCTTTTTTGAAAAAGCGCTGTAAATCCAAAATAAGAAGTGCAATATATATGAGACCTATTACAACGCTTTTTTGAAAAAGCGCTGTAAATCCAAAAAAGAAGCGCACTATATGAGACCTATTACAGCGCTTTTTTGAAAAAGCGCTGTAAATATAAAATAAGAAGCGCGCTATATATGAGACCTATTACAACGCTCTTTTGAAAAAGCGCTGTAAATCTAAAATAAGAAGCACACTATATATGAGACCTATTACAGCACTATTTTGAAAAAGCGTTGTAAATCTAATATAAGAAGCGCACTATATATGAGACCTATTACATCGCTTTTTTGTATTTTCAATAGCGCTGTTGTATCCTTTTACAGCACTAGATACTAGAGCGCTTAAAAGCGCTGTAAAGGGCTTAAAAAAAGCGCTGTAAAAGACAATTTTTAGCGTAGTGTTGTGATGGTAGTGTATGGGAAGTTAAATTGAAACCTAGAATACCAATTTGCTATGAATAATAACAATAGATATATTTTAGACAGCCTAGTGAGAAATATCTTAAAAACATGAAGCAATCACCATTTACCAATGATATAGAAATCTTGCAACCAACATTAAATAGTTGTTGTCTAATTATTCCATAATTAATGAAATTTTAACATTAAAAACCAATTTCCACATAGTGTGGTTTTGAAGAAAAAAAGGTCAGATCAACAATACAAAAACACAATGTCACCAAGCTATGAACAAAAAAGTTAGCGCACACAAAAATAAACTCAGAATTATGAAGACAACTCTAACTAAAACCACAACTAACACATATGAAAAAATAGATAAAGTAATATATTAGTTACCAATGCGTATGAGAATGAACGAGACTAGTATGAGCGAACGCGAGAGAGAATGAGCGAGACTGGTATGAGCAAGCGGCAGAGAGATTGAGATCGAAGTCAAAAAATATACTCTATAAGCAAATTATTGGCAACACTTGAAAATTTATTGTCTATTTCTGTTTTCAGTCATAATTTTCAGCTGTAGTTAAGTGAAGTGTTGTCTAAAGTCTAAAATGTTGTAGTGGTTATAACACAATATCATAGTGAAACATATATTTTTTTCTTTTGAGATTATCATTAGTGGGCATGACATTATAAATAAGCTTCCACATGACCGATGTCTTAGATAGAGGGATCACAGAAGACCAAATGACTTTTTTCTAATTAACGAGATGACTTGAGAGGGTTTCTTGATAAATATGACTCCTTAAAAGAAAGATGCCCTAAACTTGATTTATCCCAAACTAGTTGATCTTGTAATAGGTCGGCTCCATGACCGATACTTAAACCCTAGATATTAAGTTCAAGTTCCACAAAAGGCAAAAAAAAAGTAGTTAATTTTTAATGTGGAAAAGGGATTGGGCTATTACAAAAAGATGCATTTTTGTAACAACCCACTCAATTGGTTGTGAGGGTGACGCAACGACGGTACTAATTCTCTAAGTATCGAGTTCAACTCTTACGGAAAGTAAAATCTCGTAAAGTTTCAATAGAGAAAAGGAGGTCAGGTGAAAAGATCATGAATAATAGAGTCGGAATGTTACGAAAAAGAAAATTATTGTTTATTGTTACATTGGAGAGATTCTTGTGCGACGATTTAGGTTGACTTACCATGTTAACACTATATTCATTGTTTTAATTTTTTTTTTTGACCCTAGCGAATAAATTCACTAATTATGATCTATTGTAATAACTATACACTGAACAAATGTTGCAAGTAATAGTCTCAATCATTGAAGTTGGACTGTTAAAAAAAATGTTTAAGGTGATTGTTTTGTTTGTTGTATTAGAGATTCTTGCGAGAGGATTAAAGTTGACTTATCTTATTATTAATTCATTGTTTTTAATTTATTTATCCACATATAATAGCGCATAAATCCACTAATTATAATTTATTGTAATAACTATGCACCCAACAAATAAATGTAACTATTACACAAAATTACTTATTATATAGAAATGGTATGTAAATTAAGTGAGATTAATTAGATCCAGCAATCATAACATAGATATGCAATATTATATAGATAATTAAAAATATGAAGGTGGAAATTGTTTGGTCAGAAAGTCAGTGGCAATTGAAGTAGCAGAAGCAAGCAAAACCAAAGCCTTGACGGTGACAAGCACCAAAAGTTGCATGCTCCACATTCATGCACTCATTTTTACAGCTTCTTGTTTTAATACAAGGCCCTGACCATGTTTTGCTACGCCTTTGACATAGTTTTGCTTCAACCTCTACACATAAAAGTCAAAAATAAGCTAAATTATCTTACAAAACTACCATCCATTAGTAGTATGAGAAATATAAATTATAATAATTGAAAGAAAAAAAGTAATAAATAGTAATTTATTATTCATTTTTCATATACTCTAAGACTACTTATTATTCTTTGAAAAAAAGGCTATTTATTATTCATTTTTTGAAGGAAATAAACCAACTAACAAAGTAGTACAATACCGAAGAGCAAGGAAAAAGTAAACAAAAATTTGAACTCTCATTCTCACACACATTAATACGAGTCCAACAAAACTTTATTACTTTGCATTGCTTTCTATTTGAGTTCCTAATTGATAAAGTGCCCTTGTGGAGGATCCATCTTTTGCTAATGCTCCACTGGCAGCATCTTTAAGCACTTGAATTCTTTCAAGAATTCCACTTCGTTCTTCACCAACCATTAGATCTTTAATCACCTTGGCAATTTCATCTCTTTCTGCAATTCCATTCTCATTAAACTTTACCTTCAAACCAACTTTGAGTTCCTCCGTTAACAAAATAGAATTCATTCTTTGCTCGCCAAACAATGGCCACGTTATCATTGGCACTCCCGCCACAATACTCTCAAGCGTTGAATTCCAACCACAATGCGTTAAAAATCCACCAGATGAACTATGACTTAAGATTTCAGTCTGTGGGGCCCAAAAAGGAACAACTAACCCTTGTTCTTTGGTCCTCTCTAAGAATCCATATGGTAAATACATTAAAGGGTCACTGTCATTTGTAGCACTATGGTGACCTACTTTTGCAAAAGTACTAGGTTCTCTCAAAACCCACAAGAATTTTTTACCACTCAACTCCAACCCTAAAGCTAGTTCATTGATTTGTTGTTGAGATAAAGTGGCTCTACTTCCAAAGGAAACATACAAAATAGAATGTTGTTTTTGATTCTCTAGCCACTTCACAATATTTGCCGATTCATTTGACTCACAACTATTACTACTACTACCACTGCTGCTATCTGAAACATTTTGTATGATTGGCCCAACTTGATAAATAAATTGGATGTTGTTTCGCCATGCCGGGACTATATTCGCTTCCATTTCGGAGAAGCTATTAACAATGACACCATCAGCAAGAGAGAACCTGTTGGTTTGTTGAAGAATAATTTCATAAGCAATACTTGAACGATCATGAAAAAATGTAGGAGGGAAATCTTTGCCATGAATTGGCATGCAACCCGGAATTTGAATAGGCTCGGAGTGATCTTTGTATTCACATGAAATTTGTTGATGCAATGTTGGCAAATACAAGTGTAGTGATGTTGTCATGGCAGAAACAGGGAAGTATAAGAAAGATGAGAGGTTGAATTCTTTTGCTATTTCTAATGCTTGGTTTGCAAAAGGATCAACAATTAATGCTACAAGTGGTGTGGTTGAAGTTGAAGATAGTAAACTCAAAGATTCGCGAAAAGGTGGCATAGACAGAGCAACTGCGTGTTCAAGTTGTAAGGTAACATCTTGTGGTAGGTTTTGTTTTTTGATTGGAGGGAGGAAAGTACATTTTATGGATAAAGGAAGAGATTCAAGTAATTTGAGAGTGGATGGAATTGGTGCATCTATGGTTGGGAAGATGCATGTCACATGAAAGTGTTTATGGATATTAATTAGTCTCTTGCAAAACTCAATTACTGAAGCTTGGTGGCTAAATATTGGGATTGAAGTTACTACAATATGACTACTTCTTTTTGTTTTCTCCATTGAATTGGAAATGGATTCACTACTTTTTCAGAGAGGAGTCACTAGCTATTGATTTGATTTGTTCTAGTTTATGATTTGCTTATTTATGCATATTTTTTGACATCTCTTTAACTTTGATTTGAGTTTATTTTTATTCCTTATTATTACTCTCAACGCGCTAATTGCGGTTGCATCTATAGCACGTGACATTTTTTCGATTTTAATGCTGTACTGTCTCATACTATTTATTTATTTATGGAAAACAACTGTTTTATACTAGTTACTTCCACGACAATTACTTGGTTTTAGTAAATTATTATTGTTTTTTTTTTATAGATAAAGTAGTACATTATTAGTTTTTAACAATTTGTTTTTTTGTCTTATCTTATGGGTGATTAGGAGTGAAAATTGATTATGTCATGTTTAAGTTTAACATATATTTTTTGGAGTTGAGTTTATAGTTTATTATAGTTTTTTTTTTTTTCGGTTTGATTTGATTTTTTTTAAAACTGTGACCGGACCTGAAAAATTATTTAAAATTTTATTTTATGTTAAAATATTTAAATATTGTATTGTATATTTTTTCAAAATAGACTAAACTAAATCTTTATTTATAATATAAGAAAAACTAATAAAATAATAAATATAAAAATAAACTAATAAAATTATAATTAAAAAGTATGCAACAACTAAAAAAAAAAGAATGAATTTATAATTAATAAATTGAAAATAATAACGTTCTCTCTTAGATTCTTCCGAGGAAAAATATACTCCTACTCTCGTAGACTCAACTTTTTTTACTCAATTCTCATTTTTGTTGAAAAAATTATACATAAAATAATCACAAATATTAAACAACAAATAAATATAGATATAACGGTGAATAAATAAAATAGAGAAAGTAAAAAATAATCAAATTTGACTTACAAATGTAAGTTATATGGTGTAGATGGTCTCATCACTAATTTTCTCGTGAGTATGACAACTATTTCTTGTTCACACCACACTGTGTTATTGACTTGGACACCACACACTATTGCAATTTAATTTTATTACATTTGCGATTTTAGATCGGTTGTTATACATCCAATGTAATAAATAAGTGGTGACAAATTTGTTATTATTTGTTTGATTTTTTTAAATCTGTTATATTAAACCGTTCTAATAAGCATGTTAAAAAAAATTATTTGATTTGTTAGATCTGTTATATTAAACCATTCTAACAAGCATTAAAAAAAATTTGTTTGATTTATTAGATTTGTTATATTAAATCGTTCTAACAAGCATTTTTTTTAAAAATTGAATGATTTGTTAGATCTGTTATATTAAACCGTTCTAACAAACATTTTTTTAAAAAAATTGTATGATTTGTTAGATCTGCTATATTAAACAGATCTAACAAGCATTTTAAAAATTTTTTTAATGATTTATTAAATCTGTTATATTAAACCGATCTAATAAATATATACAAATCTCCCTAATTCTTTTTTGGATCATCGTGTATTTAGTTTAATTTGAATGTTATTGTTTCTGGTTTGCACTCTTTTCTAGTTACTTGTAAGTAGTAACTTCAAAGGGAATGTTTACATAAACAGTTTAATTTAACACTTATTCAATAAGCACTCATCATATAAGTACTTATGTATATGTAGTTTCACTAGTAAGAAAAATTGATGGTGTAGTCCACATAAATTCTATATAAGCTTTTTATACAAGCTATGCTAAGGAGCTTGGGTTGAAATGAATCAGCTAAGGAATAAATTCTGTTAGATCTGAAATCAATACCTGACTAAGAAGCTCAAGGTTCACTTGAAGGTGCACAACACACAACCATAACTATTTTCCTATCTCAATCAATTAAAACACTTGCAGTTTTTAAATTTCCACTTAAAATGTAACTAGTTTCAGAACAAAGCTAGAAAAAATGTGCAGTTTAAAGCATGATTTGACAAACTTCTATAGAGTTATTAATGGCTTAATTAGATTTGAAATGAATGATATATGTTCTTTTAAGTGAGGGAATGTCATGAATTGGTAACAGCAAGTCCACTTTGACTTGGAGGGTTAATTTGACATTGAATCTAATAGCATTTGATGATTTCTACTGAAACAGATTTAGCTTTATCTCGTAGCTTTCTATGGCCTTTGAAAGCATCCAATTTGGATATTTGTAGCCTAAGGTATGGTCTACACAAGACATATTTGCGAATGACAAACAAAACTGAAAATTAACTAAGTAATGCAAAAATCAGAATCACAGTGCATTTGCTTGGTTTGTTGATTTTTTTTTTTTTGTTCATCAGATGATGCAATGCAAAACATTTAAACTATTATAAGAGAGTTCGCATACTTAAAAACATATATTAAACATAAATTTTTCTCATTAAATAATTTTATTATCATCAATATAAATGGTCATTGTTCTTCAACCAACTTGGTTGTAACTGTTACCACTATTGGTGTCCACTGTAGTGGAGCGAAGCTGAGCAAGGATATAAATTGCCTTCTTAACGGAGATATGAGCATAAATGTTTACTTTTTTCAAAAGCCATTTATTTTTTGCAAACCAAATACCATAAACGATGAAAATAGCCATCTCATAGCTCTCCCTCAGAGCGTTGGTTAGGAAGTTTTCCAACCATTGAATGAAATGATTATTATGAAAACTTATTATGATCCATGTTTCTTATTGTATGCTGCTCCAAGTATAGCTCGACTTATGTCCCTGATTAGCATTAATAAACGTTGTATTAAGATATTATTTTGTCTTAGTGATGAGCTGCAAACATGGTTTAGCCAAAAGAACTTGATTGAAAGCTTTAAGATGTTCTATCACCATTCTTACTACCCACTAAAATCTGTAAAGTGAATACACAAGACTTTTTTAAGAAGAAAATAACTCATGGTGTAAGCGGGGATAGATTGGGCAACTACTTTAATGAAAAAAATACAACCTGCAAAAGAGATACAGTTTTCTTTCCAGACTTTGAGATTTTCCAAACTCTATATTGGATATGATTAAAAACTTCCTATTTGCCATCTCAATTTAATAGGTTTGTAGGTGTTTGTTTTAACTTTTATTTTGATGATAACATGTCTGTTAGGATACTTATAAGTTTATGCTTTTAAGACCATCCCAATATAAGATCCTATTTTATGCCCATTTGCTTTGATATGCATTGTGGAGGAATGCCCTAAATTTGAAAGTTCTAGAAAGTTGTTCAACTAGGCAAGGCTACCCTAATAACTGTTTAAATTGCACAATGTCATAGGGCATTATCAATGTCATAGGGTGAATTAGATTTGAACTTACGGCTTATATGAAAATAATTTGACTATATTTCATCTTTTATTAGAGAACTAGTTGTCGATAATTACAGTTCCCAAGCGTGCTTTGCCCTTGACAATGCAGTAGGAAATTTCCATCTTCCCGCACAATGCTGAAAGCCAGACAACGAGTTCAATTGGGTCGACATCATGGGCAATCACAACAAGAGTCCTGAAAACATTGGTGAGGGTGAAGTGGAGTCTACTTATGGCCCATAATTTTTATATTTGAATGCTTCATATATTTGAATGGTAATTGGTGTTCTAAAAGAGTTAAAATGCTTCATATATAGATTAGTTAATTGCCTAATTTTTAGCTATTTTATTTGTTAGACTACATCTACCTTATCAATTTCTTTTAATCAGCTCTAGAAATGCTAATATACTTAAAATGCTATTATTCAAGAGTTTAGACGTGTACAATCACTATTGCTCATAATGGTTAATGATCCTTCACGAGTTTATCAATTCAGTCATTAAATTACATCATGATTTTATATTCTATTCTTTAATATGAAAATTCTAAAATATATGGTTAAACTAAACAGGAGTAAATAAATCACTTCGAAAAACAAAAGATAAGCTTAAGGACAATGCAGCTATTGCCTTTAATGATTTACTTTTTCAATTAATGATTATGAATCTATGGTCAGAATTAGTTAAATACAAGCTATGCACCTGGACATGTTAATTTCTAAAACTTCCTAAGAGTCCTAAAACAAATTGGTTGCAACCAGATCAATTTTCATGAAAAACAATGCATCATAATTCTGCTATTTAAGAAATTATGTATTGTTCATTGCTGAATTGTTTTTTGATGAATTGTTCATTGCTGAATTGTTCTTTTTTGCAACGACATTATTTGTATATTTTACCATTGTATATTTTTTCAGACGTAGTTATGGATCACAGTTGGATGAATGCTAATTGTTTGAGTGAAGAGTATGAAAAGGGAGTTGAGGAGTTTTTACAATTTGCTTTAAAAAAACTTCTAGAAAGTAAAGGAAGATTTTATTGTCCTTGTGTTATTTGTTTGAATGAAAATACATTACATTTTGAGGAACTACGAAGTCATCTTATTTGTTCCAGGATTGACCTGAATTATACGTGATGGATATGGCATGGTGATTTATTAAACATGTCAAATACCTAACAAAGAGAAGAAGTTGATGTAGATGTGAGTGATCAACTAGAGGACATGATACGTGATGTTGGACAAGAGTTCTTTAATCGTGCACATGTATATGATAATTTGTGCAGTGACAAAGAAGAGACATTATATCCGGGATGCACTAATTTCACATGGTTGTCTGCGGTGTTGAGATTGTTCAACTTGAAGGCGAGAAATGGATGGAAAGATAAAAGCTTCACCGAATTACTCGAATTGTTGAAAGAAATGCTCCCATAAGGTAACACATTGTTGAATCGTAACTATGAGGCAAAGAAGATATTGTGTCCAATGGGCATGGAGTATAAGAAAATACATGCATGCCCTAACGACTGTTTATTGTATAGAAATGAGTTTGAAGAGTTGAATAAGTGTCCTAAGTGTGGATTATCACGCTACAAAATGAAGGATGGTGATTCCATTTATGAAGAAAGCTCAAAGAGGCCTCCTGCGAAGGTGTTATGGTATCTTCCAATAGTTCCAAGGTTCAAACGATTGTTTGCTAATACAAATGATGAAAAGAATGTAAGATGGCATGCCGATGAGAGGAAGTGTGATGGACAACTTTTTCATCCAATTGGTTCTTAGCAGTGGAAGAAAATTGATGATTTGTACCCGGAGTTCGGAAATAAGCCAAGGAACCTTATGACTTGGACTTGCTACAGATGGAATGAATCCATATGGAAACTTAAGTAGTATCCATAGTTCATGGCCCATTCTACTAGTTATCTACAACCTACCTCCTTGGATTTGCATGAAGCGTAAATAAATTATGTTATCTATGATGATTTCGGGTCCAAAACAACCTAGAAATGACATAGATGTTTATCTAAGTCCATTGATTGAAGATTTGAGAATGCTTTGGGAAGGTGTTGATGTGTTTGATGGGTATTACCGTGAATATTTTAAGATGCGTGCAATGCTATTCTGCACCATCAATGACTTTCCTACATATGGAAACTTGTGTGACTATAGTGATAAGGGACATAAAGCATGTCCTATATGTGAAGAAGGCATGTGCTACCAGCAACTGAAACATGGAAGAAAAATATTTCACGTTGGGCATCATAAATTTCTCAAGTCTAATCATCCATACCGTAAGTTGAGAAAATCATTTAATGGACACCAAGAGCATGAAATTTCCCACAAAGCCTTAACCGGGGAGCAAGTTTATCAACGGGTTATGGATATCAACGTAATCTTTGGAAAGAACCAAAAACAGACATATGAGAAAAATATATGGAAGAAGAAGTCTGTCTTGATGTGATGCATATGGAGAAAAATGTGTGTGATAGTGTAATTGGAACACTTCTCAACATTCAGGGGAAACAAAGGCTGGCTTAAATTCTCGTCTAGATATGGTTGAGATGGGTATACGACAACAATTAGCTCCACAATCAGCAGGTAAACGAACATATTTGCCTCATGCTTGTCATACATTGTCAAAAAAGGAGAGGATAAGCTTTTGTGAGTGTTTACGGGGAATAAAAGTGCCACATGACTACTCCTCAAATGTCAAGAATCTTGTGTTAATGAAAGATTTGAAATTAGTTGACTTAAAGTCTCACGATTGCCACGTATCGATGCAACAACTACTACTAGTGGCTTTACGTGGCATATTGCCTAAAAAAGTAAGAGAGGTATTAACTAGGTTGTGTTTATTCTTAACGCTATTTGTAGCAAAGTCGTTGATCCTCAAAAATTAAATGAGTTGGGAAATGAAGCTGTTATTATATTGTGCCAACTAGAGATGTATTTTTCTCCTTTTTTTGACATCATAGTTCATTTAGTTAGGGAGATTAAATTATGTGGTCCTGTTTATTTGAGGTGGATGTATCCAGTCGAGCGTTACATGAAGATTTCAAAAGGATCTATTGTTGAAAGGTACATAGCAGAAGAAGCTATTGAGTTTTGTTCTGACTATATGTCGAAAGCAGAAGCCATAGGAATTCCTAGATCTCGTCATGAGGGAACATGTGTTGGTAATGGTATACGAGGCTTAAAACTTATGAGCATGGGACGAGAGGAAGTACTTCAAGCACATTTGTATATATTGAATAACACTGATGAGGTTCAACCTTACCTTTCTACTCATAAAAGCATTGTGAAGGAAAAATATCCTAGAATGAATGAAAAATGGTTGTTGAATGAGCATAACAAGACTTTCTTAAAGTGGTTTAAAGAAACCATTTTAACCAACAATACAACTTCTGATACATTAAAATGGCTAGCAAATGGGCCTCATTTTGATGTCATAACTTGGACTGACTACGATATCAATAATTTTACATTCTACACAAAGAGTCAAGATGATAGTAGTACTGTGAAAAATAGTGGGGTTATGGTCATAGCTGAGTCCATGCATTTCTCTAGTTCAGAAGATAAAAACCCTGTTACATCATCCATACCTTACTTTAAGACCATTGAAGAGATTTGGGATGTCGATTTCATTAAATTTAAAGTTCCTGTTTGTAAATGTAAATGGATTGACATCAATAGTGGTGTTAAAATTGATGAATTTGGTTTTACATTGGTAGACCTTGAAAAGGTAGCGTATAAGGATGAGCCTTTTATTATGGCATCCCAAGCAAAACAAGTGTTTTATGTTAGTGATCCTTCTAACAAAAAGTTGTCAGTTGTTCTCCAAGGTAAAAGCTTGCATGGACCAAATGAAGGTTTAGATTCAACACTAGATATTTCTGAGACTCCTTTATTCTCACATTGAATACTTACTTTCATTGAAGAAACTATAGTGGACGATGAGTATGCCACTCGTGATGATCATCAAGAAAGCATATGAGAGAATATTCAAACATAAGACTTGTAAGAAATAAAACAGTAATAATGATAGTTTATCTTAATAAATTTCAGATTATCAATAATATTTACTTTGATTGTTTATAGTTTTTACCAATATATTACATGATTGCTTATAATTATTTTACTCCATTATTTTGAATTACTATTGACCATTATTATTCTTTTTTAAAAAGGACACATGAGTAATTCGTTTGCTCCTTCGCAAAGTGTGGAGGGTACTCAGTCTACACAAAGAAAGGGTAGGCGTGGTACACGTATGGCAAAGTTAAAACATAAATGTATGATAGGTAAAAAGTTTTCGATTGATTTAGATCCATTGACTGGATTACCTTTAGGGATAAATAGGAAAAACTTTAAGGGTCATGTTGCTTCCCTTGTTCGAAGTTTTGTCAGTATTTTGGTGGATAATTGGGACGACGTACATAGCGACTTGAAAAATCAGATATGAGAAGCTATCAAGGTACTTGTAGTTTTTTTGAATATTTTAGTATATATATGATTTAAAATTTAATTATTGAACTTTGTTTGAGAATTTGTTGTTAATTTAAATGTTTTGTTGAGTTTGTGGATACATTTTAAATATTGAATGATATGTTGCAATATAATTTTATTATTTTTTAGATGTTTAAATATTTAAATTTAATTACATTTTAAATATATATATATATATATATATATATTCGTTATTACCTGCAAACTCAATCTAACCCGCTCATTAATCAGATTGACTTGGTTTGAATTTGATGAAAAAATTATTAGTTGAGAGTTCAACTCAACTTAAATAAAAATTAATCCATTGAATTTGGCAAAGAACCTAACTCATCCTTAATACACCCTTACTTGTATCTATATATAAACTATTATAGTTGTATACATAAAATAACAATAAGATGGGCTTTTCATTCTAATTAATTATTGACTTAGAATGAGTTAATTGATACAACAAGAGGTGAGCTTTTTTTATCCCTAATACAGTTTGGTAATGAAATCCACCAAATAAACTCATCACTACAAAAAGCAACATTTGCTAATCTATCAACTCAAGTGTTTCCTTCACTTAATATGTAAGAAATTTTGAAACGAAATCCTCTAATAATTTGAAGATAGTTATTCAATGTATTTTGCAAAGTCCAATGAACAATAACCGTGTTGGTGAAAGCTTGAACCACCAACAAAGAATTAGTTTAGAGTCAAAAATTACTCTAGTTTTTGGAATAAGCAATTTCTATATAGAGAATCTGCTCAACATTTAAGGTTGATGTTAAAGGTGCAAACACGAGAAGGGGGGAGGTTGAATTGTGTTTGACTAACTTGAATACTATTTCTGTTTTTACACTTTTAAAACAAAACTTGATGTATGAATAAAAACAGAGTTAGCAGCGGATATAAAGTAAAAATAAAACACAGAATTTTTACACTGGTTCACCGTTAACGAGGCTACGTCCAGTCCATTCACCTTAAAGGATTTCACTAATTCAAACCTTGAATTACAACAGTTCCACTAACCCTCCAAGTCAGTCTTCTCAAACAGTCTAACAATCCTAGACTCTTGAGGAATACAGCACCTTGACTTCCTAAGTCAAGTCTTCTCCTGCCAATCTGACAACCCCATATTATAGAAGGAATTACAACACCTTGAATCTAATTGCCAAGTAATCTGCTACCCCTTCTGACTCCCTCAGATTGTAGACTCTACTTCAACAACTTAGATATAACACAAGGGAAAGAAAATAACACGAGTGCTTGCTTCTTGAAAGCTGGAACTCACAATTAACCTCACTGAAAACTTGAGTGTTTGCTTTGGAAGTGTATGACTCTTTTGTGATTTTCGATACTAAGTATTCTGCCTTGAGCCTCCTTTTATAGATGTGAATTAGGGTCTCTTCCAAGCTTAAATTCGAGCTGTATCTTGCTGGATTCTCTTGCAAAAATAACTTGACCAATCGGGCTTCATATAAATAAAAAACATATCATTTTTAAGCTTCAGATTTCTTTAAAAAATAACTGGCCAATCATGTCTTTAGTTTCTTCCCGCCAACAGCTCCTGAATTCCACAATACCTCATTTTATTTTTGTAACCAATCTTTTTAATACTTTGATCAAAATAAATTAAAATCTCCACCGTTAATCCTCATGATTAAATCTGGACCATTTGATCTTCTACGCTAGTCCACATCTGGACCATACTAAGTGATCTGCTGTGATCCTCTGATTTCGGCCAACCCTGGAACACACTTTCTAACCTTCTGATCTTCTGATCTCAGCCATCCTGGTATAGCAAACTGATCTGCTGTGATCCTCTGATCTCGACCACTGCTGGACCACACATTCTGACCTTATGATTTCGACCAACACTGGGCCATGGTCTGATCTTCTGATCTCGGCCAACACTGGGCCAACTACTTAAATCTGAACCATTGATCTGAAAAT
Source organism: Cicer cuneatum (assembly GCA_037974295.1). Taxonomy (NCBI): domain Eukaryota; kingdom Viridiplantae; phylum Streptophyta; class Magnoliopsida; order Fabales; family Fabaceae; genus Cicer; species Cicer cuneatum. The sequence goes on along the minus strand of JBBPBO010001985.1, from coordinate 72,063,459 downwards.
CTTCCCTCTGATTTGGACCAATTCTGGACTTGGTCTGGATTAAACTGAAATTAAATCTGGACAAATAATATTTCAGTCTGGACATTTTACCTTCTGTTTTAGATCAATTCTGGATATCATTTCTTCTGGTCTGGACTTAGTTTCATACCCTGAACCATGCTATCTTCTGATCTGGGTCAAATTTGGGTTGAATCTCTTGTTCTGGACCCTTTAACTTATCCTCTGATTAAGTCTGGATCAAGTCTGGGCTGTTTATCATTTCACTGCCAGGCCATCTTCTGGTCAGAATAGCTTTTGGATTAAGTCTGACTTTTGACTTCTACTGGTCTGGATCAAGTCTCCCTCTGGCAGACTTCCTTCTAGTCTGGTCCAGGTCTCCTTCTAACTTTGCTTCCTTCTGATCTGCGCCAGCAAAGATACCTTCTAGTGATGTTTTGACATCCTCGAGTATCTTCTGGTACCTTCAGGATTCAATCTCTGGAACCCTTTGATCTTCTGCTTTGATTACTTCAGCTTCTGATGGCATTTGTTTTAATAATTCAAGATTCAAAATAAGATTACATGGAGTGCTTTTGTAAACATCAAAATCCTAAATACTTAGAACCAACTTGGTTCCAAGAGATGTAATGAACACATTATTTTTAATCATTAATGTGAGAATCCAATTAAGCTCAAGTCTTGAGTTATCAAATTTGAGTTTTGTTGCTACGTAACCAAATAATCCAAATAATGTTAGTAATAACAACAATGATTACCTCTCACTTAAATACTTCGTCTATTATTGAGGACTATCAAGAAAGAGATGGTGAACTGTTACAAAAGCTTGATTTGATAGGTTTACACTGCAACATTTTATAGTTTAAGCAACAATAAAAAAGTATGGGAAAAGTCCAAAATTCTTGGCCTAAACTATAATGAACGGTTTTTTAGGTATGGTGTGCGGTTATTGCCTATTCTAATAGCCCATGTTTCTTTTTTTAATTTTTTTCCACAGAATGTGAAAACCATTGATTTAAATAAGAGAATAGACAACTATTTTTTTATTAAAGTTTAGACCACAGTTTTTGTATCAATTTTTAAACCACATACATGCAAACGCTGCCTACTCTTTAAGGCCACACTTTTATACATGTTGCCTATAAATTTAGGCAAAGTTTTACAATGAATCTCATGTATTCCTTTACTTTTAGGTAATAGTTTTAAACAATTTATTTTTAATATTGAAATATGTCAATTTTATCTAAAACAATTACATTAAATTAGTTATGATAAGATTCAAATAAAAGAAAGAAAAAAACTTTCAAAACTAATTGTATACCAAAATGTTAAATCTTCAAATCAAATACATATATATGTATTCATTTTTGTTTTTTTACAGACATCAAATAATTCCACTACTGACAATAAGGTACAACACTAATAACTTCTATGAGACAACAATAAACACTTTCTCAAACAACAACTCTAACTTAAAAACTATTTCTTAGAATTTCATGTGTCTTCACCTATCATTTGCTTGTATCTCAACCAAGCTTTGTATGTTTCATGAATGCATTATCTCTTTGGTCCTAGCTAACAACCTAAAATTGACATTATAGGAACAATTGCGATAACATAAACAATCCATTATAGGAACAATTGCGATCACATAAACAATCCATCCTCATTACATATAGCAACTGCAAAAATAGATATAACAGATACTAGTCCAATTTCATAATAACACAAAATCCTACATGCTGATTCTTGTTTCAACTATTGCAATCTTCTCTCTTGTTGATTTTCTTTCACCGGAGACAAACCACACAATGAACCAAACCTTGCTAAAACAAATGAAAATACATTAAAACATAAAACACCAACCATTTTTTAATGCATAATTTGCAGCAACCAATTCTATATATATATATATATACTAATATCACAACCATGCAAATAGACCATATCTGAAAATGTTATGCACCATAAGGAGAACATACATATTAGGAAACAAATTATAACCAGAAACATATATCTCAGCAGCATAAAAAATCAAAGAAAAAAATATGTAAACCTAGAATACCAACTTGCTATGAATAATAACAATAGATATATCTAAGACAGTCTAGTGAAAAATATGTTAAAAACATGAAGCAATCACCATTTACCAATGATATAGAAATCTTGCAACCAACGTTAAATAGTTGTTGTCTAATTATTCCATAATTAATGAAAGTTTAGCATTAAAAATCAATTTCCTCATGTGGTTTTGAAGAAAAAAGGTCAGATCAACAATACAAAAACCATAGCGTCACCAAGCTATGAACAAAAAATGTTAGCACACGCAAAAATAAACTCAGAATTATGAAGACAACTCTAACTAAAACCACAACTAACACATGAAAAAATAGATAAAGTAATATGTTAGTTATCAATGCGTATAATTTTTTAATGTGGAAAAGGAGTTGGGCTATTACAAAAAAGATGCATTTTTGTAACAACCCACTCAATTGGTTGTGAGGATGATGCAACGGCCGTACTAATTCTCTAAGTATCGAGTTGAACTCTCACGGAAAATAAAATCTCGTTAAGTTTCAATTGAGAAAAAGGAGTCGAGTGAAAAGATCATCAATAATAGTCTCGGAATGTTACGAACAAAAAAGTTATTGTTTATTGCTACATTCAAGAATCTTGTGAGACGACTAAGGTTGACTTACCATGTAACATTATATTCACTGTTTTAAATTTTTTTTGATCCTAACAAATAAATTCACTAATTATAATTTACTGTAATAACTACACACCAAACAAATGTCACTAATGCACAAAATTACTTATTATATATATAAACGGATATTTCCAACGTAGGAAAAGAGGGGCTAAGTGAGAATATTGCGAGTAAGAGTCTCAATCATTAAAGTTGGACCGTTAAAAAAAATGTTTAAAGTGATTGTTTTGAGTAGTACCCCAATTTTGTCCAAAGTAATTCAAAAATAAGTAATAATATGTTTAATAAGTACTTTATAAATATTATTATAAAAAAATCTGAAGATCATTATTTTTACAATTTACTCCAATTTGAATAAGTGTTCTCATTTAACACCAAAAATAAAATAAGATAAAATAAAAAAAAGAAAAATTGTGAACACACTTTCTTTTTTTCTTCTTTTTGTACTATTTTCTATTGTGTATATTCCTTTATTTTGCTTGCCTTGTTAACATCCTACTACAAACTTTCCTTTATCTTGTTGGCCTTGTTAGCATCCTACTACAAACTTGTTACAAACTAGTTACTTACTTCATTTTAGACTAATAAGGCAATTACTTGTGCCACTAGTACACTCAAAATCTGATGTTGTGTTAAAATTTGCAACAAAACCATACAAAATTCAGAACTTAATTTTATCTAATGAACAGAAAGATTCACCATTTTAGTTTATAAATTGAGTTCGAAAATCAGTAAAAGGCATAGCATTATTTTTTTTAGAGGAGTGGAGCTTGATTTTTCAGAGAAAACATATTTATTTTCCAAAAGAGAAGTAAAGAAAATTAGAGAGACATTGAGTAGAGAAACAACAATACAATCTCTTCTTCAAAATTATTTATTTCAAAACAAAAAAATAGAAAAAACAAAGGTCATCACCGTCATTTCATCCCATCGGAAATCGCCGTCAACCACAATCAACCGCCGTACACCAACGTCTATGTCTTTATCTGGTATCTGAAGAGGCATGTATTTTTTCATTCTCATCATATTTGCTCTGTTTTTTTTTCTTTCAAACTCTGTATTATTGTATTGGAAACCAAAATTTGAAACTAGAGTTTGATAGATGAAATTTTGTGATATATATGGGTATTGTTTTGGTTGAGATTTTGGTTTTTATTGTGTTTATAAAAGTTTATAATGGTCGGGCAGCCCGTTTATATTGAAAACGTGTGCTGTTTTGGTTTGCACCTTTTTACTTCCTGCTGCCATTTAAGGCCTTGCCATGCTTTTGATACAGTATTTTTTTTTTTACTTTATGTCATGCTTTTGAAACAACCGATTTTCTGTATGTTTGTTCGCTTTTTTCTTCTGCCATGCGCTGCTTCCCATAGCCATTTTCTGATGTGATAGGTGAGTTCCCTTTTTTTTTTCCTTTTACCTTGCTACGTTAGCTAATCATGATAGCTTGCCAATAAATATTCTCATGACATTTATTTTATTTAATCAACAAATATCCTATTATATTTATTACATTTAATATAAATAATTATGGATATAATTAAATATCAATAAACATTATTTATTTCATCGATGAATTGTGTTAATCGTTTTTTGTTTTATTTTTAACTTTGGGTTGTGCTATTTAATATTAAAATAAGTTTTGTTATCATCACTTATTTAATTAAAAATATTTTGAAAGAAGCTCACATTTGTATATAATATTTTTGGTTCTATTATTCAAATGCGTTTTCATTTATTTAACATATCAAATTATAAGTCCATATATTTCGTAAAACTATTTAAACTTATTTAATATTTAGCATCGATTTTTAATTCTAAAAAAAAGAGGCAAAGATAAAATTGTGATCAATTATTGAAAGGTTAATTAGATGTGTCATTTGTTAACCTTTGAATTGTTAGGATACGAGACGTACAACTTAATATTTCTAAAATTCACTTTTATAAATAAATTAATTTAAAATTATTTTTTTTAAATCTGATTAATTAGATGTGACATCTTTTTAAAATCATATTTAAAATTCACAAGTTATACTACTTTGTGGTTTTAAAAACTCGATTTAAAAAAAAATGAAAATAATATAAAATACTCTTATAAAGGTTAATTAGATTAAACATCTGTTTACTCTTTGAGTTTTTTAGACACGAGTTGTACATCTTGATAGTCTTAAAACTCGCATTTCTAAATAATTATTCAAGTCAAACAAACTCATTTTCTTTTGCTAAAACTTTTTATTGATAACAAAACACATTTTTCTTTAAAAGTAATCAACACATCCGTATTTTCTATCCAAGAACTACGTAGCTTTGATTTCTCCATCGCACCGGGAGATACGTAGGAGTAAGATCACAACTCTTGTCAAGCAGCACATTAATAATTTTTTTTTTGTTCCTCTTTTCTTTTTCTTTTAACACGTATTTATTTCAACATCACATTAAAAATAAATAATTGATATTCATATTTAATAATAAAGAGAAATAAATATATTTAAGTTAATACTAATTTGCACAATTAATTATAGGTAACCGTATTTTAACGGATGTCGTAGGGTGCTAATACCTTCAACACGCATAATCGACTCTCGAACTCAAAATTTGATTTCAAATAACTTTTTTTTTTCTTTTTAAGGGTTTCCTAATATTTTCTCTATTTTAAATAAACTTTGGTGGCGACTCCATTGAATTCGAGAAATACTCGAAATTTAGACCGCGACATTTTATTTGCTGTATTAGAGATTCTTATAAGACGTTGACTTATCTTATTATTATATTCATTGTTTTTAATTTTTTTTATCCACATATAATAGAGAATAAACCCATTAATTAAATTTATTGTAATAACTATATGCACCCAACAAATGTAACTGTTACACAAAATTACTTATTATATAGATAATTAGATCCAGCAATCATAACATAGATATGCAATATTATATAGATAATTAGAAATATGAAGGTGGAAATTGCTTGGTCAGAAATTCAGTGGCAATTGAAGTAGCAGAAGCAAGCAAAACCAAAGCCTTGACGGTGACAAGCACCAAAAGTTGCATGCTCCACATTCATGCACTCATTTTTACAGCTTCTTGTTTTAATACAAGGCCCTGACCATGTTTTGCTACGCCTTTGACATAGTTTTGCTTCAACCTCTACACATAAAAGTCAAAAATAAGCTAAATTATCTTACAAAACTACCATCCATTAGTAGTATGAGAAATATAAATTATAATAATTGAAAGAAAAAAGAGTAATAAATAGTAATTAAAGAGCATAATAGAAAAATAAGTATTAATTGTTCAATGGTATGATAAAATCATATATAATTTAAGAAAAATATATTTTGCTATGATGATATATAAAATGAGGCTAGAAGTAGATTGCTTAATTAGTTTGTACCCCATGAAGAAATGAGGAGAAGGGCAAGGAAGATGAACATGAAAACGGTGTAGAATTTACTCATGTTTGATAAATGTAATTATGTAAATGAATTTCTCTATAAAATGCACTTCACAAATGTTTGCTTGGGTATATATAGCAATCAATATAGGTAGGTGGTAACAAAATGAGTTGAATTTTTTGGAACCATCTACATAGCCCGAAAATTTTGTGAAGTGGTGATTGACTTTTTTAATTTATTATCAATATGTTTTAATGGTGTTCAATAATCAAATATAAACAAAAATAAAATTATAATTCATATTTCGTTTCTTTTGAATAAATTATAATTAATTTTTCTTGAAAATGAAATATAAACAAATTTTATTAGCTTCTGTCATATTTAATGGCAATAACTTTAAATTAAACCTCATTTACCGTAATTTTTTATTTTTTTAATTATCTAATTAATTTATTAGTCATGAATGAATGATAATTTAACAATAAATTTAATTTTTATTTAAATAAATCTTAAATGAGATCCACTATATTTTTTAATTATTTAAATAATTTATTCTATTTATTTTATAATTTATTTCAAACTAAGTGCTACACTGTTAATTCTGTCTAGAAAATGAGCCGAGCATGCATGGCAAATTTATTAGACAAGTAGATCAAATAATTTAAGGTGACAAATATCATGTTATATATTATGAAATGATTTTTCTTTTAAAATATGACATATCAATTAATGTAGATCCAAGTACAGTTGACTGAGATGTTTCAAATATCTTTCAACTTAAACAAAAGTTATGGGTTCGAATTCATATGTGTGAACGAGGCAATGTCAAAATTCTTGAGATATAGATTTAACATTGTTTACGGGTAGTTTTACATCAATTAAAATATGTATCAAATTTGACCACAAATGAATGTTTAGTGGATGTAACTATATAAAATTAGACTTTGGGAAGGATTCTGATTTTGCAAAGAACTACGAGAGTTTGAAAATGATGTTTTACATACAAAATGTGGTTTAATATGATGAAATATCAAAACTAACTTGCAACATAAATTAAATGACTTGAAATTAAATTGCGTTTTAAATTAAATCGCAAGAAATTGAAACAACTTAAGGTAAAAATGCTTAAATGTAAAATAAATAGAATGTAAACGACAACTTAAACATAATGACAATTCAAAGGTAAACAAAGTGAATGTTAAATTTGCTAGAATAATAAAATGTCGACAATAAAGTTAAGACTGGATAATTTAAAGTTTGTGAAATCTTAAAGAATTGAAAAGCATGAAAGAGATACTTATTTTCTGTAAAGCTTAAATCCTTTTCAGGTTATAATTGCATGCTCCAGAAATTAAGTATCTGACCTCAGATTCTATTGTGAAAATTTGTATTTATAGACAAAATAAACTAAGTAATTTTCTTTAGTACATTCCACGCTATAACTCTTTTCCTGCATTTCATAGATGTTAATCAATTTATATAATTGTATCATATGTCAAATTATTTAAAACATATTAGATAATATCTTAGACTTATAGCTTGGAGGTCTTTGTTGTCTTTCTTTTAATTCCAAGGCAACTTAGATTACAAAATTAATCCTTTGACAGTCGTTAAAAATGTTGTCTTATTAGGTTGAATAATTAGTCGCAAGGATAATCAGTCTAAAAAAACTCATGTAGATTATAATACAGCGAGATTTTCAATCAATTGTTTTAGGCGAATTTATGGTGGTAGTGTTAGGTGGAATGGCCACAAATCTACTACCTCATTCTCACAAATCTTTTGCTAAATTACCAGAATTAAAAAAAATGACTATAACATTAAATTTATTGATAATTTGAATAATTTTATAAGTTTATCTTTTATAAAAAATAATTTATTTATATTTTTGCTGACAAAACAATAATAATATTTATTTATTTAAATTGATAAATTATATCTGATATAAATACAAAGTCAAAATTACTAAAATTTTAAAAGATAACCTACATACATACTCACAATATTTAAATTAAAGAATTAATTTATATTTTTATTATAATAATTATTACATAGTATAGAAAGAAATGTAACATAATTAAAAATATATTAATAAAAAAATAACTAATACAATTAAAAATTTAAAAGAAATTTTATAAAAAAAATAAATAAATAAAAGTCTCAAGAGCTTGTTATATTTAAAAGCAAATGTACTATTTTTTTAATAATGGGCCATCTTACCACTCTATGGGTGTTTAATTTTGTCTCCATGTGAATAGCAGGAAAACTTCAATAAACTTTAGGATATGCTTCAAAGCGTGCCGACATATTTGAATTTAATTTAATTTGTAACATTTCAAAACTCTGTGCTGTGCTGACTTAATTTCCTTTGGCCTCAACATATATATGTGTATATATAAATCATCGAAATCTTGATCTATAAAAGGACTTGAGTAGATGATAACATTAATGAATTAAAGATTATAACAATGTCGCCGTTTCTACTTTCTATTATAAGTAAATATTTATTTTGAATTTCTTTTCTTTGCTTTAAAAAATTCTTGAAATATATGTGGCCCTTAGACCCTGCAATAAATGTGTTCATTTTGAGGCCTTTAACGCTGTTCTCGTAAGCTCGTAGCCCTTAAAAATTCAATATTCTCGCGGGCTCATAGCGCTAAAAAATTGTGTTTTTTCTTATTGTATAAGAGAGAAAAATGATTGATTTGGTTAGCTACAAGCTTCAACTTTTGAATTTATGGTTGACGAGGAATAATGCATGTTATCTTCATTAGTGAAGTTGTTGACAGTTCATGCGTTTTGAATAGTATCAAAACAACTTCATGGACATGGTTTATAGGCAAAGTAAATAGACTCCTCTATTTTTAAATTTGGGATTTAATTATCCTATTTCACATGTTTTGAGTTTTTTCTCAAAAATTTAGTTTGAGGTTATTTTTGATGACATGTTTCATTCATTAACGACAAGAGTTACATATAGTAATGTGACAATGCTAATTTGGACTACAAACAATTGATTTCAAAAGAATAAACTTATATTCGACCAATGAAGCTGAAAGAAAGGTTGTAACAAATTTTTTTATCTACTATTTTTTGTTTACAATAATGTCATGTCACTAAATTTAATACCACATCATTAAGGCATATGATGCATCTTAAAGACATGTTTTATGCTCCAAACTTAGTTGTGGGAAAAATCTTTAAAATTGAAAAACAGAGAGTTGAAATTATGTATTTAAAAATTGTGCGACTAAAATCATGTTTATGTCGAAATTAGGATATTAAAAGTGCATTTCAACTTTAATAAAAAGTAACTATATATACTAATGAATGTTAAGTCTAACAAAAGGAGATTGACTCCCACAATTTCAATTAAAAGAGGTATTCAAATTTTAATACTTGATACACCTCAATATGATTTACCTTACGTAGAAGAAATATATAAAAACAAAAAAGTAGCTATATATGCAACGGAAATTTAACTACAAGTACATACTATATGTAAAATAAAAATTCATTTATTGAATTAATATATGTCTTGTATAGTATGATTTTCTTTAGGGTATAGTTTAACACTAGTACTATAGTTCAGTAAAAAAAAAAAAAGAAACCGAGAACTACATATTATATAAAAAAGTTAGAAATGAGAGAATTTTTAGGGTATATGAGTTCGTTTTATGTGTCGGTATATTTGATTTTTAGATTAATAGTTAAATAATTTTTTTAAATAAATTGTTGTCATTTATATAATTATAATAACTAAATATTATTCATCAAAAGTGTCCGTAAAATTAAATTAAATTTTTTTTAAAATTTTATTACTCATAATAGTGAATATCTTTTACAATAAATGTAATTTTTTTGTATAATGTTTATAAATAATGAAGTGATGTGTTTTTCTTATGAAATGATATTTCTTAAAATATAAAAGTCGATAAATAATTCTTTGATTTATAAAAATGATCGTTAACTTATTAATTTAAAGAACAAATATACCAAAACACTTTAATTTGTAAATGTACCATAGAAGCAAAAAAAAGGCAAAATACATCTTATAATTCTTTAAGTTACACGAAAATATCATATCGATCCTTTAATGTAGTCTTTTATGTTTGTAAATGTTACAATGTTGAATTACTTTTAGTCATAAACTCATTTCAATCGTTTTTAGTTAGAGATTTTTAAAATTTTACTATGAATTTTTTTATCAGTCATATAAAGAACAAAATAACATATTTTTATGTAATTTCATGATATAGATTAAGAGAATTTCACGTTTAATTTCAGGAACCATAATATGTATCTCTCTTGAATTCTTCTGGTGTAATTATTTTTCTAAAGGTTGAGTGAGTGGTTATGTTCTTTATTGAAATAAAAAATCTCTTAAGAATTATATTAATTTATTATAAAAAACACTACAAGAACACTGACTTCTAGTGACAGACAAATTGTGTCACTAAAAGTCAAAAACTGCAGATAAAAGTCAATAATATTTTGAGTGACACTCAAATCTATCGTCAACTTTAAGGGGGCGTCTTGCTACACTTTGAGAACTGTCACTCCATGTTTTGAGGATTGCCACTACATGTTTTTTATTTCTACCTACAACAATGATTGTCACTAAAATCTAGATAAATATAAATAAAAAATTGATCTATTTCTACGGTTTGTCTGTCACTAAAAATTACATAAATATAAATAAAAAATTGATCTATTCCTACGGTATTGTCTGTCACTAAAAACTAGATATATAAATAAAGAATTAATCTATTCCTACGGTATAGTATGTCACTAAAACTTATTTATTATTATTTATTAAATTAAATTTATGTTATCTCCTTACTAATTGTAATTCTATCTTTGGAACTCTATCATTTCCATTATTCTTTGTCCTGCAACACTTGCTTATGAGAAATATTTCAGATTTGATAAATCAACTCCTAAAACCCTATCACACAATAAAAAATATATATAATTAACAAAAATTATAAAAGAAAGATTATGACTTAAATTATAATTTAACAACAACTGCTATTGGGTTATTACACTACGATTGTCTAAAAGAACCGTAAAATAAAATAAAAGCTAACCAATTGCATGCATCCTAAGCTCACTGACATTTTCTAATTGATACTAACCTAAATCAGTCAATAGACGCACAACCTTCCTCCGTTGCTTGATATCAATAGTTGGATTCCTCAAAATATCCTAAAAAAAATCCAATTTCAATTACCAATGCTGAAAAGGAGTAACTTAAAACAAAACTATGAAAACAATGTTAATTAATATCAAAACATAGATAGATCACCTGAAGCATCAGCATAGAACAATTCCTGACTAGCTAAATTATTCTGAATCAAAGCTGAAACAACATATAATGCTTTAATGCCTTCTTCTTTGGAATCGGATTTTACCATAATCATCAGCCTTGAGAGTACACCAAGTTCCAAGACCTAGAACAGTTGAAATTAGGCAGCATTACTATATTGTTTAGCTTCAATCAATGCTCAAGAGCTTTTCTTAGAAAGCAGCCGCTAAGATTTATATCAGGAAAGAGCGCAGAGGAGGAATCAAATGAAATAGATTACATGAGAGGTAATCAAAGGGAATTGAATGATTTGTACAACATATTCCCAGTAAGACAATAACAAACAATTGGTATCAAAAGTTGGCAAATATCTCACGTTATTCTTTTACAATATCAGCCTTTTGCATTCATTGCAAGTCTACCACAGTACCATTTTGGTTTAAGTATTTTCCGAGGATTAATATGTACTTCAACTAAGAGTCTGTTTTGATTCAGTTAACATAAACTTGCTAATATTCCATTATTCATCAACGTAACAGCATACCTGTTGCTGAAAAGTTGGATTGTTTTGACTAGCCTTTCCAAGAACCCATGCAGCAAAAGCCCTAATACTCGAATCATAGTGATTAAGTTCTTGTGTGACCGCAGAAAGCCCACCAAGTTTGTTTAAATCTGACAGACATTAGAGTCTTTTATTAGGGACACACTAATAAAAAGGAATGACGAATCGATTAACATGACAAGAAAAAATATTTTTTTAATATCCACTGAAATATTTTGAATGTTGCTCCTCAAGAGAACTTTTATCGAAACTCAACTTCAAAATATCTTAATTCCAAAGAAAAAATATTTTTCTTAAACGATTAGAGCGAAAAAGTCAAAAATTGCATAGTGCTTATTTGAATGCAATGGTCATTTACCTTATTATCTTCCATGCGACCACCAACCAAAGCATTTGTAACATATGCTTTTTAAAGGAGTTTTAAGTCTTCTATCTTTCTATCACCATCATAATCACCACCTATGCCAATCAAAGATGAACTACAGTCAACTCAGAATTTATATTCAAACACTAAAAGTTGAACATAAAAGACATTAAACAAAATCAGCCAAGAAGATTACCCAGCAAAGAAACTGGGCCAACACCGCGGGCAAAGAGATCCACATCCGCATGGTTCTTTAACGAGATAAGTAAATTATTGAATGCCAATATATTATCAAGCTCCTTTATCTCTTGGGTAACTCCAGTACTGAAATTTTTTAACTTGATTAGAAGCAGAAAATTCTACATTTGCAAATAGCTTACATTAACGAGAAAAAAGAAATCAAGAAAACCGTATATACAAAATGCTAATAACATCTACAAAATTTGATATTTGATATGGAAACATTTTGGACATCAATTTATACAAGCTCAAATATTAATGAAAACCTGAAATGATAAAATGCCTCAAATAAAAGAATAGTCGAATGCATAAAAATCCTACAACAATGCTAAGGAACATTACTATAAGTGCATGTTTTTTCAGAACTAGAAACTTACACAGCTCTTCTGCGGGATTTAAGTATATCAAGTGCTGCTGAAATATTTTCCTCAATCAATTTCCTTGTATGCTCCTTGAACAAGTTTTCAGCCAGCTTCAAAGGAAAAATTCATTTCAGCCAGTTTCCACGGTTTCAATCTGTCAAATATATCATTCAAGATGACACGTGAAGTTTCTCATATATTACAAAATATTATCCACAACACCTTGGATTGGCAATAATGTATTATGCACCCAAGATTTTCCAACCATTCTTCTCGGTAACCAAACAAAATACTCCTATCCTTATTATCTTTTAGACTTTTGTTTTAGACATGTTTTGATATAGGCCATACCAGCATTATGTTTTGATGAAATTTTAGCTACTAAGCAGGTTGAATTTGGCTTCATTAACATGAAACAAAATCAGAAGAATCACAAAATCAGAATTTTTATTGATCATTATGTTGATGGATATATCAGAAGAATCACTAAATCATAAGTACATTATTAACAACATACAAAAACACTAAATCAGAAGAAAAACTCTAAATCAGAAGAATCAAAATCAAGCTCACAGTAGATCACATTCAAATTTCTTGAGATTCTAACAAATAGAAAATCAAAGCAATGGAAACTAACCTAATTGAAGATATAAGAAACTGAACGGCGCAGAAGGTCGAGAATGTCGCGAAGCTCGTACGCGAGAGTTACGAAGACGGCGAATTTGTGATGACGGTGGCGATGGCGGCGAGGTGTAACGGTAATGTGCGGTAAGGTTGAGGTTTGTGGCGGCGAGGTTGAGTATATGATTAGGTTTGGTGGCTATGACTGGTTATGTGATTAGATTTGTATACAATATTAGTTTTTTTTTTACATTTTGTCAGTTTTAAAAAATTGAACAATTTTAAAAAAATTTACATTTTTAACTTTATCCACGGACAATCAGTAGAAAAATAAAATACGAAGATATTTTAAAAATTTAAGTTTAGTTGTATTTTTTTAACATTACCTACGGATTATTTTTAACGTTACCTACGGACTAACCGTATAATCTTCTTAAAAAAAATTATTCAATAAAAAATTTACTCACGGTTTTTCCATGGGTAATTAATAATTTACCCACGAACTAAAATCTGTGGATAATTTTCTGTAGGTATACAAATGTTTTCTTGTAGTGTGGTGTGTCACAACCATGAGATGAGAAGAGTGAAATTCGTATTAGTAAACTCTATGGCTTAGAAATTTTTTTAAAGTTAAATTCATATATTGATATTAAATGAGAATAAGTGACACTCTCTATTTCTATTCTCTGTAGCTAAAAGTAACTATAGTGACAAATAAGGAAGTGTCACTAAAAATTAAGTGTCACAATAGATCTTTTTTTTTTAGTGAAATTGGGAGAATTTTAGGTTATTAGTGTAAAAAATTTCAAATTTAGACTATTAGTGTAAAAAATTAAAAATATAAAGAACAAATTTGATACAAAATAAATAACTAATATGTTATTTAAAGCACCGCGAGATAA
>JBBPBO010001985.1:71869941-72048834 GCA_037974295.1 Cicer cuneatum | reverse complement strand
AAAAAAAAAAAAAAAAAGATAACATGTTTTTTGCTACTCATAAATTTAAACGTCATATTGATGTTAAAAAGGCATATTATAATTGTGAGTTGAAATTATAAAATGAATATACATAAATACAAAGTTTGATATGTACAAAAAGAGGGAGAAACAAGACTTAAACAAGAACAAAACAATGAATATCCCAAAGTAGAAAGTGATACATACATAGCATGCAACAAATCTTTGATTGTATATATCAATGATTTCACAAGAAAATAACATGGTGGGTGCCGCAAATAGATCACTTAAGTTAAAATGAAACCCAAAAATTCCCCTTGTTCAAGAGAATAAACAACATAAACTGTCTTCCTATATCCTTATATATATACACACTATGCAATCCTAATAAATTAAGAACAAAATTATCATTTCATTTACACTTACATTTACATTTATATTTAGCAAGCATGGCTTCCTCTTCACCTAAATTCTACACCATCTTTCTGTTCCTAAGCCTTGCCCTCATCCTTTTCTCCACAAGGGGTACAACTATATATATATATATATATATATATATATATATATAAAAGCTATACTTATTTGTATTTTTTTAAAAAATGATACCTCCTAAAAACATTAGTATACATTTTCTTTAAATTATTTGATGAATTACTAAACAAATTTAGAATTGATTTACATAATAAAAAAATGTTGTCTAATTTGAATCTGGTTCAAATGTAACCTCTTTTTTTAAATAAATTTTAATAAAAATATTATATTAATTTTTTATTTTTCCATTTTAAAAAATAATAAAAAAAGTCTATCCTTAGACTATTTTTGAGAAGTTTCTATTAGACATATCCATTAAAAAAAATGTTAATTTAGCATCGGATAAAGTGAACTGATTATTACTCTCTTTTTGGTTATTACTACTACATGTGCAGAGGTAGGAGCAAATCTTTGTCAAAGGAAAAGCACAACATGGTCAGGGCCTTGTTTAAACACAGGAAATTGTAAAAATCAGTGTCGCACCGTGGAACATGCTACTTTTGGGGCTTGTCACCGTGATGGCCTTGGATTTGCTTGTTTCTGTTATTTCAATTGCTAAACAAATCAACACCCTCAATTTCTTCTGTTCAACCAATGGGGTAAAATATTTTGTTTCATTTTATACCCGAATAACATCACTCTTCATGAGTGATAGAGATCTATATCTTTCTATGAAAACACTTTATGTTTTCTGTGTTTGACTTCTGTGAATGTTTTTTTATTTAAGTCATTGATAAAAAAAAATCAAAAAATATAAATTGAATAATATTAATGTTTTAGCATAAACATGACTCAAAAGTCCTCATCCAAGTAGAACAACTCATATTAATTTGTAGTCTCACAAAAATAACAATTTCCTCAATTAATCAACAAAAAATGAAATCCAAAACCAAACATGAACCAACAACAACAAAAAAAACCTGAATCAATGTCAAACAAATTCAACAATCCATATTATTTAATATGATCCCCGTCCAATTTAATACTGCAAGGAAAGTTTAGATGTTGGTTCAAACAATCCAAGTCTTTCAATGAATTTTTTCACCATGTGACCAGCTACATAAGAAATCACTGAGGCAACAGAACCAGTGGTAACATAGTAAAACACTGTTTGGAAATATGTTAAGTAACTGTTTGGTCCCTTAATATATGTTTTGGCAATGGAAAGCAATGTGATGCATAGTAGTGAAGCTCCTGCAACTGCTGCTAGCTTCAAATCCTTTTCACCACTTTCTTGAAATGTGAATCCATATACTATTGGTGGTACTAGTCCAAATATAATGAATGATAAGATTGCAATGAAAGCATGAAGAATGAAATTCTCCCTTTGTCCTAGTAATTCATTGTATTTATCCACCACTTCATCTGTGTTGTTTCTTTTAGGTTCATCAGATTTTAGTTCCTTAAGCTGCAAATTTAGTAATTCATTGTATAAATTTCTATAATTTATATAGAAATTCAAAAAAATAAGATAAATCAACTAGCTTGAAGTTAAATATTTTGAACATATAACTCACATTATGACCAAGTGCAAAAAGTCCACCAATCAAGTTTGCAATAGAAAGTGCAAGAATGTTCACTGCAAAATAATGAAACTATGATTAACATTGATGCATTAATTCATCTTTTCTTTTCCTTAGGAAACATCTTTTACAAAAATACGAAAATGAATATATAGGAAAGAAAGAATAATGATATGAAATTAAATTTAATATCTTACATGTGGTAGCATCAGCACTGGCTGCAGATGTCACAACACTAAGGCTTGCTAATAATTCAGTCAAACCACCATACACAATACTTTTCACAATCTCCAATGTCTTGCTACTTGTTTGTACACGTGGCTCACTATGAATTAGAAGTGGTGTTGTTTCAGTTACTTCTTCACTAGGTCCTGCCCATACAAACATTATCTCATTGCAATTGATTTATTCAAAAAAGTAATTCATTCAAATTTAGATTACTCAACAAGAAACAATGGTATATACCTGTAGATGCTTCATCAACTTTAATTTCCTCAAGGTCTGGCTGTTTCTTGTCTTGAAAGTCAATTTCGGGTTGTTTAGAAACAGAAGCTATAACATTCCAATCACTCTTTTGTGTAGAAGCAGTTTCAGGTTTGTGGGTTTTAGATACATTAGAATCATCATCTATAACACCCCAAGTATTCCAAAAATATTTCTTCTTTGTTGCAGCTTGAACTTTTTGAGGTCCTGGTTCAAGAATGACCACATCTTCAATAATTTGAAGTGTTTGGTTTCCTGAGTCACCTTCAATCTTAATGGTTTGATTTATGGTACCTGTGGCTACTGATTGACTAAGTTTTGGTGCCTCATGTTGTGTTGCAACATTGAATGTCACTTCATTCATTTCAGGGTTTGTTTGGTTAACTAATGACCCAATTATTGATTAATTTAATTGATGCCAGCCACATACATGCAAAATGTAGAGAGTGCTATCAGTTCAAATTTAATATTTTAGATACATAGTTTTATCCAAATACATTACCTTGTTCAGTTAATGCTCCATCATTCTCTTTAGATACCAATCCAGGGAATAACCAACTACCTGTTCAACCCAAAGAAAAATACAGAGTTCAACACTTTTGGGTAATGGTCATTATTTATTTATTTTAAAAAAAAAAAAAACACTTTTAGGAGTTTTTATATGTTCCAATTTTATATTTAAAAAACAAAAATCTAAACATAATTTAAAATTTGTTTTAAATGAAAAATTGTTTTGAGTTGTTTTTTTTTAAATATTTTTCGGTCGATATTTTTTATAAAAAAAAAAAGATTTTATCACAGTAAACAAACACAAAATAAATTATGTTTTTTTGTTTTTGAAAAAAAATCTCTATCTATATTATTTATTATTGAAATTCATTTTTTATAATGCTTAACAAACTTAAATTTTGTACTGTATATATGAGCTAAAAAGATTGTACCTATTGGAATGAGGAAACTGAAACATGATGAGCATCTTATTTTATCATTTGGTGGCTGAACTTGAATGTAGACTTTTTGAATGTACACCTTTTGGATACAAACATTACAATTTGGACAATAGAATCCATGTGTTGGTGGTTTCTCGAACACATTTTCCAAATACAATTCTTGCTTTTCTTGATCATTTTCTTTTATTATAATAATTTTCCCACTTTCATTTGTCACATTGGTCAAAGAAGTTGAATCCTTAGGAAGAGGAGGATCAGAAGCAGGTAAAATTGTGTCATCCTCAATATCTTCTTCTTTTTGGATTATCATTTCAGCATTCCTTTCTGCTATCACCACTTCAAATTTTGGCTTTGTCTCAGATTCAATGAAGTCTAGCCTTCCACCTATGAGTACATAAAATTCATTTAGCATAATCATTAAACATAAATATTTTTTAGACACAAAACCTGACCTTAGGACACTTCCAAACTCATTTTAAGATGTAATTATTATTTAAATTTGATTGCAGTTTTATTTTCTCTATTATTATTAATTCACGGAATTTATTTTCCTATTTTAAAACTCGACAATTTTGGTATCTCTCGTATTTTTTAACTAAAATATAACAATTTGAAATATTTTAAATGATGTGATATACAATTCTATGATATAGAACTATCTAGATACATTAATTATTCATATATCATAAATTAAATTAAAAATATGAGAAATTTCTGAAGTTGAAAGTTAAGTTTTTACGGAATTTTATTTCTATTTCATGGGTGTTAATCACTCTACATCTTGATATCATATGTCACGTTATTTAAAGCATCTCAAATCATCACTTTTTAGTTAAAAAAGCAATGAGAGATCAAACTCATCGACTTTAAAAATAAGGGGACCAATTTCGTGAATCAATAAAAATAGAAGACTAAAATTGTAACTAAACCTATTATTTAAATTATACTCTTTCATATTTACTAGAAATGCAATTGTCAAAGTTACGATAATTTTTTTATTTTAAAATTGACATATTAAATGAGTTTTTTCTGTCTTAATTTCGACAACCGTCCCTAAGTATAATAAAATCACAAGAATTTAAAAAGTTGATAATAATATTAAATTTATTGACAATTGATATATTTTTACAATTTTATCTTTTCAAAGAGAAAATTAGTTAATGTTTTTACTACAGTATTTATTGTTGGTCGAAGAAAAATATATAAATTAATTAAAAATAATTAATGCAATTAAAAATTCAAATAAAATTTTTATAAGAACAAAAAAAATTCTCCAAAAAATCTTGTATTCAGTGTTTTTGTTTTTATATATAAAAATACCAAGGGGTATATTATTCCTTGTTAAGGTACTTCATTTTTATTCTTTGTGACACACTCTTAAAAGATAGATGATCAAAGAACTATAATAATAGCCAAATTAAGCCGAGGATGTAAAATTATATATATTAATTAGTTAGAAAACTTCTAAGATTTTATTTTTAGACATTCTAAGAACTGAATCACTATCACATCATGAATCCATCTTGAATCACTATCTTAATCACTCCATTATCAATTGAGGAGAGAAACTATATTAATTTTTTTTGTTGTAAGATAACAATATATACTTATGTATTTTATGTGTTCCTACCATTTTTACCTTTAACTTCTATGTCCTTATCTGAACTGCTACTACTGCTGCTGCTACTATTGTGCTGGAGAATTCGCTTTCTTTGCAAGTTCATTTCTTCAACCTCATTCTCAGCTTCATTATTCCACTGATTTTCAATAACTTCCATTTTTCTCTACCACTTCTATGCCTATATTTTTATGTGTCTTATAATATATAGCAACTCATCTCAATTTATAATGAAACTTTGTCATTTGAAATTATTAAGGAGACATATTAATTATATTTGCATGTTACACATTGGTTGTTAGGTGTGAAATTCCATTGTAATAATGTAAAATAAAGATGGGTTTGATTCCAACTAAGGGCCACCCTAGCTAGTTGATACCTTGAACCATAATTAGCGATCAATAAAATATTAAAAAATGAAAACGTGATGTTTTTCAAACAATAAATAAAGGATGATCGATACGTGTTGTTTGCACGTAATTTTCTTTGACCATTCATATATTATTTTCAAAATAATAATAAATATAACCCACTTCTTTTTTTTTTAATCACTCCTTATTTTTTATTGAGAAATAATAAAACCTAAAGAAGGATGTAAAAAATTTTAAAATTCATTTTGCATGAATAGGTACCACAAAATGTGTCAAAAATACAACTTAATTGATAATTACGAAGACATCAATTCAATTCAAAATTTTCCATATTTAAAATGTTTAAGTCTAATTATTAAGTTATTTGACAAAAGAAAAATTGCTGCGAAATATGCTTAATGATTCGAAAATAATAAAACAGTATTATGACAAAAAAATCATTTTATTTGATGTAAATCTAATATCCTCTCCTAACCAATCATTAAGTTTTTGTGGGACGCATACACACATATATAAACAAGTATATAACTAGATTATATCTTATCTATAATGGAAACTAAAAAATATAAATTATTATTATTATTATTATTATTATTATTATTATTAGTCTCTTTGCTCTTGGTTAATATCAATTTAATCTGTGTTAGAACATTCTATTTATTTTCTCTCTCTTTTCATATCATATAATGAAGATGTTAAAGTATGAACGCTTTTTTCTGACAAATTTTTCTATGAAAGCTCTTTTTTTGTTTTTACTAAGCAAGTATGAAAGCTTATTGCATAATTAATAAAATAATAACTTATTTTTTCATTAAAAAATCTAATAACTTTTGACAAAAGAAACTAGTAAATTATTATGAAATGGGAACGATTTGAAACGATTTACACGAAATACGTTCTGCCCGTGATCTTTCTATAAGAATTAAAAATTAAATTATTTTCATAATTAAGAATTTCCTTTACAAACAACTATCTGTCTTTACTCTTATCTCAATTTTTTTTTCTCTCTTGTTGAAAATACTGGTAAATGAGATTTTGTCACATAAAAACATCGAATTAAACATAATAAATTTCATAAAATCAACAAGGAATTGACTAATATGTATAAAAAACTATAATAAACATATTAATATTGCATCAAATATAATAAAATTCATTATCATTATGTGACTTATGTGAACATTAAAAAACATATATAAAAATGTAGATACCAAACTCGATCTTCATTCAAAACACCCAAATTGTTTAGAGATACTATTATAATTTAGATATTATAATTTAGATTTTAATATTTGAATACAAGTTGCATTTTATAAATCATAATCAACTATCTTAATACAAAATATATCAATGTTTGATATATTTGACCGAATTTCATTACATTTTGTAGTCTTTGTTTTGCATTGTTAGTTCTCTATTCTTTTAGATTGAGGAGCTGTTCTAACATTTATCAAATGTTTGTAATCCCTAAATTATTAATACAAGATCAAAGAAAAATGGATCCAGCTGGATGTTAACTCATCTTTACATTCGTCTGAGATACTGAAAGATTTAAAGAGTATTATAATATCATAACCGATGGTTTACTTTTTGGTACAACCTTCCAAAATATATATTTCTTTTAAATGTTAAAAGAACATAAGTGGTAAACACAATATTTGATATGTATATACTATTTATTGTATAAATACGGTAAGTAATATTATTTCTGTTTTTGTAAAAAAATCAAATATATACATATATTTTTTTAAAAAAATCAAGATTTTTTTTCAATTTATTTATTATCTAGACATTTTTTATGACAAATATACAAATTTATACAATTATTTGTAATGAATTATTAAATAAAGTAATTCATCTCATAATTACCGCTGGAGTCAACAAATCTCCACAGTTTATTAATATTAATTTTTTTACTGAATTTATTAATATTAATATATGTTTAATAATGCGTAAGATGTATGTACTATAATGTCATATAAAATTCTATATACTATGAAACTTAATTATTTGCAATCTTTCCTACCTGTTCTTAAGGATTTTCAACCCTTTAGAAAGAATAACATTTTTTGGTACAATGAATAATATATATTTATATCCGTACGAGTTAGCAAACTGTAAAATATTAATAAAACAATATTGATAAGGTTTTGTCATTCTCATGATAACCGGTGGCAACAGACTTTCAACAAAACACAATTCAATTAAAAGAAATATACATATTTTTGCAAATATTTGACTTCTCTTTAAATAGTGATGTGGAAAGAAATGTTAAACTTAAATCCATATACACAACTAATACTTAGACAGGAGAACTCGATTAAAATTTGAATTAAAAAGGATCACATGCGAGAGTCGACCTATAATATTAGCCTCTACATAAATAAATTATTTAATAATAAGATCTCCAAAAAAAAAAAACTGACTATGCTTTGGATTCTAATATTTTTAAAACAACTAGAATCTTATTTAAAATTCATATTGTTTCAACAAAATCAATATTATTTTTATTATTAATTAAAATAAAATCATACAAAATTAATTGTATTAATTAATTTAATATAAATAATTTTATATTATAAGATATTAAAAAAATTGTGATAAAAAATTTAATAATTATATCAAAATATTATTGTAGATTTTAATAAATCTTATTAAACAATGATCGCAAAGTGGGATTTTGGGGATGTAATCATGCATATTGCATATGTTTGGTTGTTTCTTTCTCGTTTTGAGATGTTGGTAGTTCACCAACGTCTTTTTGAACTTCTTTCCTTTGTTTTTCTTTTTTCTCTCTAGGAACAAACTTCAATTGTGAGGTTATGAAGGAGAGAGCTAGAAAGAGACCATTTTTTTAAAAATAATGTTGTGCTCATATTAGTTGAGACAATTTTTTTTGAAGATCCTCAATTTTATTTTGATTCACTTGGGGAAGCTCCCTTCCAATAGACTTAACTCTCTCTATATATATACTAAAATGCATTTTTTATTTTATTTTCTAGAATATGCATCTTTCTTCTATTTCTTGATGAAAAGAAAATAACAACATTGAAAAATTGTTTATTAAAATTGAATACACTTCCAATTAACGGTTAGTCATATTTCTATTAGAGATGCATGCAATCGGCTAATAGTTAGTTTTTACAAGTTATTAGTCTATTTAATTAAAGATCTGATGTAATCACCTTGTAATTAGTTTATACTCACTAATTTCAATAAATTTTTTTTTAGATTCTTAACTTCCTTTCAGTTGTGAATTAATAAGAAACAATTTCAATATATATGCATTATATTTTAGTTTAAATATGTTTTGGTCTCTGCAAATATACCACTTTTTTATTTTAGTACTTGTAAGTTTTTTTATTTGGATTTAGTCTATATAAAATTAGAGACGGTTGGTTTTGGTCCCTCTACCGTCTCTGATTTTACAGTGACTAAATTCAAACAAAAAGACTTATAAAGATTAAAATCAAAGTGATATATTTGTAAGAATTAAAAATATATTTAAACTTATTATATTATATAGGTAGTTTTTTTTAAAAGAAAAATATAAAATATTATATAAATAGTTAGAATAGCTTACGAGTGTTATGAGTGAGTTTATTTATTATTTTATCTACCGACAAAAAAACATAGTTTACGAGAGAGCTTAGCAAATTTTATAGCATTGCTTTGATTTTTTAAGAATATGCGGTATATGATATTGATTAACTCATAATTCTTTCTCTAGTTAATTATTGGTTGGAAAAATGAAGTGTTTAGAAACTAAAGGGATGTATATGCTTTATTGAAGAAAAAAAATTAAAAACATGCTACAATATATTGTGATGCATGACTGACCTAGACTAAACCCTACATATATTTTTCTTATACAAAAAAATTAGTAAAAATATTTTGCAAAATTACACTGATGTAACAAGAATGACGAGAAATAGAGGTATTAAATTCCAGAGAGCATGTTATCAAGGGAAATATTTTTCGTAAAATAGATAGCATATAATAAAATTTTATTTTAACCAAACATATATTTCCATGACATATGCATGGCACAATAATACAAATACCACAATATATATATAATACCTTGGACAAGCTAGCTAAGGCATAACTAGTAATATTCAAGGTTATTTAGCTATAATTATTATAATAATACTTTAATTCTCACACACAATTATATTTTGGTATCTATATAAGCCATAGCCATGGCCACATGAATCTCTCATCAAGGAACATTAGGGGAATTAGTGACGTTTTGAGCTTTAGAACCATCACTATTTGTCACGGCGGTTGGGTGATGATAAACACACGTATTATAGTACGCAGGACAGGAAAATAAAAAAACCCAACAAAGCTTATACAAAATCACACAAGTTATAATATTCGGCGGCGGCGGAGGCGGAAACCCAAAAAATTGAGGATTGTAATTAACACCACCATCCTTCACGGTGGCGGTTTCAGCAACTTCTCTAGCAGCTTCAATA
This sequence comes from Cicer cuneatum, assembly GCA_037974295.1. Taxonomy (NCBI): domain Eukaryota; kingdom Viridiplantae; phylum Streptophyta; class Magnoliopsida; order Fabales; family Fabaceae; genus Cicer; species Cicer cuneatum. Next base: position 72,038,877 of record JBBPBO010001985.1, on the reverse strand, counting down.
TGACCATTCATAATTGTCATAATAAGGAGAATTAAAATTAAGGAACTAGTGATGGTTTTTGCCATAATGTAGTATCTGAGTTATTTTTCACTTTTTTTTTCCTATTGTTTTTATATGGAATAATTTGGCACCAAAATCACTTTAATTTATAGTGCTAGAGATGAGTGTGATGAGAACTATTGATTTTCTCAAATGGGAAGTTAATTAATTTTGCATTTGCGTGAGGAATTTTGATTTACCAAAGTTAAGGTAGTTGAAAACAGTGTTGGGAGTTGGAACTATGGTTATAAATATTATGAATTATAGTATCCTTTTATGTATGTTGTTTAAGGTTGACCCGCTTATTGTTGCATGTGGAATAAATAGAAAAAATTTAAATGGTGGATTACATGTATGTACACATGAACGAATTGAAATATAGTGTGGTCCATTTGGTCTATTAATTAAGTGTTTGTCTTCACTTGTTAAATTGACAAGATTATTTTGATGACTTTTTGAATATGTATAGTGAGTAACATTGTGTAAATAGATAGGTGATTTTTTTACTTAGTTTTTTTTTCCGTCAAACAGTTCAATGGATAGATTCACATAAATTAGATGAGAAGAAATGAAATTTTTTATTTTGAACTTAGATTTCTACATATTAACGTTGATACAACTATAAATTGAGTTGTAGTTTTATGTTATTGAATTCTTTATGAGATGGAAATATTTTATTTTTAACATGGAATGTTATTCAGTTTGAGATGCACAATGCACTTGTGGATGACAATGATTGGACTCATTCATTTAGAATATAATTGGATGTTTTAATTGAATTCTCTTTATTTAGTTTTTTGTTTGGATATAAAACTTTTACATTCTTAGTAGAAGTTTTTTTTTCTTCTGCATAGGTAGTTTGTTTGGTAAGTTAATATGTAAGAACAAATTTGCAAAATTCAAAAAAGAATTAGATACTAATGTGTAAAATTTGAAACATATATAAGTACCAATTTGTATAATTTGAAAAATTATTATGGCAAATATGATTTTGATATTTTATAGATTAAGGAAGGAATTTGAATTTTTTTTTTTTATTATCAAAATTGTTTCTTTCATAGTTGATTTCTAATGTTTGGTTTAGTGGATTGGAGCTGGAGCAGAACACTAGGTTAAGAGGAACTTAAAAATTCCAAGCTCTTCAATCCTTGTTGGAAGGAGCAAGCTAGCAAACATATATTCACTGTGGTTGTCAAATAGAAATTGTATCAACTGCGAATTTTTTCAACATTATAAAAAAAAAAAAAGATTTGACAGGTTTTTAATCAATAATGTATATGATTGGATTGGATCTAATTCCTCTAAAGTAAAAAATTTATTTTAGAGAAAAAGTGATTAATATTAACCGTTGATTGATAAATTAATAGTTAATACTAAATGCACATAGATAACTAATTATAAGTGGTTACAATCTCAACTCTTATTTATTTATTTTAATAACTACTCACTTTAAATGACTTCAATCTGGTTGAATTAATTAAGATTTCACGTTCATGTTCAACAATGGATATGAAAGACATTTAGAGTCTATTTCTTCTAATTGAATTAATTGTGATTATAATAAACTTTAAGAAAATTTTGAATATAAAAAAAATCATAATCAATGAAACTAAAAACTATACGAATACCGCGAAGAAAATATACATAAATTTTGTTCTTTTATCAAACTAGTCTAAATAAAAATAAAAAATGATAAAAAAAAAATTGGTCCCAAAACCTAACTGCATATAGAAATTTCAATTCTTATTTATTTTATTATTACTATTAAATATTATATTAATATATTATTTGTTGGTTTTTATTTTTTAATAATGCTTTATTAGTTTAATATAATATTTTTAACAATATTTCATGTCTTAATTAATTAATTTTTTAAAAACTGGAGTAAAAGATTAAACCTATAAAGTGCTTAGATCATGGCTCAATCGATTCAACCGACTAATACGTAAATTAAGTAAAAGAAAAGTATTTAGAACATAAAATACAAAAAAAATGGAATTAGTTGAACCAATTCTAGTGCAACTGCAATTCGACTAGACTAACTTATTATCAAAATCAAACTAATTAATGAACTAATTTGTTCTTAGTTCAACTAGTTATTCGACTAATCCCATCTAGAAAAAAAATCAGCAGATAGGAGCCACGAGTTGTCCCAAAATTAATTCTAAAATAATTGAAACAAAACCAATTCTGTAAAGACCAAATGAATTGACACTGGAAAAATTATTTAAATCGACAATATTTAATTTATATATGATTCTAATAAAAAATTAAATCTATTGTTCAAAATTACCTTCAATGACTAATAAATAGAGTCATTGAAAATATAAAAAGTTATAATAAAATAAGCGTAATTTAGAGATTTTATCATTAAATAAAAGAAAAATGATTAATTTTTGCATATATTTATTTTTAAAAAAAAAACTAATTTTACTTATTTTTTATTTGAGAAGAAGGATATAACAAGATTCTTCAAAGCCCCAAGGTGTGTAGAGTATAAATGAATTTAGTCTGCTGAAAGTTCATGACTAGGATGGAATTAACTCCACTTTTACAAACATTGAATTGTCTTAGTTAATATATTGTCTAACATGGCACTTCTAATTTCTTCAACAACTTCCAAATTATATGTGTATCTTACAGTTCTACTTTTCTTGAACATGATGTGTTGCGGGAAAAATCTTGTGTAGGACAGAATTTCAATAGTGCAAATGATAGCCAATACAAAAACAATTTAAGTATCACTTTTGTAGGATGTAACTTTCTATTTAGTTAACAATTGTATTGATGTGGTGTTGGTCAAGATTTTTAATTGCATTTTATAAAAATAAAATATTAAAATCATATTTTCTTTAAAAAAAATATTAAAATTTATAATATATATAAATTTAAAAGTAGTATTATTTTAGTATCGGACCAGATGAAGGGGATATATATGGTGGGAAAATATCAACAACCCTAATATTGTCTTTATTCTCAAATTTTTATTTTAAGAAAAATATATACTTACATCCAAACAAATCAAACTTTCTCTTAAAAATCGAAACGGATTCAAATGAATACCTATAAATGCATATTGTGTTCTCACGATTCATAGACTTTCTTATGTTACATTACGTAAAGCTAAATAAGAATTACTGTGCAAGGATAGGGAAAATACAAGAAAATATATAAATTTAGTTTTTATTTATTTCAATTTGCGTATTCCATATTACAAAATATAATCCTCGATTAATGGACATATATATCCAATAAGAGGACTCACCCATAAAGGTAATTATTTAGCTATATATATGTATAGATATAACTTTAATAGTATAATAATACTCTCACACTCACATTATAGTGTAAATATATATATGACAAAGAAGGCATGCATGGTGTGACAATGTGATGATCATGGATGGGTTTGAGATTGTAGAGTTGAATCTGCAATAGACAAGCAATACACTTTGTAGACAGGACAAAACAAGGTTGGATCAACGATCTCACAAAGTTTTTTCAACGTTGCACAAGACATAACCTGAGGAGACTCAATTGGAGATTGAGTTTCATCTATATTGTAAACAAGAGAATGATCTTTCTCAATGCCACCACCATAAGCACAATTGCCATTCATAATTAATGACACAACAAAAACAACAACTAGAACAAATGAAGTAGTGATGGTTTTTGCCATAATGTATTAAAATGTTATTACACTTGCTTTTGTTTTTCTCTTATTTCATGGGATGCATTGGTTCCATAAATACTCCAATTTATAGAGGTAATGTTTTGCATAAATGAGAAGTGAATTTAATTCGACTTTGCGTGAAGAAAATAATTTTCTTAAAATTGAAGACCGTTATAGAAACATTAATTTGTATTAAATGTTTTTTACGAGTGGTTTCCTTTTATGATTGGTGTTTAAGGTTGATCGACTAGCTTATTAATAGAAGGAATATATCAAGCTCAAAATGCTTTGTGGTAATTAATTGATATTGGTGGTTCAAAACTAATTTGCTTCTTAATTAGGAACCAACTCTAGTTCAACGTTGAACCCTAGTTAGACTAGACTAGAAGAAAAGCTGTGAATAGGAACCATGAGTTAGCCCAAATTAATTGAAACAAAATTAATTCAGTAAATACCATATAACTTTTTATAAAATTTCATGTTGAAAATTTTATAAAATTATTATCCAAAGTAATTTACATTATTGAACCAATAACTTTTTTTGTATGCGATTAAAAGATTACATATTATTGATATCTATTCCATGTGATTTTTATGTTATTTATATTACATAAATTCACAATTTTATTGATGTGGTGGCGATTAAGATTTAATTGCATTTTGGGATGCATGTCTAAAGAAATTTTGATATGGTTATTTTGATTATAGCTTAAGTGAAAGATTGTTAAAATATTTTCCAAAAAATTATTTGGGATAATATTATATAATAACCATATTGATAAAATTGCTTAATTTCACATGGTTGAAAACAAAGTGAGCTCGTTAAACATCTAAAATAAATAAATAAGTTGTTATGAGCTTTGTATATATGAGTGAACAATGTTGGCCCATTAGAGAATAATGTACACCTCTGTATTCCGAAATATAGACAAATACATCTATTTTTTTATTCACTATTAAGCTAACACACTATAATTAACTAAGTGTAGACTAAGATCTTCAATATACTTAATCACCATAACTCTTTAATTAAGTGTAGGAATTTATTTATTTCTCAAAAGAAATTAGGAACTTAATTGCACAATTTTGTAATGGTAAATAATGAGAACGTTCTTTTTTTTTTTTTTTTTTGCAAAGGAGTATAAATTTTATTCATTTCTCAAAAGAAATATAAATCATAATTGCTAATGTTAGGGTGTATTTGTTTCAAGTCTAAAAATCACATTCCCAACAATACATGAAATGGAAATGAGTATTATTTATTAGAGAATTGAGAAAAAATTATTCCAAAACATTAAACTTTCATAATTCCCATGGATTTATTCCCAAATGAGAATGTGGGAACGTACAATTTTTTAAAAAAAAAAATCTTATAACTATCAATTTTCCTAAAAATGTTTAATTGTATCCCAAACACTTTCTTAAAAAATTATCCAGGAATCAAATATTAATCTTTATATATTTAAAAAAATTCTTTAGAATAATATTTTAGTTCGCAAAACAAAAGCCAAGCCCACAATTTTTGAATGGTGACATAATCAGACCCTTTATATATATTCAAAATTTTAGTAATGAAATTTTCCATTTCATTTTAAAAATGACGATAATTTCTGTCTATTGAAAAATGCCTACAGTTTGATCAACGATAATCGTTAATCTACCATTAAAAAAAACCCATAATTTGTGTCTTAGTTAGAGTATAAAACAAGTCAACGATGTGGACAATAATAGTTACCATTTTAATGAATAATGTGCTCTCTAATTGTATGACCCTTTCTATTTCCTTTAATAATAATATTTTTTTTTTAAAAATTGTTTCCTCTACATAATTGATGGAGAAAATACACAAGAAAGTACAAAGATAAAATTTTATTATTTTATATAATTTGGATATACATCACCATAACACATACATATAGAACCATATATATTACATATGCATATCACAAAATATAAATATCTATATTCCTCGATTCATGGATCGACAATATCCAATAAGAGGCCCCACTATGAAGGTAATTTATTTAGCCATTTATATAATTTTTATACTATAAGAACGCTCACACTCACACTCACACTCACACAACATTATATAATAGATTAATATATCAATAATAAACTATTCATGATCAAGGATGAATTTGAGGTTGTGGAGGCTCACTAGGAAGGCAATTCTTTTGGTAGAGAGGACAATAATAGGCAGGATCAACGGTTATACACAACTTATACCACATCAAACATTGAAAAAATATTGGTATCGTCTTTTGAGATTTGTAAACAGAATCATCTTTCTCTCTTCTAGCACCATCCACACTATAGCCATTCATCATCATAATTGAGACAACAACAAGAACTACAAAAAATGAAGCAGTGATAGTTTTTGCCATACTATTTCAATTACAAGAAGATTATGCTCGTTCTATTTTTCTATGATTTAATTTAATTGCTTTGGATGAAAATTTGGTTCCAAAATCTTTCCAATTTATAGGACCAATGCTTTCTTTAAATGACAAGTTTATGAATTCAATTCGGCTTTGCGTGAGGATAATGACTTTCTTAAAATTGAAGACCTAGTGGAAACCATTAGTATTAAATTTTGAGCAGCATTAACAACACCCTCTTATACACATTTTTAATACATTATTTTTTATTAGTTGAAGTTTACGTCATTTTGTCATTTTCTACTAAATTGTGTTGATTCTATTTAAATATATCGAAATTTATATGAATTTTAATCAATAAAAAAAAAATGTGCTGAAAAGTATGTGTTAAATAGTGGGAGATTTCTACCGTACAATTAAAAATTAACATATTTTGATATTATAAAATTAAATCATCAATTCTCTAACGAAATGTCATCTATGAGTAAATTTGACTATATTTAAAATGTAACACCACTAAATTTTGAAATTTTACATTTTGTTATATTTTAAAGTAATTAATATTTATTTATTAAAGTATATACAAAAATAACTAAGTTTATTCTCTCTATCTGTTATCTCTCTGCCGCACCGTCTTTCTGCTGTTTTTTACTGTCTTCCTCCGCCATTTTTCACTGTCTATCACCTCTGTTTTACATCGTCTATTTTCTACGTCAGTTCATTAAGAATCAAAGACAAACCTAGAAACAATAGCACGACAATGATGGTGTGCGGTCAACGGCACCAAGACAACATCGACGCAAAAACAAGTGAATTGGGAGTGAGACAGATAATGGATCTTTTCGCGGTAGTGAAAGAACGGTTGAGTGTTCTTCTATGATAAAGATTTTAATTTTAATTAAAATAAAAAAGTTTAGGAAAAAAACTTTATTAAATTTAAGCTGATTGAATTGAAAAGATCAATGTATCGATATAAATAATTTGATCAACTTAATATATAATATATAGATGCTGATGTGGAGAAAAGTAACATATTTATTAGTTGAAAAATTAAAAGTATCATATACTCTTCTTTTTTAAGAGTATCATAGAAATTATTTAAAGAATGTGTTGTTAACATTGTTATTTAATTTATATTAGGTGTGTTTCATTTTATGATTGTTGTTTAAGGTTGATCAACTAGCTTATTAATAGAAGGAATAAATGAAAGGGGGAAATTTGCGGTTGGTGGTGGGAATATATATCAAGCTCAAAGAGCATTGTGGTAATAATTAATTGACATTGGTGGTTGTTTACTATTTTGCTTTCTAATTAAGGTGAAGTTATTGCATTGTAAAAGAGAGTTTAGGTATGGCTGATGTAATTTGTACATGAACCTTTTTTAAACGTAATGTTAAACATCACTAATAAATTTATACACAAAGTAGTAATTTTATATTCAAATTTAGATCACCACATAAAATGTCCAATAAACTTAAGAGTTTGAAAACTCATTTTATCTGTATGAAAATGATTGGTAAACTCAACTTGTAAATTTGTGAGTTTACTTAGTATAAAAGTAATAGGAAAACTATGTGGTTAACCTAAATTGAGGCACCATGCAAAAAACAAAAATAGGAAAAATACATAAAATCAACTATGGTTCAATATGTATTGTGAATTTATGCAGTTATGGTGGATGAAAGAGTGAATGAGAAATGAGTATTTATACATAAAGAAGAAGCACGTGTGTTATTTAAAATGATACTTTTAATTTGAATAATTTATTTTAGTCTATCGACCGATAAGTGTTCATCTCAATGTAAAAAAAAAAATTATTCTAACTAGATATGACTTTATATATATATATATATATATATATATATATATATATATATATATAATAAATGCATTAGTTCAAAATTTTAAATCAATTATAAATAAAACCTAATATGAACAAAGTCAATTGAATAAAGTAAAAAAGAAACTAAATATGAAAATTAAGATGGACAAATTTCGTTAAACTTTCTTGTGAGTTTACTTGAGTTATCGAGTTCAAATTTTGTTAAACTTTTGTTGCGCGAGTTTAGTCCAGTAAACCTAGTTCCATTCCAAGTTTGCTAAAATTTGAATTTACAACCAAGTCAACTCGAAATTGATAATTAAACTAGTATAACTATACGACTCCATAAGTTAACTCGACAAATTAACAACCTTGATATGTCATGATGTTTATTCCTTATTTTGTACAAATATTAGGGGTGATAGACTCAACGTATATTGAGATCAACAAATATGTGGTAAAAATGGTGACAGTGATGATTAGTGGTCTAAGTAGTGGTTGTTTGTGGTGTTCAGTAGTGATCAAATTGGTGGTTGACGATGGTCAAAGTGCCGGTCAATGGTGGGCGACGAAGGTTAAAGTGGTGTTGCATAGTGGTCTAAGTGATGGTTATAGTGGAGGTCGCCAGTCATCCAAGTGGTTGTTGACGATGGTCTAAGTAGTGGCAGGGGTGGTGGTCAATCGTGGTCGGCGATGGTCGAAGTGGTAGTTAGAGTGGTGATCGGTGTTGGACAATGTAATGGTCAACTATAGTCATAATGGTGGTCGACAATAGTTGAAGTTGTGACTGACGACCACTAAGAGTAATGTATTAAAGTTAAAACCAAAACAAAAATTAAGAAATCAATTTTTGTGACTTTGAATTTTAGAAAAAAACTATTTTCAAAATAAGTGAAAAAGCAACTTAATCTATTTTACCCAAACATATTTTGTTTTCAAAATGAAATTTAAAAACCAAAGTTCTAAAAGAGAAAAAAAAAATATAGTATGTGTAAATTCGTTTTACACGTCCAATAAAAATAAATAATTTAATAATTATTTTTTAAAAACAATTACAAATTGTATTTACACAACAAAATGATAAGTTATAATTGGATAATAGTATAAAACTATTTTAACATCATCGGTGCATAACCATTAAATTCAATAAAAAAACTCGTAACCAGCTTGAACTAACCCTACAAAAGAGACAATTTGATTTACTTCATTGAGCCAAAGTGTGAAGAGCCCTATAATGGGAAGACGGGTTGTGTTATTTTTTAGTGTTTTTATTTTTTTTATTTCTTTTAATTGGACTTACATTCACTAAACTTTTTATCAACTCTTGTTTTATTTGGGCTTACGTGGTCCATTTTATTTATGAGTTTTTTTTTATATTTTCAATTAATAATAATTGTCAGATCATTATTAAAATGTTTAATTTTTTAATTATAATTATTTTTTAATAAAATTATAATTATTTTTAAGGTCTAATATATAATTAATTGCAATCTAATGACAATAAAGTATTTTTACATCACAATATATCAAAATTAAACTCTTAATCTATTTGATGTTGAGAGAGAGTGTGTTCCATAAAAGAATTGAAATAATGACGACGGGGAGAATGAGGTGGGAGATGAAAGGTTACAGCTTTTGTGAGGATAAAGAGTTGAGCAATTTAGGTGCAAGGGTTTTTTAACAAATAAATAAACAATTTTTTTGTTTTAATTTTATTAAAATTAGTTTTAATACTTTTAATCAGATAACATTGAGTAAAATATAATAAATGAAAGAGACTTGTCACGTTTTAATATTTATAATTGGATAAAATTGAGTACACTGTAATAAATGAGATATCAACTTGTTATACAAATATAATGTCATTTAAATTGTCTATGTAGTTGTCCACATTGTCAACATTTCATTAATCTAATTAGATATTAACAATTCAAATATGAAAGATTAAAACATCAATTAACTTCTAATTAACCTAATTAGATGTTGACAGTTCAAATATAAAGAATTAAAACACCAATTAAATTTTAATCTAGAGAAAGAGATTAGTACTAAAAAATTTGCTTTTAACAAAAAAATAATGATATGACTAATCCCTTTGATTTCACAAGAAACACAAATGGAGTTTTATTTGAATATGCTATATTCACATAATTAAGGTAGATGAAAACTGTACGAGGGCCATGGTGTGTCAAGTAGGAGTAATGTTGACCCTTTGATTTTTTATAGAAGTATGATAAATATAGAATAACAAATGGAAATCGGTAAACATATGTTAATATCTTAGAGTTTTGTTGGATAGAATATTCAATTTCTACCACTATTGCTTAAATATTAAATGAAATTTTTACCACAATTGATGATATTTACTATTGAAAATGTTATACTAATGAAATCTTTTTGTTACGTGAGTCGATTAATTAATCTACGGTATATAAAAATAATAAATCTTTAAATATTTATTGGTGTACTTAATATTTGTTGTGTGCATTCATATAAATCCTTATAAGGAGTTTTCTTATAAGTTTGACATTTTTTAACAACCAAATAAAATCAAAACAGTCTTAAAATTTAATTTTAATGTTCATATTTTCATTATTTTGATTTCTTAATTATTTTACACTTACAAATTCATATTTAATTGATCATTTAGTAAACAAATTCTAAATTTTGTGTGTAGATATTTATATAACATGTGGGCAAAATATTATTTAAAAATTCAAAAGTGTACAATAAGCTGCTAAACAAATTCTAATTTATGTGCAGATGTTTCCACGCATAATGTCTTCCACTAATTCTTCGACTAATTCATTTATAAAAAATATATTTCGTTATAAAAAGAGACTCGATTCTTTTTTGTAAAAATTGATTATTTCAATGTCAAGTCAAACATCAATTATGACATACACTATTAAAGATGTAAAATTAGCTATGACTTAGTTGTTAGTTATAAATTAATTATTTTAGTTAGAAATTAATTGTCTAAGTACGTAATTTTTTTCATATTTATTATTGTAATAATCTTTCTTTCATTAATTGATATGAAGATTTTACATATTCTATTATGGTATGAGAGAGTTAATTATTTCGCTATTTATTTTCTCAAAAATTTCTTAGGAAAATTTTCATATAAACTTAATTAGTTTATTTTTATTCATTTGCAGTAAACCAATTTTGTCCGACTATTTAAAAATAATTCAAAAAAAGTAATAATATGTTTAATAAATATTTTAAAATTAGTATTATAAAATCTATATAAAAAATCATCATTTTATAAAATATGATCCAATTTTGAATACATAATTTACATAGGTGTTCCAATTAAAAATAAAATAACATAAAAAAAAAAGAGTTGTGTACTACACGTTTTCCTTTGTCTGCTTATGTTTCCTCTGTGTTAATCACAGTTACAAACTAGTTCTTTGCTTCATTCTTTTTATTTTTTTATCTTAATAAGGTCATTATTGGTTCCTTGCTTCATTTTTTATTTTATTTTTTAGCTTAATAAGGTCATATTTATACTACTTGTGCGCTCAATAAAAAAAAGGATAAACCACTTTTTCTCTATTGAGATATGAGGTTGCTTAAAATTTGTTACAAAACAATACAAAATTCAGAACTTAATTTTATTTAATGAACATAAAAGTTCATCATTTTATCCTATAAATTGAGACAGAAAAATCAATAGAGAGGGGGCTCTTTTTTTTGAAAGAAAAATCTAATACTAACTCTTTTAAGGAAACACTAAAAGAAGAAAGAAGAAGAGAAACAAATAGAAAGAGTTATGAATGAGAAAGTAAACAATATAAGACTAAAAACTCAAACCTTCGACGATGCTATTGCCGGAAAACCAACCACTGTAACACCACTATCGTCTTCTTCTTCACCGCTATGCACTGATCCTCGTCTTTTACGTTTGTTTCATTCTCTATCTCTTTAATATTGCACTTCGTTTTGTTGTTTATTTGCTGAAATTTTTTATTTCATATTTGTTGGTTCCTTGATAAAATGTTTGATATCGTACTTTAGAGTGATACCTTTTTTATTTTTGTTCAAAGTTGAGGGATTAGTGCTAAAGTGATGTATTGAAACTTGAGACACGTACGTATCAAGGGACAGCAAGGCAGAATAGACTAGGCAGCTTGCACATCACTTTGTTGGATAGACTTATCAACTCAATACTTATTTGGTTGATGTGTTTTATGCTTTCATATTTGTGTTATATGGATTACTTAGTTTTTTTACCTATGCAGCATACTTACTATTGAAGCACTGTCTTCGGAAACAATGCTTATTAAGTGTCAAACAAGTTTTTATTTTTGACACCAAGGACAAGTTTCAGTTTTGTTTACGCAATGCAGAATCAAAGAAAATATTGGTTCAAGTTATATGTTGACATAATTTGTTATATTTGTTATATCATGATAGTTCTAAAACTCTTTTTTATTTTTTTTATAAATTAATAATTATATAAAAATTATTTTTAATTGATTAATTAGATGTGACATCTTTTTAATCTTTTAGGACACAAGTTGTGACAACTTGATAGTTCTAACACCTGTTTTTTTATAAATTAATCCAAAGTCAACTTTTAAAATTTGATTAAACTAGTTGGGACATTTTAATCTTTGCGTTGTTACGACACAAGTGGTACCACTTGACAATTTTAAAATTCAATTTTAAAATAAAAAAATAATAAAATATTCTTAAAAGGATTAAATTAGATGTGAAATTTTTTTCCTCTTTGAGTTTTTGAGATACGAGTGTACAACTCGAGAGTCTTAAAACTCGCATTCCAAAATAATTATTCATATCAAGCAAACTTATTTTTTGGTCAAAACAATTTTTTTTATCAACAACAAAACAAATTTTCTTTTACAAACAATCGACACATCCGCATTTTCTACTCAAAAACTACGTAGCTTTGATTTCTCCATCGCACTGGGAGATATGTAGGAGCAAGATCATACTTTTGTCAAACACATTAATAAAAAATTTCTTTTTTTCCCTCTCTTTCTTAAGCAGACTTTTATTTCAAAATCACATAAAAAAACAATTGATATTCATATTTAATAATAAGGAGAAATAAATTTATTTAAGTTAATATTAAGTTTGCACAATTAATTATAGGTAACCGTTTTTTTAAAGGATGGCGTAGGGTGCTAATACTTTCCCTACACATAATCGATTCCTGAACTCAAATTTTTGTTTCGAATACTATTTTTCTTTTTTTAAGGGTTTCCTAATTTTTTCTCTATTTTAAAATAAACTTTGGTGGTGACTCTATTGAATTCGAGAAACACTAAAAAGTTTAGGTCGAAAAGGCCGCGACATCATTCAAAAGTAGTTTTTTCTCCTTCTTTCTGCTATTTCCCCTTAAATTACAAGTTAAAATTATCTCATTATGACGATGATGATAAATAAATAAATAAAAACCATCAAACAATGGGCATCAAAGGCAACATGTTTGCTAACAAAACTATTCCAAAACACAAGACTTGTTTAATGCTTTGATATCAACCTTGTTTTCAACATCAACAACATTTGTCAAGTATGAAAAAGACGGAGTCTGTTAAATTGAATACTCGACACTTTATATACCAAGGTTTGGAGACCTAACAAACTCTCCTCTAAACTTACTAGTTGAAATGCTTAATTACTACTAAATGTTAAAACAAAAAATTCATAAAATTAGGAAGGTCTTACACCCCTTCAAACTAGAATGGATGTCAAGTAATCCTAGTTTGGAAGGAAAGAAAGTGAAAGGACCAAAAGGAAAGGTTTAGTAAATAAATCCGAAAGAGTAGAATGATCAATTCGAAAGTCATGAGGGAGATATAATAACCATTGTGCTTCACAAGTAGCATGTGCAAGGACATGATACTCTACTTTAGATGATGAACGAGATATAGTGGGTTGTTTATGAAGTAGCAAAATTGATTTACAAGAAAGGGGGTTTGAATTGTAAATCTTCCTTTTTAAAATTTCCTGAAAAAACTTAAGATTTTAACTCAAGAATGATCTTGGTTAAGAAAACAGAAAACGAAGAACGTTCTTGGTTTTTATCAGAAAACAGAGAACGATCTTGGTTAGTTAAAAATGAGAAAAACAATTGGTATTTTTAACTTGAAAATTAATCAGACTTAATAAAGAGATAAAAGATAAGAGATACCACACAAGGATATATCCTGGTTCACCCTACTCGGGCTACGTCCAGTCCTCACAATTGTGAGATTTTCCACTAAGTGTTTAAAACAAGAACCTTCCTGATTTACAGCACCTAGTCTAGATCGATCTTGATATGTTTACAATCTGTAATTTTTTCACCCATAGAGATACACAATCAGTTTACCTATCAATCTTTAGATAGGAGTTTACACTTCACCTTTTAACCATAAAAGGATTTCTTACAATCTACTCAACACTTATAGTCTTGAGTTTTTACACAATAATAATGAGATTGTTTGTTAGAATCTGAGATGTCTCAACTCGTGTTTGAGATTAGATTCTTTACAAGAGATTCAGAATAAGTATAACAATAGATTGAATTTAAAACAGAATTGACTCTCTTGAGAATTAGGAGAATTTCAAGTATGTGAGTCAATGATTTGATCAATTGATTAGCACTTGAACTTCTACATTTTCCTTGAGCATTGGCCTTCCTTTTATAGTCTTGAGAGCAATTAATGAAGGTCAAGAGAGCCGTTGGAAGTGCTCTTGTCAGGCTTGACTAGAACCAATATTTTTGATTAAAAATATTTCAGCTTTTTGACTACTATTAAGTTATGTTTTGACTGGGCTGAAATCTTTGTTCTTGATCAGATTCTTTTGAGTCTAATGATCTTTTAATACTTCAGATATGTGATGATGCCTTTAGCTTGAACTGGAGTCTTGATCCTTGTTAAAACAGATTTGAAAACATCATGAAGAGTTGTTGCAGAAAGCTGTACTGAAGCTGCTGGAGATTGATGATCAATTTGGACTTTTAGCCTTTGAGTTTCCTGGAGATTGTTAATCAATCTGGATGATTTTATGAACATTCTAGAATCTGTCCTGATGCCTTGAGTATCTTCAAGATCGTTTATCATTCTTGACAGTCAAGCTAGAGACTATTCAGTCCTGTTTGGACCAACTTGATTCATATCATTTTTTCTTTGTGATTCGAATGACTTCTTTGATTAGAATGGATCTTATTTGTTTCTTGTCAAGTACTAATAGTATTGATGTAAATTCTAGAGGCAATATCTTCATTCAATTAATGGAGATTGATTGATCTTTGAAGTTGTATTGATCATATTTGAACCTGGAGAACATTCTCCGTTTTCCAGATTTTCTCAAGAATGTTCTCTGTTCAGATTTATGCTTTACTAAGCTGATTTCTTTGCTTTTCTTGAAATCTATCTTTGAATTAATACACTCAAAATTAGCACAAGTTAAATCAACATAACATTTAGAATCATAATTAACATACTTAATTAACTTTTGTTTATTTTCATCAAAACTTTAAAATGAGAATTTGTCTTAAAAGTTTCTTGCTCTTCCATGAAATTAAAGAAGACCAATGTAAAAACAGCACCCAAAAGTAGATCTCCTAGTATCTAAACACGCCTCCCAATTAGAATCACAAAATCCTTTCAAACTTAAAAGGAGGAACTTTTGTAAAACAAGTCACGACCAGAACTAGTCTTTATATAACTTAAGATCTTACCCAAAAGTGTAGTTGGTGACAAAACCGGCAGAGAAAAAAGGCAACACTTAAGTGACTCTGATGAGAACTATTGATTTTCTCAAATGGAAAGTAAATTAATTTTGCATTTGTGTGAGGAATTTTAATTTACCAAGGTTAAAGTTGAAAACCGTGTTATGGTTATGAATATTATGAATGATAGTATCCTTTTATGTATGTTGTTTAAGGTTGACCAGCTTATTGTTGCATATGGAATAAATAGAAAAAATTTAAATGATGGATTACATGTATGTACACATGAATGAATATTGAAATATAGTGTGATCTATTTGGGCTATTAATTAAGTGTTTGTCTTCACTTGTTAAATTGACAAGATTATTTTGATGACTTTTTCAAAATGTATAGTGAGTAACATTGTGTAAATGTAAATGTAATTACTAGATAATTTTTTTTCCTTGTTTCTTTTCTCGTCAAACAATTCAATGGTTAAATTTGCACAAATTAAATGTGAAAAAGTAATATTTTTTATTTCAAATTTAGATTTCTACATATCAATACTATTATATTTATTAACCGAGTTGTACTACTTTCATGCTCTTGAATTATCTATAAGATGTAATTATTATTGTTTATTATTTTTTATATGTGGAAGGAAATGAGATTGGGCTCATTTATGTGTTTGGTTTAGAATATTAATCGGATGCTTTAATTAAATTCTCTTTATTTAGTTTTTTGTTTGGATATAAAATTTTACATTATTAATTGAAGTTTTTTTGTCTTTGCATATAAGTAGTTTGGTTGATCAGTTAAAAGAATGTTGAAGGAATTACAAAAAGAATGTCATAGATTCAAACTCGTAAAAACTAATCTAACTGTTAAATTGTTAACATTTGTCTATAAAAAAAATTGAAAGACCAATTTTCAAAGTTTGAAAAATATATAGGGACAAATTGCAAAATTCATAAAAGAATTAGATACTAATGTGTAAAATTTGAAACATATATAAATACTAATTTGCAAAATTTGAAAAATTATTACAGAAAATGTCATATTGATATTTTATAGACTAAGGGAGGAACTTGAAAAACTCCAACCTCTTGAATCCTTGTTGGAAGGAGCGAGCGAGCTAGCTACGTATATTCATGGTGGTTGCCGGATAGAAATTGTTTGAACGTAAGAAATGGTGTTTTCAACAATAGATCAGAAAGATATTTAGAGTATATTCCTTGATTCTAATAGTAGAAGTTAGGGTCGTCGATAAATTAGTGTTTGATAAATTAACTTCTCTAGTTTGAAATTTTTATCTTAAATATGAATTGAGTTATAAATCAGCATGATAGAATACTAACAATAGTTTACTCAATTACTCTTATAAAATA
Source organism: Cicer cuneatum (assembly GCA_037974295.1). Taxonomy (NCBI): domain Eukaryota; kingdom Viridiplantae; phylum Streptophyta; class Magnoliopsida; order Fabales; family Fabaceae; genus Cicer; species Cicer cuneatum. The sequence continues at coordinate 72,021,898 of JBBPBO010001985.1, read as the reverse complement.
TAATTTAAAATATAAATTAAAATATAATAAAATATAAATATAAAACAATTTTATAAAATATAATCTAAATTAAATATAAAAATGTAAATCTAATCAAATAGAAAAGTAATTAATAGAATTTGATATTAAACTTAAAAATAAAATATTAATAATTAATTTAAAAAATATTTATGATTTTACGCAAGGATGGTTTTGTCTTTTTATATAATTCAATAAATTAGTATTCACAATTATAAAAATATGAAAGTTAATTGAAATTTTAAAATAAATATAATTTATTTACAATGGATACTTGTCATTTACATATAATATATATCATATTTTTATTTACATTCTAACAAATAAAATATAATTATTTGGTTGCTCATGATTTTGTTTTTAAAATTTAAATTGTTTATTTAGTAGTGTCAATGGATAGTTTTACCATAAAATTATTTTATTACTTATTTAATTTTTTTTGTTAATTTATAATATTTAAAATCTAATAAGTTAATTAAAAAAATTAATATGTAATTGTTCACCATGGTAATTTTGTTATTTAAATATAATATATATTATATTATATCATGATGAGATGTGTATCAAATACATGACAAAATAAAATGTTATCATGTTGGGTATCTGATAAGTGCCAAATTTATCTAATTTTTCATGATCTTTTGAGCACTTATACGTTTGAAATGTTTAAGATATATGTTAAATTAACCCTCAATAGGTTATTTTAGCAAGTAGTTAGTTTCTATATAAATATTATGGTAAATATGTTAATTATAAGTATTAATTACTTTGTGTTTAATTGTAGGAGAAATATCAAAGTGGTCCAAGCAAAGGAAAAACAAAAAGTCAAAGTTGAAGAACTTGGCTTAAGCCAAAACAGGTTGGCTTAAGCCAGAAGAATGCTGAAAGCAAAACCAGAAGGACTGTTTAAGCAAAAATGAGGCAGAGACATGGATTTTGAAGAACCCAGTTGGCTTAAGCCATATATTTTCTAGCTTAAGCGGGCAACCTTTCCTAAGCATGAAGAAACCTGTTGGCTTAAGCCAGATTGGCCTGGCTTAAGCGATACCATCCACTCATTTCCTTTAAAAACGCATAGACAGACTTCAAAAAAGGCGGTTACGGAGTTAAAAAAGAGAAATCAAGAGAGAAGACAGAGAAAAGAACTGGTTGCTTGATTGGGGTTCAACCAAAGAGCTGGAATTATTCCTGAGACATCACAGAGCCGTCCTTTCTTCTTAAATCTTCGCTTTGAGCTTGAAAGCATCCATGGCTATGGATTGCTAATTTTCTTTTGTTGGGATTGGATGTAACTCTTTAACTTGGATGTATCTAATTTGATTTCTATATACAGATATCTGTTTCTATGCTATGATTTCAATGATTTAATCTTATTCTTCATACATGTTTTAGCTTGATCACCTAAGGCATGAATTTAGATTTGATATGTGAGTGAGAACTACATGTTTAAGTCGGACTTAGATTATCTCATCTAACAAGCTTGATTGCTAGAAATAGAATTAAGTTTGTTTGTCAATTTACATATGAACTCGTTACGGTTATCTTTTTTAATTATGCGAGAGATCGGTAATTAGATTAGGGAATTGTTAATCTTCTCATGTAAGAGATTAATGAGATAGATAAGAACTGATATGATGAAATTAAGCATAGAACATGATTTGTATGTTGAATCAATAGGATACTGAAGAGTTAATAGATGAATCCAATTCCAATAGTTTTCTCATAGTGTTTTTAAATCCTTTTTTATTATTGCTTATTTTACATTTCAATTTGGTTACCAAAACAATCATCCAAATACTTGAAAACTTATTGCTCGAGTGATGCATTAAAGAACGGCATTGTATTTCCAATTCCATGTGGATACGATACAATCCTTTTGCTATACTATAATTGAATCCTAAGGGATTTGAAAGTAGATTGGTAAAAAAACTTTCATCAATATCATGTGTGTATCAAATATATGATATAATAATGTTTATTCTGTCATTATCCTATCATATACTAGTTGAGTCGTCTACTTCCATCTAGAAGAAAAGTTGTGGATAGAAACCATGAGTTACCCCAAAATTAATTGTAAAAAAATTGAAACAAAACTAATTTTGTAAGGACCAAATAGATTGACAATATAAAAATTGTTTACGCTGATAATATTTCATTTATATATAATCTCAATAAAAAATTAAATCTATTGTCCAAAATTATCATCAATGACTAATTAAATGAATCATTGGAAATATATAAAGTTATATAAAATAAGCGTAGTTTAAAATTTTTATCATTAAATAGAAGAAAAATGATTAATTTCTATCTATATTTCATTTAAAAAAACTAATTTTCCTTTATTTTATTTGAGAAAAAGAATATAACAAGATTCTTCAATGCCCCCATAGGAGGGGTGTAGAGTATATATGGATTTAGTTTGATAGTATTGTTCATCACTCGGGTGGAATTAACTCCACTTTTATAAAAATTGAATTGTCTTAATTAATATATTGTCTAACATAGCCCTAATTTCTTCAACAACTTCCAAATTATATATTTATCTTATAGTTCTACTTTTCTTGTACAAAAACAATTTAATTATCACTTTTGTAGGATGTACCTTTCTATTTAGTTAACAATAATTGTATTCATGTGGTGTTGGTCAAGATTTAATTGCATTTTATAACAAATAAAATATTAAAATTATATTTTTTTTAAAAGAGATTTAAATTTATAATATATATATATATATATATAAATTTAAAAATAATATAATTTTGATAGCAGATCAAGTTCGAACGATGGAACATATATCAATAGTCTTAAAATCGTCTCCATCTCCAAATTTTTTATTTTAAGAAAAATGTGCACTTATATTTGATCGAAACGAATTTTCTCTTTAAAATTGAGCCAGATTCAAATAGATATTTATAAATGCATGTTTTGTTCTCACATTGTGTAGACTTTTTTATGGTACGCTATGTATAGCTAAATGAAAATACAAGAAAGTATATAAATTAACTTTATTTATTTCAATTTGCCATATTACAAAATGCATATAATAGATATATCTATAATCCTCGATTAATGGACATATGTATCCAATAAGAGGACTCACCCATAAAGGTAATTATTTAGCTATATATATATATAGATATAAATTTAGTATTATAATAATACTCTCACACTCACATTATAGTGTAAATATATATATGACAAAGAAGGCATGGTGTGACAATGTGATGATCATGGATGGGTTTGAGATTGCAGAGTTGAATCTGCAATAGACAAGCAATACACTTTGTAGACAGGACAAAACAAGGTTGGATCAACAATCTCACAAAGTTTTTTCAACGTTGCACAAGATATAATCTGAGGAGACTCAATTGGAGATTGAGTTTCATCAATATTGTAAACAAGAGAATGATCTTTCTCAATTCCACCACCATAAGCACAATTGCCATTCATAATTAATGCCACAACAAGAACAACAACTAAAACAAATGAAGTAGTGATGGTTTTTGCCATAGTGTATTAAAATGATATCACACTTGTTTTTGTTTTTCTATTATTTCATGGGATGAATTGGTTCCATAATCACTCCAATTTATAGAGGTTATGTTTTGTAATAAATGAGAAGTGAATTTAATTCGGCTTTGTGTGAGGATAATAATTTTCTTAAAATTGAAGACCGTTGTGGAACCATTAATTTGTATTAAATGTTTTTTACGAGTGGTTTCCTTTTATGATTGTTGTTTAAGGTTGATCGACTAGCTTATTAATAGAAGGAATATATCAAGCTCAAAATGCTTTGTGGCAATTAATTGATATCAAGGTTTGGAGACCTCTCCTCTAAACTCATCAACTGAAATGCTTGATTACTAAATAATAATTAATTGTTAAAACACAAAGTCCATAAAATTAGGAAGATCTAACATAGTGAAATGCGTTATCGAAATTTTTTCAAGAATATCAACAATATTTTGTGGCAAAATTCTTTATTTTTAGTCAAGTTTTTTCTTTTTAGCCAAAGCATTCAAAATAAACAAATGCAAACAAGATCTTCTATGAAAGTGTAAACTCTATATTTAACACTTATCAACAACAACAAAAAAGCAAAATTGTTTTTATTTCTAAAAAAATCCATAATTAGATTTTCATCTAGAAATCTTAATAATCAAAGAGTTGAACATGAGATTTCGTTAAAAAAAAATGCAAGAAAAGATCTACGCAAATGGTAAATTGGATTCAACACCTATTACAAGAAAAAGAAAAGCAAGATTGCATTAGAATTTTTTTTTTTTTCATTTCAAATAAAGAATAAATCTTTCAAAAATATTTTAGCTAATTTATTCCGACATTTCAAAAATCTTTTTAGTAAATATACATTGTGTTATTCATCTTAAACTAAAAATGTTGCGAACACCTTCTAATTATTGTGTTATTTATTTAAGTTAGAAGTGTTGCCAACACTTTCTAATTATTATTAATTAAAAATTACTTATTCTAAAGTTAGAAGTGTTTTGTACTTGTATTTTATTTTGCATTTTACAGCGTTTTTTCTCATAAGCGCCGTAAATATTTTGTTTCTTGTAATTGTAATTTATTTTTTTTGAAACCATTTACAGTGCTTATTGGCAAAAGCACTGTAAATGTTTTGTACTTGTATTTTATTTTGCATTTTACAGCGTTTTTTCCCATAAGCGTTGTAAATGTTTTATCTCTTGTAATTGTAATTTATTTTTTTGAAACCATTTACAACGCTGTGATATAATATCCATACTCATGGATACCAAATTGTTCATATCAACTTATATGATGAGTTCAAATTATAGTTAAAAAATTTATCAAATTGTCATCTCTAAAATAATTAAATAATATCATTAAAAAAATTATATGATGAATTATATAAGCATAAAATCAAATACTCAGTTCTGGCAGGTCAAGTTACATGAAATTTTACACAATGAGTACAAATCATTACATGACTTATATAAAACACATAAACACACTTAAGATGCCCTTCTTCTTTTCCTGGTGGGATTCACATTTGTTTGTCCATTAACGATACGAAACGATGGATTAATCCAAATTCCCTCATCATGATCATATCTAAGATATAAACCATCATCAGTTGAATCAATTTCACATGGTTGTGATGTCGCAAAGAAAATATCATTACCAACATCTTCAACATTGTTGTTATCATCACTTATTTTATTGGTCGATAGGACAACAGACCATTTATCATCAGCAGGATCAGTGACATAAAACACTTGTTGAGCTTGCGACACTAAAATAAAAGGTTCATATTTGTATCCGACCCTCCTAAAATCGACAAGCAAGAACCCGGATTCATCAATCCGAACGTCATTATTATTATCGACCCACTTGCAACCAAAGATGGGAACACGAAACATTGTGTAATCCAACTCCCATATGTGCTCGATAACCCCAAAATATGATAGATTTGCAAATATTGGGTTTTTGTCTTTTGCACTTGAGATATGCATCGCTTCAGCTACTAGAGTGACTCCGCTATTTTGCATAGTAGTTTGTTCATCTTGTTTTGTGGTATAAAATGTATAGCCGTTAATTACATAACCGGTGTAAGAAAAGACATGTAAACTCAGGCCATTTGCTAGCCACCTCAAACTCTCTAAAATTGAAGCGGTGTCTATATCAAACTTTGAGCTAATGTGATTTTTTAGCCAAGGGATAAAACTTCGATTGTGCTATCGTGTTATCCAACTTTTATTCCTGATCATGTTCAAATTAGATAACTGATCCATGTGTATTGTAACATAGGTTGAACCTCATCATCATTGTGCAGAACATACAATTGTGCCTACTCCCATTCTGTTCTTGATATAGTCATTGCTCTTTTTTCAATTATCCCTTCTCCTGTTATTCTTCCCGAATGACGAGACATAGGAAGTCCTATAGATTCAACATTGGATAGATATTCAGTACAAAATTCAGCAGCTTCTTCGACAATGTACCGTTCAGCAATACATCCTTCTGGCCGACTTCTACTTTTTACATACCCTTTTAATATTTTCATATATCGTTCTATCGGATACATCCTTCTCATGTAAGTTGGCCCACAAAGTTGTGTCTCCTTAACAAGATGAACAGTAAGGTGAACCATTATAGCAAAAAATGAGGGTGGGAAATACATTTCAAGCTCACACAAAGTAACAACAATTTCCCTCTGCAATGTCGGTAATTTTTTAGGATCGATCACTTTACTACAAATTTCCCTGAAGAAGAAATATAATTTAGTTATGGCTCGTCGAACTTTATTTTCAGGTAAAATGGAACGTATACCTATTAGTAGAAAATGCTCCATTAGAACATGACAATCATGAGTTTTCAAACCTTTTAACTTGAGGTCTTTCATACAAACTAAATTTTTTATGTTTGAACTGTATCCTTCTAGAACTTTAACTTCATGTAGAAATTTACATAAAACAATTTTTTCCTTTCTAGATAGAGTATGAGCGGCTGGAGGTAGATATGTGTGATTTCCTTTCTTTACGGGACCCAATTCATTTCTTATTCCCATATCGACCATATCGACCAAATCCAATCTTGCATTGATGTCATCCTTAGACATTCCCGGAACACTGAGTAACGTACCAATAACACTATCAAAGACATTTTTTTCGATATGCATCACATCAAGAAAATGTCTTATATACAATGACTTCCAATATGACAATTCAAAGAAAATTGACTTTTTCTTCCGCCCAGTTTTGACAAGCTCTCCTGCAAATGGTCTGCCAAATTTATTGGTCAAACCTTGTACTTTTTCCAATAGTTGATACCCAGTTGGTGCTTTTGGAGCAGTACCTTCCTCTGATTTTCCATTGAATGCATTTATCCACCCACGATAATGATGACTAAAAGGTAAAAATCTACGATGTCCAAGAAAAACATTCTTCTTACAATGTTTCAACCGCATCCAATCAGTACTCTCTTCACATATAGGACATGCACACTAACCTTTAATGCTATACCCTGATAAATTACCATATGCTGGAAAATCATTAATTGTGCCGAACAACATAGCCCTCAAATTGAAACATTCTTTCTTATGCCCATCATAAACTTCCACACCTGACTCCCATAACTTTTTTAAATCTTCAATTAAATGAGCCAAGTAAACGTCGATATCATTCCCCGGTTGTTTGGGTCCAGAAATTAACAGAGACAACATCATAAACTTGCGCTTCATACATAACCATGGAGGTAGGTTATAAATCAACAAAATCACAGGCCACGTGTTGTGTGATATGCTTTGAAGACCATGTGGATTCATTCCATCAATAGAAAGTGCAAGTCGTAGATTTCTTGACTCTCTACCGAATTCAGTATACTCGTGATCAATTTTTGCCCATTGTGGAGAATCTGCAGGGTGTCGTAACTTTCCATCTCTAATTCTTTCATTTGCATGCCATGTCAAGTGTTTTGAATCTTCTTCACTGCGATAGATTCGCCTAAATCTTGGTATTATAGGAAAATATCATACGACTTTTGCTGGAGTAGATTCTTTCTTCTTATATCGAGAGACATTACATTTTGGACACACCTTTAGTAATTCATATTCGTTTCAAAATAAAATGCAATCGTTAGGACACACATGAATCCTTTTGTAACTCATGCCAATAGAGCACAAAATTCTTTTAGCCTCGTAGGTTCGACTGGGAAGTTCGTTATCATCTGGCAACATATCTTTTAGGAGTGTTAATAATTATGTGAAGCTTTTATGAGACCATCCATTTCTCGCTTTTAAGTTGTACAACTTTAATATTGCCAAAAGTCTTGTGAATTTAGTACAACCATTATATAATGGTTTCTCTGCATCACTCAACAAACTATCAAACATTTTAGGACAATTCCGAAGATCTTCTTCAACTGCTTTTGCAATATCTTCAACTCGGTTCCGCTCATATGTATGTTTCGAAATCATTTGAATCATATGTCGCATCACTGTCAAAATAAGTGTTCCCTTTTTTTTCTCACCATGTTTTATCCAACATGTATAGCTTTTATCAATTCTATGCCATACTAAATGTCCTTACAATTCATCTGCTCTAACGCGTTTTCCAAAACAACATTTTAAACAAGGACAAGTGATTCGATTTGGGTCTTTTGCATTCTTCACTGCAAATTCAACAAACTCCTTCACTCCATTTTCATACTCTTTTGACAATTGATTGACAGACATCCATTTCCGGTCCATTTTAATTATATGACCTATATGAATGCGGTAAGAACAAATCAATCTATAACAAATTTATCAATCTATAACATTATATATATATATATATGCATACAAGTTATATATATATTTCAAAACATAACAGAACAGATCGAACAGATTTTATATGATTTATCGTGTAAGAATTTATGAATGTAGCTTATGAATGTAGTATATATGAATGCAGTGTTACACAAATTTATCAATCTATAATATCATACAAATCTATAGTATATATAGACTAATATTGGAAAATGGAAACCAAGGTCCAAGGTCATGCATACAAGTATGATTTCAAAACAGAACAGATTGAACAAATTTCAAAACAGAACAGATTTATCATCTAAAATTTTATATGATTTATCATGTAACAATTTATCAGTTTTAGAGACAATAACAAATTAATAAATACAGTACCTGAGACAACAATCACTCAGTAAAAATGGGCGCAAAGTAGAGGAGAGGAAAGTTCGTAATAGGGTTCGAAAGGATATAACGTATTAAATATGTTTTTATTTATTTATATATAACTGCTTGTAATTTTACAGCGCCTTTGTCTATAAGCGCTGTAAAAGGCTTTTAAAAATTAAACTTCAAAGCATTTACAGCGCTTTTAAACAAAGCGCTCTTAAAAGCGCTGTAAATATAGCGTGTGGGCGCTATATTTTACAGTGTTTTTATCCATAAGCGCTGTAAACGGCTTTTAAAAATTAAATTTTATAACATTTATAGAGTTTACAGCGCTTTTGTAAAAAGCGTTTTAAATGTAGCGCTCTAAACATGCTGTAAACTTTATATGAGAGCGCTATATTTTACAGCGTTTTCATGCGAAACGCTCTAAAAGCGCTATAAACATTATGTGAAATCGCTATGACCCTACAACAAAGTTTTTCTGTAAATCCTAAACCCTTCATTACCCTACAACAACGATGTTGCTAAAGCGCTTGTCAATAAAGCGCTGTTGTATCCTCCGTTATTTTTAAAATATTATACAACAACGCTTTTAGTTATTAAGCGCTTTAAAATGCGCGCTGTAAAAGGTCATTTTTGGCGTAGTGATAGTTTAAAATTTCAAATCAATTATAAAGAAAACCTAATATGAACAAAGTCAATCGACTAAAGTAGAAAAGAAACCAAATGTGAACACTAAGATGTTCAAATTTTGTTAAAACTTTCTTGTGAGTTTACTTGAGTTATCAGGTTCAATGCGAGTTTAGTCTAGTAAACCTGGTTAAGTTTGCTAAACTTTGAATTTACAATCAAGTCAACTCAAAATTGATAATTAAACTAGTATAATTATACGACTCCATAAGTTAATCCGTCAAATTAATAACCTTGATATGTCATGATGTTTATTCCTTATTTTGTATGGATGTTAGGGGTGATCGACTCAACACATATTGAAATTAACAAATATGTGATTAAAATGGTGGTCACAGTCATGATTAGTGGTCTAAGTAGTGATTGTGTGTGGCGTTCAGTAGTGATCAAATTGGTGGTTGGCGATGGTCAAAGTGTCGACCAATGGTAGCCGACAATGGTTAAAGTGGTGTTGGATAGTGGTTTAAGTGGTGGTTAGAGTGGAGGTCGACGTTCGTCCAAGTGGTTGTTGACGATGGTCTAAGTAATGGTGGGGGTGGTGGTCAATTGTGGTCGACGATGGTCGAAGTGGTAGTTAGAGTGGTGATCGGTGTTGGCCAATGTAGTGGTCAACTATAATCATAATGGTGGTCGACAATGGTTGAAGTTGTGACTGATGACCACTAATAGTAACATGTTAAAGTTAAAACCAAAACAACAATTAAGAAATCAATTTTTGTGGGACTTGAATTTTAGGAAAATCTATTTTCAAAATAAGTGAAAAACCAACTTAATTTATTTTACCCAAGCATATTTTGTTTTCAAAATGAAATTTAAAAACCAAAATTGTAAAAGAGAAAAAAAAATACACAGTATATATAAATTCGTTTTACATATATGTCCAATAAAAATAAATAATTTAATAATTATTTTTAAAAAACAGTTACAAAATATACATACACAACAAAAATGATAGGTTGTAATTGAATAATAGTATAAAACTATTTTAACATCGGTGCATAACCATTAAATTCAATAAAAAAAACTCATAACCAGCTTGAACTAAGCCTACAAAAGAGACAATTTGATTTACTTCATTGAGCCAAAGTGTGACGAGCCCTATAATGGGAAGATGGGTTGTGTTCTTTTTTAGTATTTTTATTTTTTTGTATTTCTTTTAATTGGACTTACTTTCACTAAACTTTTTGTCAACTCTTGTTTTATTTGGGCTTATGTGGTCCATTTTATTTATGAGTTTCTTTTTACAGTTTCAATCAATAATAATTGTCATATCATTATTAAAATATTTAATTTTTTAATTATAACTAAATTTTAGTAAAATTATAATTATTTTTAAAGTCTTATATATAATTAATTGAAATCTAATGACAATGAAGTATTTTTACACGACAATATATTAAAATTAAACTCTTAATCTATTTGATGTTGAGAGAGAGAGTGTGTTCCATGAAAGGATTGAAATGATGACCATGGAGAGAATGAGGTGGGAGATGAAAGGTTGCAGCTTTTGTGAGGATAAAGAGTTGAGCAATTTAGATGCAAGGGTTTTTTTAACAAATAAATAAACAATTTTTTTGTTTTAATTTTTTTAAAATTAGTTTTAATATTTTTAATCAGATAACATTGAGTAAAATATAATAAATGAAAGAGAGTTGCCACATTTTAATATTTATAATTGAATAAAATTGAGTAAATCGTAATAAATGAAATATCGAATTGTTATAAGAATATGATGTCATTTAAATTGTGTATGTAATTGTCCACGTTGTCAACATTTCATTAACCTAATTAGATATTAACAATTCAGATATTGAAGATTAAAACATCAATTAACTTCTAATTAACCTAATTAGATGTTAATGGTTCAAATATAAAGAATTAAAACACCAATTAAATTTTAATATAGAGAAAGAAATTAGTACTAAAAAATTTGCTTTAACAACAAAAATGATGATATGACTAATTCCTTTGATTTCACAAGAAACACAAATGGAGTTTTATTTGAATATGCTATATTCACATAATTAAGGTAGATGAAAACCGTAGGAGGGCCATGGTGTGTCAAGTAGGAGTAATGTTGACCCTTTGATTTTTTTATAGAAGTATGATAAATATAGAATAACAAATAGAAATAGGTAAACATACATTTGTATCGTAGAGTTTTGTTGGATAAGATATTCCATTTTTACGGTGGACTGTGCTTAAAAATTAAATAAAATTTTAGCGACAATCGATAATATTAACTATTGAAATATTATACTACTGAAATCTTTTTATTACGTGAGTTGATTAATTAATCTACGGTATATAAAAATAATAAATCTTCAAATATTTACCGGCCAACTCAATATTTGTTGTGTGCATTCATATAGATACTTATAAGTGTTTTTCCTATAAATTTGACATTTTTGAACAGCCAAACATTCAATCTACATTTATTGGCAATGTTTACCTGAAATTCTTCCATACGATTCTTTTTTGTTATTTAGTTTAAATATTTTTAATTTTATTACACTTTTTTTTCTTTCAAAAAAGCATATAATTTTTGTTTATCCATTTTTTTTCCTAAATACAAAAGGATTATAACTCATACTACATTTAAGTATTATGAATATTTATTACAGAAAATGATAATAAAAAAAAACAGAATGGAATGGAATTGAATATATCATTCAGTAAATAAAAAAATATTAGGTAAATCAATTATTATGTTTTGTATTATTTTTAGATCATAATATTATAATTTGTCTATCATTACTATAATTAGTGACAAATTTACATCTGGGAATGTATATTAAATGTTAAGAGTTGGCTATGTTTTCTCAAAGTAATGAATTCAAATCTACTCCAATATTTAAAAAAAAAAAAAAAGATAATCAGGGTCCATCGTTTATTTGTAGAAATATATCAACTATATTTATGGTTTTAATTAAATGGTGTTGCTATAAATGTCCGCGGGTATATGTCAATTTTTTTGTAGTGACGTATATTAAAAATTAGTTTTACATAATTAATTATTGTTTTTTACAATTTTAATTTGATAGGAAACATGAGAATGTATTTTCTTCCATCATTCATGTATTAAATACGAGTCTTAGAGTAATGCAAGTCATGTGCGAAAGAATACTATACATATTATAATTATAAAGTGATTGTAAATTTGAACTTTTATCACATTTAAGTATAAAGTATAAAATCCTATAAAATTTTAAAATTTTGTTTAGAGTCGCTTTAAAAAATTTATTCGACTTTTAGTCCTCACTTTATTTTTGGTTTGTAGTTTTAATAAAATCAAAATAGTCTTAAAATTTAATTTCAAGGTTCATATTTTTGTTATTTTGACTTCTTAATTATTTTGACTTACAAATTCATAAAATATGTGTGCATATGTTTATATAACATGTGTGTAAAATATTATTTAAAAATTCAAAAGTGTACAATAAACTAATAAACAAATTCTAAATTTTGTGTAAATGTTTCCACGCATAATGTCTTCCACTAATTCTTCGACTAATTCATTTATAAAAAATATATTTTGTTATAAATAGAGACTCAATTCTTTTTGGAAATATCGATTATTTCAATGTCAAGTCAAAGATCAATTATAACATATATTATTAGAGATGTAAAATTAGCTATGAGTTAGTTATTTAGTTAGGTGTTAGTTAGAAATTAGTTGTTTGAGTACATAACTCTCATCATACCTATTATTGTAATCATCTTTCTTTCATAAATTGACTTAGAAGATTTTACATATTTTATTATGGTATCAGAGAACTAATTATTCTGCTATTTACTTTCTAAAAAATTTCTTAGGAAAATTTTCATATAAACTTAATTAATTTATTTTTTTCATTTGTAGTACCTCAATTTTGTTCGACTAAGTAAAAATAATTCAAAAAAAGTACTAATATGTTTAATAATATTTTAAAATTAGTATTATAAAATCTAAAAAAAATTATCATTTTATATATCTGACTCAATTTTGAGTACATAATTTACATAAGTGTTCCTATTAAAAATAAAATAACATAAAACAAAAAAGAAAAGAAAAAGAGAGTTGTGTACTACACGTTTTCCTTTGCCTTACTTATGTTTCCTATGTGTGAATCACATTTACATTATTGGTTCGTTGCTTCATTTTTTTAGCTTAATAAGGTCATTATTTGTACAATTTGTGCACTCAATAAAAAAGGGATAAGTCATTTTTCTCTATTGAGATATGAGGTTGCTTAAAATTTGCTATAAAATAATATAAAATCCAAAACTTAATTTTATTTAATAAACACAAAAGTTCATCATTTTAGCCTATAAATCGAGACAGAAAAATCAACATAGAGGGGACTTTTATTTTTGAAAGAAAAATCTAATACTAACTCTTTTAAAGAAACACTAAAAGAAGTAAGAAGAAGAAGAGAAACAAACTGAAAGAGTTAAGGTATGTATATTTCTTTCTTTCTTTCTTTTACAAGATGAGTTATGAATGAGAAAGTAAAAAAGATAAGACTAAAAACTCAAACATCTGACGACGTCGTCGTCGGAAAACCGACCACCGTTACACCACTATTGCCTTCTTCTTCGCCGCTATGCACTGATCCGCGTCTTTTATGTTTGTTTCATTCTCTATCTCTTTAATATTTCACTTCATTTTGTTGTTTATTTGCTGAAATTTTTTATTTCATATTTGTTGGTTCCTTGATAAAATGTTTGATCTCATTAGAGTGATACCTTTTTTATTTTTGTTCGAAGTTGAGGGATTATTGCTAAAGTGATGTATTGAAACTTGAGACACATCCATATCAAGGGACACCAAGACAGAATAGACTAGGCAGCTTGCACATCACTTGTTGGATAGACCTATCAACTCAATACTCATTTGGTTGCTGTGTTTTATGCTTTCATATTTGTATTACTTAGTTTTTTGACCTCTGTAGCGTACTTACTATTGAAGCACTGCGTTCGGAAACAATGCTAATTAAGTGTCAAACAAGTTTTTATTTTTGACAGCAAAGGCATATTTCAGTTTTTTTTACACAAGGCAGCTTGCATTTTCATCAAGTTTTAAACAAAAATTTGTCAAAAATAAAATCAAAGAAAATATTCGTTCAAGTTATGTGTTGACATAATTTGTTATATCATAATAGTTCTAAAACTCGTTTTTAGTTTTCATTTTTTTTTTATAAATTAATGATTATACAAAAATTATTTTTAATTGATTAATTAGATGTGACATCTTTTTAATCTTTTAGGACACAAGTTGTGACAACTTGATAGTTCTAACACCCGTTTTTTATAAATTAATCTAAAATCAACTTTTAAAATTTGATTAAATTAGATAGGACATATTTTAATCTTTGAGTTGTTAAAACACAAATGGTACCACTTGACAGTTTTAAAACTCAGTTTTAAAACCGAAAAATAATAAAATATTCTTAAAAGGATTAAATTAGATTTGAAATCTTTTTACTCCTTGAGTTTTTGAGACACGAGTTGTACAACTCGAGAGTCCTAAAACTCACATTCCAAAATAATTATTCAAATCAAGCAAACTCATATTTTCATCAAATTTTTTTTATCAACAACAAAACAAATTTTCTTTACAAACAATCGACACATCTGCATTTTCTACCCAAGAATTATGTAGCTTTGATTTCTCCATCACACCAGAAGATACGTAAGAGCAAGATCACACTTTTGTCAAACACATTAATAAAAAATTTCTTTTTTTCCATCTCTTTCTTAAGCACACTTTTATTTCAAAATCACATAAAAAAACAATTGATATTCATATTTAATAATAAAGAGAAACAAATTTATTGAAGTTAATATTAAGTTTGCACAATTAATTATAGGTAATCATTTTTTTAACGGATGACGTATGGTGTTAATACATTTCCTATACATAATCGACTCTGAAACTCAAATTTTGGTTTCAAAGAACATTTTTCTTTTTTTAAGGGTTTCCTAATGTTTTCCCTATTTTAAAATAAACTTTGGTGGTGAATCCATTGAATTTGAGAAACACTCAAAAATTTAGGTCGAAAAGGCCGCGACATCATTCAAAATTAGTTTTTTCTCCTTCTTTCTTCTATTTCCCCTCAAATTACAAATTAGAATTATATCATCATCATGATGATGATAAATAAATAAATAAATAAAAACCATCAAACAATGGGTATCAAGGGCAACATGTTTGCTAACAAAACTATTCCAAAACACAAGACTTGTTCAACGCTTTGATATCAACCTTATTTCAACATCAACAACATTTGTCAAGTATGAAAAAGACAGAGTCGGTTAAATTGAATACTCTGACACTTTATATACCAAGGTTTGGAGACCTAACAAACTCTCCTCTAAACTTACTAATTGAAATGCTTAATTACTACTAAATGTTGAAACAAAAAGTCCATAAAATTAGGAAGGTCTTACACCCCCTCAAACTAGAATGGATGTCAAGTGATCCTAGTTTGGAATTAAAGAAAGTGAAAACACCAAAATGCAAAGGTTTAGTAAATAAATCCGAAAGAGTGGAATGATCAATTTGAAAGTCATGAAAGAGATATAATAACCATTGTGCTTCACAAGTATCATGTGCAAGGGCATGATACTCTATTTTAGATTATGAACGAGATATAGTGGTTTGTTTCTTGCTCTTCTATGAAATTAAAGAGGACCCAATGCAAAAACAGAATCCAGAAGTAGATCTCCTAATATCTAAACACGCCTCCCAATTAAAATCACAAAATCCTTTCAGACTTAAAGAAGAGGAACTATTGTAAAACAAGTCACAACCAGAACTAGTCTTTATATAACATAGCATCTTACCAAGAATTGTAGTTGGTGACAAAGACCGGCTGAGAAAAAAGGCAACACTTGGTGAGTGTGATGAGAACTATTGATTTTCTCAAATGGAAAGTGAATTAATTTTGAATTTGCGTGAGGAATTTTGATTTACCAAGGTTAAGGGAGTTGAAAACCGTGTTTGGAATTGGAACTATGGTTATAAATATTATGAATTATAGTATCCTTTTATGTATGTTGTTTAAGGTTGACCAGCTTATTGTTGCATGTGGAATAAATAGAAAAAATTTAAATGATGGATTTCATGTATGTACACATGAACGAATATTGAAATATAGTGTGATCTATTTGGGCTATTAATTAAGTGTTTGTCTTGACAAGATTATTTTGATGACTTTTTCATAATGTATAGTGAGTAACATTGTGTAAATGTAAATGTAATTACTAGATAATGTTTTTTTACTTGTTTCTTTTCTCGTAAAAAAATTCAATGGTTAAATTTGCACAAATCAAGTGTGGAAAAGTAATATTTTTTTATTTTGAACTTTGATTTCTACGTGTCAATATTATTGTAGTTATCAATTGAGTTGTCCTTTCATGCTCTTGAATTATCTATGAGATGTAATTATTATTGTTTATTATTTTTGAGATGTGGAAGGAAATGAGATTGGGCTCATTTATGTGTTTGGTTTAGAATATTAATCGGATGATTTAATTGAATTATCTTTATTTAGTTTTTTGTTTGGGTATAAAATTTTACATTATTAATTGAAGATTTTTGTCTCCCCATGTAAATAGTTTGGTTGACGAGTTAAAAGAATGTTGAAAAAATTAAAAAAAAAAGTTATAGATTCAAACTCGTAAAAGATAATCTAACTACTAAATTGTTAATATTTGTCTATAAAAAAAATTGAATTTTTTTTTTAAATTTCAAAAAATATTGAAAGACCAATTTCAAAGTTTGAAAAATATATAGGAACAAATTGCAAAATTCATAAAAGAATTAGATACTATATCTATAATTTATTTCAATTTGCGTATTCCATATTACAAAATGCATATAATACATATATCTATAATCCTCAATTAATGGACATATGTATCCAATAAGAGGACCCACCCATAAAGGTAATTATTTAGCTATATATATATATATATATATATATATATAACTAATATTATCACTCACATTATAGTGTATATATATATCACACACAAGTCATGGTGTCACAATGTCATGATCATGGATGGGTTTGAGATTGTAGAGTTGAAGCATCCAAAGATAAGCAATCCGGTATATTAGTACAAAATAAGGGTGGATAAGAGAGCTCACAAAGTTTTTTCAACCTTGCACAAGATATCTCAAGAGACTCAACTGGAGATTGAGTTTGATCAGAATTGTAAACAAGAGAATGATCTTTCTCAATTCCACCACCATAAGCACAATGGCCATTCAAAATTAATGCCACAACAAGTACAAAAACTAGAACAAATGAAGTAGTGATGGTTTTTGCCATAGTGTATTAAAATGATATCACATTGTTTTTGTTTTTCTATTATTTCATATGGGATGAATTGGTTCCATAATCACTCCAATTTATAGAGGTAATGTTTTGCATAAATGAGAAGTGAATTTAATTCGGCTAGCTTTGCGTGAGGATAATAATTTTCTTAAAATTGAAGACCGTTATGGAACCATTAATTTGTATTAAATGTTTTTTACGAATGGTTTCCTTTTATGATTGTTGTTTAAGGTTGATCGACTAGCTTATTAATAGAAGGAATATATCAAGCTCAAAATGCTATGTGGTAATTAATTGATATCAAAGGTTTGGAGATCTCTCCTCTAAGCTCATTAACTGAAATGCTTGATTATTAAATAATAATTAATTGTTAAAACACAAAGTCCATAAAATTAAGAAAGTCTAACACAGTGAAATATATTTGTTGAAGATTTTTCAATAATATCAACAACATTTTGTGGCAATATTCTTTATTTTTAGTCAAGTTCTTTCTTTTTAGCCAAGGCATTCAAAATAAATAAATGCAAGCAAGATCATCCACGAAGGTGTAAACTCTATATTCAACACTTACCAACGACAACAAAAAAAAAGCAAAATTATTTTTATTTCTAAAAAAAATCCATAATTAGATTTTTATCTAGAAGTCCTAATAATCAAAGAGTTGCACGTGAGATTTTATTAAAAAAAACGCAAGAAGAGATCTTACACATAGGGTAACTTCGATTCAACACCTATTACAACAAAAAGAAATACAAGATTACATTAAAAAAAATTTTGTTCTTATTTCAAATGAAGAATAAATCTTTTAAAAATATTTTAACTAATTTATTCGGACATTTAAAAAAAAAAATTAGTTAATATACTTTGTGTTATTCATCTCAAACTAGAAATGTTACGAACACTATTTATTCACACTTTCTAATTATTATTAATTAAAAATTAGTTATTCTAAAGTAATTATATAAATTTCATTATGATACCTAATATTAGACCCATCATGGAGCTTATCGACGATCATATCAACCGCCCAATACACTAAGTGCCATAAGAATTTATCAATATTTCCATAATTCTTTAACATGATTGGTTAGCTTTGTCAAAAGAAAGATAAACAATTAACGAATCAATAGGATCATTACTAATTTTATGGCGTAATTTGGTAACTTATTGTTGAGACGTATAAACACATACACAATGCTTGTGAATTGTGATACATTAGAAAACGAGTTATGTTATGTGATTAAATAAAAACAATATTTTTACCAACAATTTTAATTTAGGTGTCAATTATGGTTATCTTATGTAAAGTATTACCATCAATACCTTTTGTGTAATATAAGATATTTATTTTTTATTCCTATCTATGTCCTTAAATATAGGATTTCATCGACTAAATTACGGAATTAAAAAAAGTAAATATCAGTAATATGTATCCATATATTAAAGTTCAATTAATATAGATTGCAATGTTGTAATTTTATTTTTCTTATTATAATTTGTTGTTCTACAATTTAATGGTTTATTAAATTGTTACTAACAAGCAGGTTGCACCATACCTCATCAATCACCTAGACTTCACCTACCAATTATTCATCAAGCTATCAAAAATCATCATTAAGATGTATCATTGCGCACTCATAATCTTTGTCATTGGAATTCTTTTTGTGATTTTCTTCTGTGTAATTGTTCCAAAAATTGACTCATATGACCCATCACCTATTGAGTTCAACATAACTGAAGCTTCAATCATGCAATTCAACCTCACAAGCAACAATACCTTATATTATAATTTTAAGCTCAACATTATAGCTAAAAACTCCAACAACAACAGTATAACATATTATGATACCATCACTGTGATTTCTTCCTATAAAAATAGTAATTTTGCTTGGGCTTCTTTGGCACCTTTTATCGTAGGTCGTATGAATACCATTTTGCTTGACCCTTTAGTGTTTAAAGGGAATAGTGAGATGAAGCTTGAGCCTCAACAACTTGTTGAGTATAATAATGAGACACGTTTGAGGATTTATAATTTAGATTTAGAACTTGAAACTATTTCACCAAGTGTGTATTGTTCTAATTTGAGAGTTCCTTTAATTTCCAATGCAAGTACTTTCAATGTAACCACATGCTCATAAATACAATTATGCAAGTGATTTAACTACAATTTCATTGATATTTTTTGTAGTTGAAATGTTGGATTTGTTTATTTGATTGATTTGGTTTGAAACTATAGAAAAAAGGAATAGTATAATTTTTTTGTAGTTAATAAATGATTCATATATACCTCTTTATTTTATTCAACAATGGTAATTGAATAAACTAAATTTCTTATTAATGTATTGTTTTATAGTGTGTCATCACTCTTATAAATTTTTGTGAGTTAAAATATATATAATTTTTCTAAAAGACTATTTTAGCAACATGCACATAAGAAAAAAGTTCAATTTTATGATATGAATAAATTTTCTATGATCACACACAACAATTTTGTATGAAAATAAAATGCAACATTAAACTTTTTATTTTAATTAATTACGTGAAATTTAATTAATTTTCACTTATAAATCATTTTGAATGAAGTATCCTGCATAATTGCTTAGGAGTTAATTTTTCAACTCACCCATGTTTGATTATGCAAGACTTTCATCGGTTGCTTTTCATTCGTATTGCATCACGAGGAAATGTTTTTGTGATGAATAGCTTGAATTACATTTAACTCATATTATCGAAGGTTGAATATTCTTTTACAGACATTTATTATAATTCTCCCTAAAACTATTACCATCACAAGACATATTACTAACATAAAAAAAAATTATAATTTATATTTGTATTACCTTTAAAGGGCATAATAATTATTGCAAAAAACTAATTTTGTCGTAGTAGGAAAGCAAATAAACAGGAACAAAAAGAAATCTGCTCTAAGAAAGAAAAATTAAAATAAAGATATCTTATATTGCGATGTTTTAAGATTGAGTCCCTCAATCTAAAAAAAACTTGGGAAAATCTATATGAGGATGTGGACATAATGGCACAATAATACAAAAACATAGCACAAAAATACAAAATATCTAAAAAAAATTATATTAGTTTGAAGAATGTTAACTATAACACACAATGTGATGGTCACAACATAACTCACAATCCTTGATCATGAATAAGTAGGGGCATTAGCTAAGCTATCAACTTTAGGAACACCATTGAAAGATGAAGTTGAAGGTGGATATTTTTTACAATGAATCAACCAATCATAACAAGGAATCAAAGGATCAATCAAAAAAGTAACATAATCAATATAACTACAATTTTGTGGTTGGTAAATAGAATCATTTTTCCCTGGTAGACCTCTTCCTGCAGCATTAGTACCATTATGAACTGTCATTATAACAAGAAATAAAACAAGTAGTGATGTTTTTGACATGGTATCTGAGTTACTCTCGTTTTGTATGGATTAAATTGGTTACAGATTACATCAATTTATAGAATCAGCGAGTGGTAGAAACTATGTATTGCCTAAAACAAAAGTGAATTAAATTGACCTTTGCATTATTGATTTTCAGATAAATAAGATAACTTTATAACACACAGGAATCATAGAAAAATATGTGTGAGGTTTAGTATGGTTTTAAATTTTTAATATATATCAACGAAGATTGGTTCAATTGGTAAGGAGTTGATAGACTAAAATAGATGAACTAAAACTGCAATTAAGTCTTTTTAGTATGACTATGTTAAATCACAACATACTACAAGGATCTCTAGAATCGCTACACGGTGCATCGACCATAAAGATTGTTAGATCTAAAGAGAAAAAATCAACCACCGAGATATAATCGAGGCTGCTCGCCAATACACAGGTGTCTGTCTAGACGATAAAATGATATGATTATTCAGAGGTTAACGATTAACCCGTGGTTAACGCATTTTCAATTGTATCACACAAAACTAAGTTTCTATTATTATACCTTCCAGTAGGCACCAAATCTAATTATACTCATTTTCTAGACAAAAAAAGTTTTATGGGTCATTTTAAATTGCATCGAATGCTTAAAAGGTCTATTACACCTGGTTGCTGAGCAAATACATTAAATATAAATAATCATGATATCAGCAAATCAACATTTCACTGAGAATAATCATATGAATCCAATTAAATAGATTTAATCCGTGTTTTGAATAAATATCTCACAGATAAATGTTCTAACAATGCATAACTGACAGCTTCAACTTAAACTCAACAGGTTCATTCTTGAAATGACCAAAAGTCACACTTAGATAACAAGTGCAGAATAACATTTATTCCAATTCATATAGTGAATATAAACATCAATATCAAGCTTTAAAAGACTCCCCTGCTTTTACCATATCTTCAAGTACCTTAAAAATCTGTGGCTCTGTCATACCTTCCAGTTTAATGCCTTTCTCAACACCCAAATCTGGCATTAATGAAAAAATTACAGTAAATGAGTGTTGATAAAAAAACTGAGAACCAGTACAAAATAACGTGAATGAAAATGATGAGCTACAAAGTATAATCAGAAAGGTTCACCATAAAAGCAATAAATTTGCAGAGTAGTAAGTATAACCAAAATTGACATTATAAGGGAACTAGTTTTTTAATCGTATTCTAGGCCATTGATGATAAGCAAGTTAATCCGCAGTAACAATCACAAATGAATTGACATTATAATATACACAACTTATGCCTTTCTTAATCCGAGTTGGGTCATGTTAACACTTTAAGAGGGCAACGTTATTCTATAACTGAATTAGAGATATTGTTGGAAGGGAATAAAAGTACTCTTTGTCACTCAGAATGAAATTAAGGGGAAAATGCTGATTAGCAGTTTATCAACTTCAGTGCATTAACGTTACTTTCCTACAAATCCCTGTTATGAAACTAGTGGGGAAAGCCGTGTGAAAGATGATATAGAATATAAATTCAAATTACATGGCGAGAATTCAAATAAAAAAAAATGAATATTAAGATAGGTGATACCATATCTTGCCCATAATTGGGGTTCTACTCCACTGCATTCACGGATCAATATCGGCAACTTTGGATTCAATGTCTTTAGTTCCTTATAATTCTTTTCAACAAATGCCCTGAGATAACAAAATAAAAGAGCTTATTTTATATTGAAATATGTGAGATTTTAGTCAAAAAGCAACCAAAAGATATATAAAAGATAATGCTTAGAAATTTTTGTCCATTGAAAGAAAAAAATATATCTAACCTTGCAGATGAGCTTGCAGGAGATGTCTGGCACATCAAAAACCGAAGCTCTTTTATGTTCTTTGAAAGATGTCCTCTCCATGCCATTGCTTTCCTAGCTCAAAGTTATAATATCTGTGAGATTTTACCTCATCACAAGGCATGAAGAAAAGGAGGTAACAGCTAACAATGCAAGCTAAACAACCACTGGCACCAAGTGGTAGTCTGACTAAAAAAGCATGTATCAGTTTTGGCACACTCCCTTACTTCCTCTGACAGAAAATCATATTATAGATGAAAATGTGCATTGTATTATTGAAGCACTCATCTATTGCAACAAGTTATCATAATTCAATCATATCATACCCTCTCCAAAAGATTTTCCTCCTACATTCTTTCCCACCAAATTACTCTTTCCCACTAACAGACTCAGTTTATTTCATATACCAATTACTCCAGCAAAGACCCAATTACAACCAATGACACTCATGAGTGTGATGAGCGGTTAGTTGGAGAGATGGATGACAACAATGAAGATGTTGTGAATGAGATAAATTTTAAGATGATACAAATCTAAATTGGGCTTCTGCTCTGAAGCTTCAAGTGGCGTTTTAATAAACTGCCAAAGCTTCTATGAAAGGTCCTGATGCAATTTCAACCTCAGAAAAGTGGTTGAAGATGATCAAGAATCAGAATTCGAGGACACTTATGAGTAATCAAAAAGGAAGACTTAAATTTTAAGAACATAAAGAAAAAGAGAAATCCAATTCCACCCTTCATCTAGTCTTTTTTTCAATATACACACAAGTAATGCTCAGCACTAGAACCTAGAACCTAGAAAAAGTTCTAAACACTAACTTTGGCATCTTATTATATAATCAAATTCAAGCATAAACCAAAAACCACACTACAATGGGACGAAAATGATTCAATCAAATCATTGTGATGAGAAAATCAACTTAGCTAGACACAAGAAAATCAAAATAGGAGGGAACAACAATAGATAAACTACAATTAAACAATAGATAAATATTTTAATTGAAAATGAAATTAAGAGCAGATGCAAAAAAGCCACTAGGTTTTCTAAAATGCTGTTCTCGTCAATCGCACCGTTTTAGAAGAAGAAATAAAACCTGGACGAATTTCTCACTGTTTTCTGACGACCGATGATGAAATCCGGCTGCGTTTTTGCGGCAAGATTTTGGTTTTTTTTCAAACAGTTACTCAAACTTGTTTCTGATACAAGGACAAAGCTGATACATGGAATTTTATTATAATAAAAGTAAAATATTATTTATAATAACTGTTTTTTATTGAAAATATTATTTATAATAACTTGAAGAGTCCATGAATTATGTACTTGTAAAATGTGTATCATTTATTAAATTGCATTTAACTCATAGTATGTTTTGCAAAAAATTTCACCGCTCTATATTTATTAAAAAAAATTATGCATGATATTTGTTTTATATCATTTTTTAAATTTTATTTGTTGTTTATAAAAAAATACTGGAATACGCATTTTCTACTAAAAATATAATTGTATCTTTTAAAATTACAAATACTAATAGTATCTTTAAACTCTAATTGTATTATATAATAAATAACATGAATAAATATAAGTATAAAAAAAATATTTAATTAAATTTTTTTAGTGATATAGAGGAAGTGGATGTTTTTAAAAAAATAAAGAGATATTAATGTTATTTAAGGTTACCTTATTGATTGTAAATGTAATTTCTCCTTTATTATTTTATTATTGATAGACAAAAATTGTGATTATACAATCAATGATTTATATTTACTGCATCATACGCATCATTTTTCTTTAACTTGAATATGAAAATATAAATTTTATAAAGAATAATGTGAAAATAAATGGAATTTTAAAAATAAAAAAATAACATTTCAATATAAATTTCTCTTATTTTAAAAATTTTCTTTAACAAATTTTTCTTATGATATATATATGTATATAATTTAATGTGAATATAATATAAAATTATATTTATACAGTATAATATTACTTTGTCTTAAATTTAATTTCGTTGATTTATTTTTTATTTAACATTCATTTTGACCTTTTACATTTTTTTATTAATTTTTTTATTATAAGTGATTTATTTTAATCCAAATCACAATCACAGCAAAAGTTAATAAAAGTTATAATATGTGATTATTGAAATTCCTTCTAACAATTGTTAATATATATTCACTATAACAGTTCATGATAATAATCATACAGTTATATGATGAAAATGACTAACATTTATAATTATAAAAATAAATTAAAAAAGAATCGAAATGAATATTTAATAAAGGATAAAATACCAAAGTTATATTTAATTCTATTAATTTTTCGTGATATATATCTATTACTCGGATAAATATTCATGGATGGAATTCATAAAAGGTAAAAAAGGATATAGACATAAATGGATGCAGTAGAAGTATTACATGGCCCGCCACATAACTATCACTAGCACACGCCAAAGTGCATATTATACTTTCTGTTGTAGTTTTTATTTATTGTTTGTCCCAAAAAATCAGAAACCACGTTAGCAAGATGCTTTAATCTGATATGTCTTATAATATGCACTTTCAATTACCTCCATCCACCAATTTAAAGTAAAGAGAGAATGAGACTGTGAGTAAAAATATCAGATGATTTACTAATGACTATTACATTGGAATCAACTGCTGACAGAAAGGGAAAAAAGGTCATAATAAGATCCTTTATATAGAATACAGAAGTTCAACATATACTTCAACACAGTATAACTTGAGTCACATGCCATAAATTCATTGGAAAAGAATTATATAACCAATCTCTTATATCTTGGATAAATACAGTTAATTTGAATCATAGGTAACACAACAAAAGGCCAAAAATTTAAAATCACAATCTTCTTGCATGCAATGTGTCTTTGCTATAAGCACATTCAAAAGAAAGACATACACGTACAAAAAAAAAAAACAGAAGTAGTTATAATTCAATGATGTCTTCGCGAAAGGAGACAGAACCTTGGATATTTACAAGTGCTGCTACACACCTCATGAACATTCACAACACCATTTTTCACCTTAGAATTCAAACTTTCCAAACAAATCATTTTTTGCCCCAAGCAAAGCAGCAACACTGGAGAAGCACAAAGATAAGCATCGGCACAGCGAAAATGGAAAACTCCAAAATTATGAATCTTCCATATGTTAAAAAAGGAAGTGCAGGCTTACCTGTGCTTTGCCATTGGCAGGTTGCCTGCCGATAACACGCGGCCTCTCATTAGGTGTTCCGGGTGCATATCCGGCCCCACCTTGTCTCTCCTCTCTCACTTTGTTGAAAATGTGAGTATAGCCGTCAGCTGATGCAGGGTCAGTCACATCCCACTCGCCGAACTTTGGAACAGCAGCACCTTTATCAGGCTGTCAGAATTCTAAAGTCAGAACATATTTGCAACAGAAAATCTCATAATGATTCCAAGGTACAATGATATGAGGACGGATCAAGTTACTCTGCTTAATAACTTATTATAAACATTGAGTTTCACCAATCCAATTATTGGTTATTGTTATATTATATATTAATAATCAAACATACAAAGTATTATTTAAATCAGAAATTTGTAGTTATGTAAACTCATAATTGATATTTACTTCTATTTTTAAAAAATTATTAGGTGTCCCTTTGAAGTTATTTGATGAAGTATCAAATAGTTTTCAAATTTTATAAAAATTTGTGGAGTTGATCTACTCAAGAAGAACTTTTAATTTGAGGTTGGAATGATGTCTTAGATGTAGTTAGATATGGTTTAAGGTAGTTAGAAGATAGTTAAGGTTAGGTGGAATTTTGTTAAATTAGTTATATTATCCATCATACTCTAGTTGTATCGTATTTCTTATTACTATCATTTCAAGTTTTATATTTTCTTATAATCATTTATCTCTTTCTTGGTCTCAACCATGATTTTCAACATGATGAATTTTAGTGTTTCTAATGAGTTATTAAGTGAAATAACTCGATCTTATGCAAATTTTTAACTTTTCATGCCATGCATAGTTAATAACATATATAGGATAGTATAAAAGAAAACTAACAGTTTCATCCCCTCGATTAGCAGGTCTTAACCGGGATCTTCCGGGTGTACCATGGCTGCTGTCATAGGAATTCTTTCCTTCCAATGAGGGACTGTCTCTGCCAGGAGCTCTAGCTTGGCGATGAAGGGGTGACCGCTCAACGCTGTACTCAGACCCAGCACTTTGTCTTGAAGGTCTTCGTCGGTTATCAGCAGAACCTACTCCAAGACGAGGCGTAGAATCATTGGCATTCTTATTGCTTACATTATCTTGACGAGCTGGAGAGTTAACATAATTCTTAGGATCACCATCTTCTAGACTCTTATGCAACTCATTTGATGATCGTGCTGATCCCTTTCCAGATGGATCCTCTGAATCAATTTTCGGTTTGGATTGGGAAGGAAGAAGGTGATCAGATGATGAATTATCAAGAACTAAATCTGAATTTTCTTCAGGGTCATTTGGGTTTATCATCTTTGTTCCAGTTCGGCCTTTCCGTGCCTTGTCAAAATATGCTGTATATGGAACATTGTCTCCACTTTCCCAATTGCCAAATTTCGGTACACCAGTACGCTGCTGCTGTGAAATTGACGCAATGAAAAGTTTCTGTTAAGTTATTATGTTTCAATAAAATAGAAGCCAGAATACAAGTTTCAAATTCTAATGAATGTCCTATCACAATTCATTCAAATGAAAAATAGAATACAATGTTCAACTTCAACATATAACAAGACTAATTCCAAAAAAAACCTGCAACTCTTACTATCAGAAGAATTTACGAGATTCTGCACAAGTAGACCAACTTACGATAATCTTACTCTTAGAACAACAACTCCGATTCAAAAGAATAAAGATACAAAAATGCAAAAGGAAGAATACACTATTCTTGATCATAGTGTTAGGTCAATTGTGTCTACGTCTCCAATTGCCGAGCGGCTACAATTCGTTTTTATTATTGGCACAATTAGGATTTACAATATACAACTTATATTTAAATATTACATTAAAGATTATAACATTACATGGCTCGAGCGACCTATCCACTTATCACTAACTATGGGTCATACCCAACACTAAAAATCCCAATCTATATAATGCATTTGTGCATGAAAAGTTCAATACACTTAATGTAGTTCTCAAGGTACAAACCAATGCCAACAGGTGCGTGTTATTAAAAATGCTGGCTTTACAAGCGGACGAGCCGGGGAGGGAACTTGCTCAATCAAAATCCACCCAAATGAACATCTACAAGCTAATAAGTACTTTTCCATAAGTTAAGAACCATAAACTTATTTAACTAAGAAGCTCCTATAACTTAGAAACAAATCCAAACTAGGCCAAATTTATCTGCATAAATAATATTGTTGCATGCATTGAATAAATAATTGTTGAATGCAAACTTGTATACCTGACTCACTAATATATTGCAGATTCTTCTTTTCACTACGAAAAGGTCAGGAAAAATCATTTTCATCAGATTTTCACATGATTTGGGGTGAGAAACATGATGGAACAATAGGTAGATAATTTTTCAAAGAACAAAAAATGTAATGATTTATCTGAAGTTCTATAGGTCAAGTCTCTTCTTATCACTTCTGATATAAGAAACTCCTATGCTTGAGAACTACAGATTTGATTTCTTGCTTATACTATATCGTCAAAACTAACAAATTTTAATATGGTATCAGAGTATATCCAAGATCTGTTGGGTCACCCGCTATCAAGCCACGCTCCAGATGTTAAGTCCTAAATTCTAATAAATTCACCCACATCCCAAAGATCTTGGCATTGATATCATATTCCTGATCTCATGCCTCTACAGTAACATAAAATTATATCATATTCCGTAGATTTCCTATTTCAGGTAACAAAGAAAAAATTTCTCCTAACATCATGCAGCCATCATCTTAAACAAGGAGGCTTGTTATTGACCATCAGGTACATACAAAATTCTGACCCTAAAACCACTCTCAGCTCCCTGCCTCAATTGAGAATTTAAGTGTTTTTGCAAGTACGTCACACCCTCCCCATTTAACTATCTGTAATCATTCCATAAAATCTCCAAAAGTACTGCACTTTTTCACCTAAATAAAATTACAATCTTGCAGTCATACTCAACAAAATACTAAGTCCAATTCTCAACATACATATTACCACTAGAATTCACATAAGATGAAGACTCTCTATGTTTTTCATCCATTTAACCATTTGACTCTCTCACATTAATCACCCAAATAGTTCGCATTATACCATTTTAATCAACACAGAATATATAATTAAGCGATTGATATGATTGAACATACTTTCATCATCTGTTATTCAATCACATTGGTGTTAAGATGTGTAGTTCAATATTTTGCCACCAAACTTGCTTCTCCATACTTCATCTCAACTGATATATACATATTTGCAACATTTGATAGCTTGAAACACAACATTCTTGTTTGTTTTCACTTTTTTGTTTTCCATCAAAACATCTGCATCTGCCTAATGCAAAGTGATATTCTCGCTTATGTATCAAAGCTATTAAGCAAAGTACCACAACATAGGAAATAAAACCTATAACTTTACTAATATTTCCTTAAAATGTCACGCCAATTATGGTTTTTTTTTTGCAACAATCAATGTTAGTAATTAGTATTGTTAATATTGTTAGTATTTTGCTGAAGGTATGGATCAACCCGCGACCTCCTTATCAC
This sequence comes from Cicer cuneatum, assembly GCA_037974295.1. Lineage (NCBI taxonomy): Eukaryota > Viridiplantae > Streptophyta > Magnoliopsida > Fabales > Fabaceae > Cicer > Cicer cuneatum. The sequence continues at coordinate 71,992,213 of JBBPBO010001985.1, read as the reverse complement.
TCTACTTTCTAACTCCTCCATCTCAGCCACCAAAACAACCTTTTATCCCCTTATGCCAATTATGATTGATATTTGATATAGTACAATCAATTCAAACTCATATGCATCACAAGTATCTAATTGTCCAAAACACCAGATAGTACAAATAGCACATGTTGCTACAGAAAAATCCAAATGAGTAAACATTGGATTGCAATAAAACAACAAACTCATAGTTACAATTTACAACTCAACTAGCTGTTTGTTTTGGCAAGTTTCAATTCAAACCAAAATTATATTAATAAGTAATTACACATCCAACTAGAATTATGATTATTAATTATCAACTAGGTAATTGATTCAACATTAGGAACAATTACTAAAATAAAATTTATTAAAAAGACAAGGCTAAGCTAAATAAGAAACTCATCATGACTTATATGAAACTATCATATTAATAAAAATCAAGAGAACTAACATGATAAGATGTTCATAATTGAATTGCTTCATGATTCTAAGAAGCAAGAAAAGGAAGCTATTAATGATTGATCTAGCTATAGAAAATTAACCAAGATGACCAAAAGAAATTAAAGTCTGATTTTGGTCAACTATTTCAAAGCAATAGAAGATGAACAAATGAGATAACTAGTGAAAGAAAAAGGAACATACACCTAACACGTAAAACATAATGCAAGAGATTGAAACTGAGTTTCCATAAACATATAAAACACAACAAAATCATGAATATAAAAAAAAATACAAAAGAGAAGGAAAAAAAAAAACTTACTGCCATTTCCTTTTAAGCCTGAAAAAAGCACCCGGAAATTGAAAAGCAAAATTCTCCAAAAAGAAATTTAAAAAAATTCAGCTTCTTTGGATTAGACCAAGTATAGTTACAAAAATTCAGAGCACCCAAGAAGCTCTTCCACAAAATTGAATGACCCAGCAAGAGAGAGAAAGCTTAAGAAAGAGGTTTATCGCCCATTGACCGGCGCCACCGGTAATGTATGACTAATTATTATTTTCCTGTGTTTGTAATGTTTCAAATTTTTCTCTATCCATTGAGTCATGCAGAGCAATAAGATTTAAAAATAAGTGTTAAATGTGTTTTTTCACAAAAGTTAAATCTGTTTTAATTATTTATAAAATTTCAGTTTTTCAATTTTAGTCTACGTAAATAAAAATATTAAAATTTTAATTTCTATAAAATTGTCTGTCGCGACCTAAATTTTGAGTGTTTCTCGAATTCAATGAAGTCGCCATCAAAGTTATTTAAAATAAGAAAAACATTGGGAAACCCTCAAAAACGAAAAAATGGTATTTGAAACTAAATTTTGAGTTTATGAGTCGATTATGTATAGGGAATGTATTAGCACCCTACGATATCCATTAAAATACGATTACCTATAATTAGTTGTGCAAAATTAATATTAACTTAAATATATTTATTTCTCCTTATATTACATATAAGTATCAATTGTATTTTAAAGTGATTTTGAAATAAATATGTGCTTAAGAAAAAAAGGAAAAAAGAAGAAATTTTTTATTAATGTGCTTGACAAGAGTGGGATCTTGCTCCTACGTATCTCCCGGTGCGATGGAGAAATCAAAGTTACATAGTTCTTGGGTAGAAAATGTAGATGCGTTGATTGCTTTTAAAGAAATTGTGTTGATTGTTGATATAAAAAAAATGTTTTGACAGAAAGAAGTTTTGTTTGATTTGAATAATTATTTTGAAAAAAACACGAGTTTTAAAACTATCAAATTGCACAACTCGTGTCTCAACAATTGAAGGAGTAAAAGGATGTTTCATCCAATTAACTCGTTTAAAAAATATTTTTTATTACTTTTGGTTTTAAAATTGAGTTATAAAGCCACCAAGTGGTACAACTTGTTACAACTTGTGTCTTAACAATTCAAAGATTAAAAAGATGTCACATCTAATTAATCTAATATTTATTTATTGTGAATGTTTTTAAGAAAAAGTAAAATGAAATTGAAACTATTGATAACATTTTTTTTTACAATGATTAATAAAAAAAATTAAAAGTGAATGAGTGGTATGGGTTGAACACCCAACTCATTATAGTACTAAAACGAATACAAATAAGTAAACATATAGGTTGTTGTAAATAAATAAACATATATGACAAACAAATTTACAGAGAGAGAAATGTGCTTCATTGTTAAGTGAGAGAGAGTGAGAGAGAACAAACACACAAAAAACGGTCACGAAAAGGGAGTTGCCTGCAGTGGTGGTTCGCCGGAGTTCGGAGTTGGCAGAGGTGGCTGGGCGAACACTCTAATGATAGCGCTCGCGGTGGCCGACACCGGAAATGGAGGTCGAATTTGATGACAGTTTCATAGGAGATTTGCAAAGGATGATGGAGATGGTGATGTGTGTGACTCATGCTCTCTCTAACTCTATACATTTTTCGTATATTCTACTCTCTTATTTTTCTTCTTCTATGGTTTCTTTTTTTCATCTCTCAAACATTTTTCTCTTTATATTTTTTTTTATTGTTTTGATGGTGGTAGAAAGATGATGATTTATATGATTGAAGTTGTTGAAAGCTAGAAGATGGAAATGTGTTGGTATGATTTAGCCTAATCTCTTACTAATTCTAGATTTCTCACCTCAAGAATCCTCTCTCTTGATTTAATTTTTGATTATCAATTTATAGGCTACTAGGATGAATCGTTGCGTTCATGAGATAAATTGAGTTCTGGTTTTTCTATTATTTTGCAGAAATTATGGAGTGACAAGTGAAGATGGGACTTCTACTTTTTTGGTGGAGTGCAAAGTTGGTAAATATGGAACTTCTACTTTTTGATGGAGTGCAAATTTGGTGAAGATTCAAAAGGAGAGAAACATGGAAGCTTAAAGTGTGGAGGAGGGAGGCTTGTACTATTTCTACCAAAAACATTATTTTTATTTTTTTGTTAGTTATTGTTACTTTTTATTTATTTTTTATATTTTAATGATGTAAATTGGACACTTTGTTAAAGCATAAATGAGAATGTGAGCTCAATTATTGGACTAGATTTATGAATTTGATTTTGATTTTTTTTTAAAGTTATTTAGTACAATAAAATGTGATTGTAAATATATAAATTTAAACATCTTATTATGACTTATTATTATTTAGAATTTTCTTAATTAGGCGGACAAATTTGGGGTACTACAGCTGCCCCTATTTAATTATATTTTACTAGAAAATATGAATAACAATGTTTTCATATTATCATTGTAAAAGATAAGTAAATATAATGATCCAAATTTTGTCCGTCAAATTGTGAATGTGAAAGTTGTAAAATGAGAAAACAAATGCAACGTAGGACCAAGAAAATTAAAAACTATGAGAATAATGCAAATGAAAGTATAATGTGAAAACTAATAAATTATTAATGCGAAAGCAGATTGGTCACCTAATTATGATTGGAAATTATCGTCTGCAGAGTTATTGTTGTTGTGTAGATAATTGAAATGAAAATTATCGTTTTCAGATTGGTTACTGAATTATGAATGGAATTTATCGTCTTCAGATTTATTGTTGGTGCGTAGATCAATAGGAATGAAAATGATCGTCTTCGGATTGGTTACTGATGCGTAGATCAACAAAAATATAAATGATCGTCTCTGGATTGGTTACTGGTGCGTAGATAAAAAAATGTAGATGATCGCCTTCGGATTGGTTATCGATGCGTAGATTGACGAGAAGGTAAAAGATCGTCTTCGGATTAGTTACCGATGTGTAGATAAAAAAAAATTTAAATGATCGTCTTCGGATTGGTTACCGATGCATAAATCCACAAAATGAAATGATCGTCTCCATATTTGTTACTGGTGCGTAGATCCACAAATGAAATGATCGTCTTTGGATTGGTTACCGATGCGTAGATCCACAAATGAAATGATCGTCTTCGGATTGGTTACTGATGCGTAGATTGGCCAAATTATAAATGATCATTACCTAATAGGTAATGAGATTTAGATGTCAATAGATATTGGAATCTTTGGTTTATTGAATCCTGGACTTTTGTAGTGATGATGGATAGTGAAAATTGAGTTGTGGTGCCGATAAAAATTGGACTTTGGAGTGCCAATGGTTATTGGGCTTTTCAATGCTACAGATATTGGGCTTATAGGGTACTTTGTAGATCCTTGGTGTTGGGTGTCAATGGATAATGAAAAATGAGATTCCAGTATCAATGAATATTGGATTTTTGGTTGTCAATTGGACGTGAGCTTATATGGTGCCAATGAAGATTGGGTCTTTACGTTACCAATGGAATGTTGGGCTTTGGTTGAGGTGCAGACTATGATTGGACTTTTTGCTTGTCGTTGGGCTTTGGAGTGCCAATGAAGTTTGGACTCTGAGGTGCCAAATATGATTGGACTTTTCATTTTAAGTGCCAATAAAAATTGGACTTTTTGCTTGCCAATGAAATATTGGGCTTTGGAGTGCCAATGAACTTTGGACTCTAAGGTGCCAATTATGATTGGACTTTTCATTTGAAGTGCCAATAAAAATTGGACTTTTTGCTTGCCAATGAAATATTGGGCTTTGGGGTTAGAGGTGTCTTATATATCTTAGATGTTGGATGCTATAGGGTATATGTTATGGATGCCAATGAATATTTGGCTTTGGTGTATCAAAGCATTCCAAACTACCAATGGACGATGGTTATGGATTTCAGTGGGTATTGGGTTTAAAAAGCCAATAAAGATTGAATTTAAGGGGATGCCAAAGAATATTGGACTTTGGGTTTCAGATATTGATGAAAATTGGACATTTTTTATGTGTTTTCCAATGAAGATTGGACTTTGTGTTTTAATTGCCGATGAAAATTGGACATTTTTCATTTGCCCTTGAATATTGGGCTCGAAGGTGCCAATGAAATATTGGACTTAGTGTTTGAGTTGCCAATGAAAATTGGACCTTTTATTTGCCAATGAATATTGGACTCGAAGGTGCCAATGAAATATTGGACTTAGTGTTTGAGTTACCAATGAAAATTGGACCTTTTGAGATTTTATAGGATCTTTAAGATGCCCCAACTCATGTCCTGGAAATATAGGACTAGTTTTTGTTGCCACAGCTAAATTTATCCATAAATTTTGCTTGTGATAACCAAACAGAATGTACATTCAATAAGTTACCACAACTCAAATAAAGTATAATCATAACCAAGCAAGATGTACATCTTGAAGGTTACTCCAATAAAGATCAAATCTTATTTTAATCAATGAGTAGATTGTCTATTGGTTGATTTGTGTAAAATTTTAGGGATTGAGTGGTATTTGGGAAATAATTTGCGTGTCATTTGAGCGTTGGACTTGGTGTGAGCATGCGACATGCCATATAATTAGAAGATTGTGAGACCTTTAAATGAGAGCATGATGCAAGGTGTATGAATTGCGTCAAGTTATGCCTAAATGCACGAGGTGAGATGCATGATATGATGCTAGAATGATGCATACATGATAAGCGCAAGATGCATGGATCTACATTCTATGACTGTATCTACTCGTGCAAAAACTCAAGATGCACACCTGATCTTTAGTTTTTTGTTTGTTATGATTGTTCATTTTTTAGAAGAAGAGGATGCAATTGCCTTGTTTGGTGAGGAAGGTGTTTTTTGTGTAAAAATGAATTCCTTGACTTGATCACTTCCTTGAAAAACTTCAATATATAAAACAAGATTTGAACTCAAACTCAAGCAAAATCAAGTTTGTCATGTTTATGTTTATCATTATTTTCACTCAACTATTGCATATTAATGTATCTTGATGATTGTATTCACCATTAATGGTTGAACGATGACCTCTTGGAAAAAATTTGATCAACTATAGTTTTTTACTACAATCATCGAATAATTTTCACCACCTTAGTTTTTTCTTTTGATTAGGACACCTTAGAAAAACTCAATTCTTTTTGGTCAAAGATGTTAATTGAAGATTTTTCAAAGAATTGTTAGATCATGTCAATGAACTTATATTCTCTTTCTTTGAAGCATTATTTAATTAAGCAGACATGATAGTGAAACTAAGGTTGAAAGAGTTGATTAAGATGTGCCTCAAAAGGAGGATGGAATCTTTGGGTGACAGATGGAAAGACGTGGGCTTCGAAAACTAAGGTAATTGTTTCAATCCATGAAGGATTACATTGCTTTAATTTAGATTTTAACAAATAGTTGTCGTAGTCTAAAGAGAGTGAGATTACCTAACTATTCTCCACGAGCTAAGCAAGAAAGAACATAAAAATGCCCCATCATGGAAAGATAGTGAGAGGATGTTGAGATGAAATGAGTGATTGGAAAAACAACATCAAAATTGGTTTTGTAGGAATACAAAAATGAAAGATGGTGGAGGTGTCCCATTTATGCAGTATGTGGATGATGAGAGAAAAAAAGGTTAAGATGATATATAGAGAATCAAAGATAGAGAGTTTTCTTAAATTTGAAATTTAGAGATACTCAATCCTTGAATAAATGACGGAGAAAATGCCCTCATTTTGGAATATACAAAATATTGTGTATGTGATTAGGAAAAAAATGGTGAAAGTATTGCCCTAAGTTATAATTTTGGAAGGCACAATGTTCGAATGGGACAACGGTGGTGTTGCCCCAGCTTTAGAGTATCAAGTTGAAAGATTTATCTTGTATTACGGCAGTCTTAATAAGTGTGGAGAGAATGAGTTGAATGAATGAGCAATTGTTTTATAAAATATATGAATATGAATGAAGGGTAGAAGTATTATCTCGGTTAAATACTCAATGCATCAATTTTGGTCCATCATTTGAAAGATTCTCCTCATTGATAAGTATGATAATTATCATCTGTTTATGTACAAAGAATTTGATTTCATTGATGATCTCCACAATTTTGTCAAAGTGTTCTCTTTCTTTGAAAGAATCCTGAGCGTGCAAGTCCTTAAGGATTATTTTAGCATATTGCAAATGAGATTTGTAACTTTGTCCCAAAATTAAAAAATTCAGATAATGAACAATCAATCATTTATCATAATGGACCTTTTAGACATGTAATGTGGTGAATGACTAAGAGGGTTATGAAGAAAAAAATAATGTATCAGGCTCAAATAATTATTTGAAGGTCAATTAAGACAATGATTTTTTAGAACAAAGACTTACCTCATGGGGTATCAATCCAAAATTTGTATTGCACTAACTTTCATGTTTTTTTTCCTTTATCTATGGACTTTGACAGATAGACTATTTTAGTTCTTTCTTTATCTTTTTTTTTATATATAATAAGTAATGCTTCATGTGTCGAGATATCAAATAAACTCCTAGTATAGAAGTGATCTTTGTCTTGGATATTTGGAAGAAAAAAAAGTCCCACTTTTGGCTCAAAAGGGGAAGCAAGGGATATGGTTTTTGTTTCTATTTTTGGATGTTGAAAGGAAAATCGCAAGATTTATTTCAAATCAAGATTGTTTATTTTCAAAAAACAATTAATTTCAGGATAAAGCTTGACAGATCGGTTCAATTGTTTTTTTTGTTTTTTTGTTGCCCTAATTTTTGCTTAGGATGCCACTACAGGCTTTCAATCCTAACGGATTTTTCCTTTATTCAATTTTTTTTAAAAGGACTTGCACCAATTTGGAACTTTCAAAGTATTACTTTGTGAGATTTGATTATTGGAAATTAATTAGGTGTCCCTTTCAAATTCAATTTATGAGACTAATGTTTTCGAAGAGATTGAGGCAAGATCGAAAAAGAAAGAATAATGAAGAAATGTGTACAAACGAGGACATTAACGGGGTCATGAAAGTGTAAAAAATACATGACATGCATGTTCATTAAATGAATGGTTCAAAGAAAGGTAACATTAGTTTTTGACTTGAAATTTTTTCAATTATATTAATCAGATAAGTTAACAAATTTGACCATTATATTTAGATGTTTTTTTTTTGTCAACAAAAGACTATGAGATGTGTTCTCAAGATTCTCAATTGATTTTGAGTTCATTTATGATTTGACAAATGTTATTTTTCAAAGAAGAGTGACCAATTCAACATTTTTTTGCAAATAAGCATCATTTAAGGAATACACTCATGGAAAAAAAAAAACTTTACATGAATGCAACATTATTTCTAATTTTTTTTAATTCTTTCTCCTCATTAGAGAGAAAAAAAAATGACTTGCATGAATGAAAATATGATGATGTAAGACTATGATGGAAATGTGTAACAATGTTTCATAAGTATAAGACTAACTGTTTAAATATTTAACTTTTTATTTTAGATGATTAACATTATTTCAAATTCAATTGAAAATAATATGTTAACATGCTAAATGAATAAATACAAACTACCTTGTTTTTGTTTATGCATGTGCAAATACAACCTGAAATGTAGATTTAGCCACCAAAAGGATGGACTATTAATTTTTTTCTTCAATTTTTTAATAAGCAGTACATGCTAATTTTTTTGAATTTTGGCTATTTACAATGGGTTTTTCATGTACTATTAGGATTGTCAGAATTATATGATGGTATAATGACATATGCAATGTGAACTTTATGCTAATGTCACTTAGACCTCTTGTCAGACTAATTTGAGTGTATTATGTGAAATAGTCAATTCGTCCAATATGAAATTAAAAATTATGCACTTTTGCACATATGAAGATGATTTATTTATATTATTTTTTAACATGAAATGTGATGCATGGCTGAAAATGACAATGAATTTTATGGATAATTTATTAGTAAATTTGTATTTCACAAAAAAAAATTGAAGAAATTAAATTTGGCCCACAATAATTTTTTGAAATTTTTGTACATGCATAAGAATGTCATAATAATATATTGACACAATAAACTACATGCAAATATGAATGCTAGATTTCCATGTGAAACTATTTTTTGTTTGGAAATGAATATCATGACTTAAACATATATTTGGTTTGGACTCTTTTTAAGAGTGAATTTTCTTGTAACAAATGTAAGAATGTGACATGACACATATCAAATTTGATTTTTTTTTAGATGATGCTAATATGAGAAATCATTTGATGTCACATTTATTTTGATGTAAAATTGCAAGTAATGCAAAGAGACACACATTAATGCTGTTGAAAATGTAACTAATTTTCTTATGATCAAGGCCACTTTATTTTTCCTTTTTTATTTTTACGGAATGTGAAAAAAAAAATTGATAAGAGAATATATAAAAACAATGTGAAAAAACAAAAATGAGAGTTGAAGAAAAATGAGGTTTTTATTTCGTCCCTCTAAGAAGATAAAATTGGAACCATACTAGTTTTTTCAACAAAGGATAATGTTGATTTGAATCTGGAAAAGAAAAATGCTCTCATTGTGACCTACATAGGTTTTGCTTACATTTAAAAGATTCGTGAGCTTTCTTAGTTAGTGACCCTCTCTCAAGGTGGCTCTATGATTTTGAATTTGGTTCCTAGAGTCATGGATTCCACTTTGGAATATTGTCAACAACAATAAGTAAACTATTAGAAGTGACAATAACTCTCAAAAGAAATGAAACTTTAGGTGAAGTCTTCATGCTAACAAAACAGGATGTACATCCAGAAAGCTAATACTACGCAACTTCATACGAATCTTAAGTTTTTCTCAAACCATAAATTAAGGTCTCACTCAAGTGTGTGTAAAAGTGTTAGTGTAGTGTGTGAAGAGAAACATAATTCAATAAAAGGATGCAAAGTATTCAAACATTTATAAAAAAATATAATGTACACAAGAAAATAACTAATAAACAGTAAACATATAAAAGTAAAAAAATGTGAAAGAGAAATAAATATAGATGTTAACAAATTTTGCACAGTTAATTATGTTAGGCTTTACACTCTAAGGGTCCCCAGTGGAGTCGCCAGCTGTCGCGGCCTAAATTTCGAGTGTTTCTCGAATTCAATGGAGTCGTCATTTAAAATAGGGAAAACTTTGAGAAACCCTTAAAAAGGAAAATAATGGTCTTTGAAACCAAATTTTGAGTTCGGGAGTCGATTATGCGTAGGGAATGAATTAGCACCCTACGACATCTGTTAAAATACGGTTACCTATAATTAATTGTGTAAAATTAATATTAACTTAAATATATTTATTTCTCCTTATATTACATATGAGTATCAATTGTATTTTAATGTGATTTTGAAATAAATATGTGCTTAAGAAAGAAAGGAAAAAAGAAGAAATTTTTTATTAATGTGCTTGACAAGAGTGTGATCTTGCTCCTACGTATCTCCCGGTGCGATGGAGAAATCAAAGCTACGTAGTTATTAGTTAGAAAATGAGGATGTGTTGATTGCTTTTAAATAAATTGTGTTGATTGTTGATATAATTAAAAAAATGTTGTGACAGAAATAAGGTTTGTTTGATTTGAATAATTATTTTGAAAAAAAAAAGAGTATTAAGACTATCAAATTGCACAACTCATGTCTCAACAACTCAAGGAGTAAAAGGATGTTTCATCCAATTAACCCGTTTAAAAAATATTTTTTATTATTTTCGATTTTAAAATTGAGTTTTAAAGTCACCAAGAGGTACAATTTGTGTCTTAACAACACAAAGATTAAAAAGATGTCACATCTAATTAATTTAATATTTATTTATTGTGAATGTTTTTAAGAAAAAGTAAAAATGAAATTGAAACTATTAATAAAAACATTAAAATAAATAAATATTAGATTAATTAGATGTGACATCTTTTTTATCTTTCGAGTGTTTCTCGAATTCAATGGAGTCGCCAGCAAAGTTTATTTAAAATAGAAAAAACATTGGGAAACCCTTAAAAAGGAAAAAATGGTCTTTGAAACCAAATTTTGAGTTCGGGATTCGATTATGCGTAGGGAAGGTATTAGTACCCTACGACATCTATTAAAATACGGTTACCTATAATTAATTGTGCAAAATTAATATTAACTTAAATATATTTATTTCTCCTTATATTACATATGAATATCAATTATTTATTTTAATGTGATTTTGAAATAAATATATGCTTAAGAAAAAAAGGAAAAAAAGAAAAAAAATTATTAATGTGCTTGATAAGAGGGTGATCTTGCTCCTACGTATCTCCCGGTGCGATGGACAAATCAAAGCTACGAAGTTCTTGGGTAGAAAATGCGGATGTGTTGATTATTTTTAAAGAAATTGTGTTAATTGTTGATAAAAAAAATATTTTGACAGAAAAAAGGTTTGTTTGATTTGAATAATTATTTTGAAAAAAAAACGAGTTTTAAGACTATCAAATTGCACAACTCGTGTCTCAGCAACTCAATGAGTAAAAGGATGTCTCATACAGTTAACCCGTTTAAAAAATATTTTTTATTATTTTCGGTTTTAAAATTGAGTTTTAAAACCACCAATTGGCACAACTTGTGTCTTAACAACTCAAAGATTAAAAAAATCTCACATCTAATTAATCTAATATTTATTTATTGTGAATGTTTTTAAGAAAAAGTAAAATGAAATTGAAACTATTAATAAAAACATTTTTTTTTACAATGATTAATTAAAAAAATTAAAAGTGAATGAGTGGTATGGGTTGAACACCCAACTCATTCTAGTACTAAAATGAATACAAATAAGTAAACATATAGTTTTTTTTGTAAATAAATAAACATATATGACAAACAAATTTACAAAGAAAGAAATGCGCTTCATTGTTAAGTGAGAGAGAGTGAGAGAGAACAAACACACAAAAACGGTCACGAAAAGGAAGTTGCCTGGGGTGGTGGTTTGCCGCAGTTCGGAGTTGGCAGAGGTGGCTGGGTGAACGCTCTAACGGTAGCGCTCGCGGTGGCCGACAACGGAAATGGAGGTCAAATTTGATGACAGTTCCATAGGAGATTTGCAAAGGATGATGGAGGTGGTGATGTGTGTGACTCATGCTCTCTCTAACTCTCTACATTTTTCCTATATTCTACTGTCTTATTTTTCTTCTTCTATGGTTTCTTTTTTTTATCTCTCAAACATTTTTCTCTTTATATTTTTTTTTATTGTTTTGATGGTGGTAGAAAGATGATGATTTATATGATTGAGACTGTTGAAAGCTAGAAGATTTGAAATGTGTTGGTATGATTTAGCCTAATCTCTTTCTGAATCTAGATTTCTCACCTCAAGAATCCTCCCTCTTGATTTAATTTTTGGTTCTCAATTTATAGGCTATAAGGATGAATTGTTACATCTATGAGATAAATTGAGTTCTGGTTGTTCTATTGTTTTGCAGAAATTATGGAGTGACAAGTGAAGATGGACTTCTACTTTTTGATGGAGTGCAAATTTGGTGAAGATTCAAAAGGAGGGAAACATGGAAACTTTCCGTGGAGGAGGGAGACTTGTACTATTTCTACTAAAAACATTATTTTTATTTTTTTTGTTAGTTATTGCTACTTTTTATTTATTTTTTATATTTTAATGATGTAAATTGGACACTTTGTTAAAGCATAAATGAGAATGTGAGCTCAATTATTGGACTAGATTTATGAGTTTGTTTTTTTTTAAAAGTTATTTAGTACAATAAAATGTGATTGTAAATATATAAATTTAAACATCTTATTATGACTTATTATTATTTAGAATTTTTTAATTAGGCGGACAAAATTGGGGTATGACATTGTCTTTAATTGTCTCTTCAATGTTTCAATCCTTAAATTTTAGTTCAACTCATTAATGTCGATATTATTATGTTGGGTGTCTTGTCTCATATTCAAAATCGAGACTTCGCATTTGTGTGAGTTTATAGTAGTATTTTTAATTCATGCTAAAACTAAATATTCAACTTTAAAATTTTGCAATAATTATTTGTAAGTATGTTTTAACATATTATAAAAAGCTCTTCAAAATAAATTTAGAATTTTTTAATTTGGAATAAAATAAATATGAATTGTCCTTAAGTTCTATTGACATGGTATCTCATGTTAGAACTCAACATTTTACAGTTGTGTGTGCGTTTTTAATAGTAATTATGTCATTTCATCTATAGATAAAAAAATTAAATTTAAATTATTTAAATGTAAAAAACTAAAGATAAAAGAAATAAAAATATGGTTATAGAAATTGAATTTTTATCCATTTTTTGTTAATAAACTTTTTATATTGATGTAAATATATTTACAAAATTTCATTAAATGCATGATGAATTAACTGCAAAGATTAAAACTACATGCATAATAATTTTTTGGCTAAATAGCACTTGTGGTCCCTTAACTTAATTTCAGTTAACGTTTTAGTTCTTTATCTTTTTTTTTCTCCCTATTTGGTTTTTTATTTTAATTTTAAGTGACAATTTGATCTTTTATGTTTTAAAATGTCAACAATATTATCTTTTTTTTTTACAAAAATTCATCAAAATTTTCAACCAAAACCCATAAAATTAATTATATTCAATATAGTACAAATTTCATCAAATTCGTAACTCAAATCTTCAAATAAACTCATATTTTCATTCTTTATTTGATGTTGTTAGAGATGTAAATATGAGTTTATTTGAAGATTTGAGTTTCGAATTTAATGAAATTTGTATTATATTGAAGAATATAATTAATTTTATGGGTTTTGGTCGAAAATTTTGATGAATTTTTTGAATTTTTATAAAAAAAAGATAACATTGTTGATATTTTAAAAATTGTCACTTAAAATTAAAATAAAGGAACAAATCGAAAAGAAAAAAAAAAGATAAATAACTAAAACGTTAACTGAAATTAAGTTAAGGGACCACAAGTGCTATTTAGCCTAATTTTTTTAAACTAAAAGTTGTATTTTTATTTGACAAAAACTAAAATTAAAAGATTGAAAATTTTATAAAAATTAAAAGTATATTTAACCTTAAAAATAAATAAATCTCACAAGTAAATTTCCATGCCTTGAACTAAGTTAATCGAAACCATTTGTAAAAAAAAAAAAGTTAATCAAAACTGGATCGGATTGGAGCGGCAAATCCGACCTGTATCTAAATCATATAACAAATAAAAATAATAATTTTCATCAAAAGATAATTATTAATTAAGTATCAAGTTTCTAATTTTACATGCTAACTTATAGACATCGCAAAGGGATGGGGTAGATTTTACCTTCCCCGCACATGACTAATTTGGAAAAATTCACATCAGCCTCGATTTTTAGCGAGTGTGAAATGTAGATCTCTATTTGTGTCTATAACAGGTTTCTCCGCCCACACCCGCACTCATACCATTTATATATATAAAATTATAAATTTAACAAATCATATATATTATAATTAGTATAATAAAATAATAATTATTAAACAATAATAAAATTAAAAAAAATATTTTTTATAGAGATGAGATTTTTAATTTTTAATATTTAAAAAAATATTAAGTATATTTAATATGTGTATGTATATAAAATTTAAATATTACAATAATATTACCAAGGGGGTTTGGAATAGATATCAATACACTCGCACGTGCATTTTAATTCCGGGGAAAATCTGCACCCGCACCCAATCAAAGCGGGTTTTTTCGCTCAAATCAAGACGATTTCGAGTGGGTACCCGCGGGTGCGGGTTATGTTGCCATTCCAACTAACTTATGAAAAACAATATATATATATATATATATATATATATATATATATATATATATATCCAATGAGAAGAGTTTTATAATGAAATGGTGAGAAAGTTAAATATTTAGCATATAATTACATATTAAGAGTTAATTAAGTAGCATATGATCACTTAAAAAAGTCAAATTTTTTCTTCTCATATATATATATAGCATATCAAATAAGAGAAATTTTAAACTGAGAGATAAAAGGAATGAGAGAGTTAAATCTTAATCATACCACGTGATCATATATATATATATATATATATATATATATATATATATATATAATTATTCCTGGTTTAATTATAGACGGAGATTTAAACTTCGAACCAATGAGCATTAGTTCAATACCAAACCGGTTTTTATTATTATTATTATTATTATTATTCAGAATTCCTGAGAGCAAACAGTGTTAATATTGAAACTATCTCATTCTCCTTAATCTCAAATTGAATACAATAAGAGTTATTTATACAAGAAGAAAGAGTACAAAAACTACAATAGGCTAAATTAGGAGATAGAAACGGCTAGTAACTCACAAAACCTGATTTTAACTGAATTGGCTAAGTTGTCATGAGTGTTAGGAGTTGGTTGGTCATAAGTCTTGATTGCAGCTCATATTTACACTTTCAGAAATCATTTACATACAAAATTCTTATTTGAAAGATTTATCAGTTAAATATTCCTTGACATCTAATTATTCATGAAATTTAGAGACGATTCATTTTCGTCTTCAAACTATAAATTACAAAATAATACTCTAGACCAATAGTTTTAGAAATATAAATTAGTATGAGACTCATTAAATTATAATAGATATTTTCCCACAAGTATCACCTATTACCAACTAATAAATTGTAATATTTGCATTTTTGCAAACACGCAAACACAAATAACGAAGATAGTAAGCTTCGAAATCACGTTGATAGTATAATATAAGTAAGAAGAACACACATAATCAACACATTAATTCGTAATATAGCATATCATGACATCAATGTAAACAAGATCATCACATCACAATTCAATTCATATAATTCACAAAGAAGTATTCAAGACAATAATGAAGGTACAAAAACACGAGAAGAATAGTTGAATTGTGTTTTGCCTTATTAAAAACTTATTTTCAAAATCCTAATTTGGGATACTTAGAACAGATAAACAGATAAGAGGCAACAATAAAAAAAAGTAATAGGGTAGAGGGAGAAACACCACGATTTATACTAGTTCACTACCAACGTGTCAACTACGTTAAGTCCCTTCGCATAGAAGGATTTACCCACTAATTCAAACTTGAATTACAACATCTAACCCTACAAGTCAGTCTTCTCAACTTCCAGCTTGAAACCTACATATCGTTGAGGCACTACAACACCTTGACTCTACAAGTCAAGTCTTCTCAGCTTCCAACTTGAAAACCTACAAGAAGTTGAGGCAGAATAGCCACTATTGGGCTGGGTTACAAAGAGATAAAACTGGGTTCTGTTTTGCTTCTTCTAAGCAAATTAATTACAATGAACTTCACACTAAAAAATAGCACTAAGTAATACAAGATATGAATGAGTGCATTTGCTTAACTAAAACCTTGAAACTGAATACTTAGAGAATTTTGCGTTAGTAAGGTTTTCTGAGTTGTTGTGTTATATCTTCTTCTTCTTCAAATTGATCCATTTATATAGCATGAATGGTTTCAATATTATCCCAAACAAATTTTGAGCGTATCTTCCTTGCACGAGGTCAAAAGAGATCTTCACAAAAAATATACCTTGATAGATACGGGTTGGGGATATGATTGTTGAAGTTTGGTTAATTCCAAAATGAATTTTCAACCAAATCTTATAGAAGGATTATGTGCAAGAATGTCCAGGTGTTGCTTGAAAATAATTCTCCTTGAATCTTATGAGCATATTTTCCTTGTGAGAAGTCAAAAGAGATCTTCACAAAAAACAAACCTTGATAGATATGGTTTGAGAATATGACCGTTGAAACTTGATTAATTTCAAAACGAATCTTCAACCAAATCTTCTAGAATGATTTTGTGCGAGAATTTCTAGTTAGCGCTTGAAAATAGTTCATCTTGAATCTTTTTTCCTACACTTGTTTAAGAGCAGTAGGGACATATCAGAATCAATTCTTTGACCATTAGAATTATGAAACAGCTCAGTCTTCATCAGAGCGTTGAATTTCCAGTATAGTTGTTGACTTTCTTCATCAAAACATAACTTGGTCATCGGAGGCAATGTCACCTTGTTGCATTTTCATAGCATGCTATATATCAGAGGTAGCATCTTGGAACAAGTTGCAGTCTTTAGATCGAGCAGAATTTGACCTTTAGAGGAAACTCGAATAGAAGCTTCAGAGTTACTATAATAGGCATTTCAGAGGTATGCTTCAATGTTTAGAGGTATCCTTCAGTGTTCAGAAGCAGACGCACACAAGCTTCAAAGGTACACTGGACAAAAGCTTCAGAGGTAGATGCACGCACATAATAACACGTGTAATAACCAGAGTATGAATGTTATGTTTACTTCCTTTGACTTCACTTGACTCTGGTATTCTCTGGAGGTATCTTCTGGTACCCTCTAGTGACATCCTCTGGTATCCTCTGGATGTTTCCTCTGGTATCCTCGGGATGTATCCTCTAGCCGAAACTTCTGGTGGCATTTTTATCTTCTGGTGACGTCATCCTCTAGTGTATCCTCTGGTAATGTAATCCTCTGATTTTGCACAGCCTCTGATTTTTTCTTCTAAGTCAAAATAAGATTTACATAAAATACTTTTCTTAACATCAAAACTTTAATTGAAAGAAACAACATGGTTCCAACAATCTCTCCCTTTTTGATGATGACAAAACTTTGTATTTTTTATAACTATTTTTCTTTCTTTTGACTTTGACTCCCCCTAAGAATGAGCTTTACTTTGAATTTTTCTCCCTAAGTCTAATGCCCCAGATACTTTATCAAATACATCTTTTCCCCATTTGTCATCAGACAAAAAGGATTGAAGGAAAAAGGAGATCCTCTAAATTTTTTATTTTTTATCTTTTTTTTGTTTTTTATTATTTTATTATTTTTTGTTTTTTTTAATAAAAATACACGAAAATAAGACATTAGTAGATCCTAAGATAATATCATCAACATAAACTTGAATAATCAGAATATCATCTTTTATTGATTTTCTAAAAAAAGTATTGTCTACTTGTCCTCTTTCAAAGTCATTTTTAAGTAAGAAGTTACTAAGTCTATCATACCATGTCCTAGGTGCTTGTTTTAAACCATACAAAATTTTTTTAAGTTTAAAAACATAGTTTGGAAATTCAGAACTTTCAAAACCTGGGGGTTGTTTAACATAGACTTCTTCACTTATATAACCATTTAAAAATGCGCTTTTAACATCCATTAGAAATAATGAAATGTTATTATTAGTAGCAAAGGAAAGTAGGATACGAATAGCTTCTAACCTGGCCACTGGAACAAAAGTCTCAGTGTAGTCAATACCTTTTTGCTGACCGTAGCCTTGTGCAACAAGTCGTGCCTTGTTTCTAACAACTTCTCATTTTTCATTCAGCTTGTTTCTGAAAACCCACTTGGTTCCAATAATGTTCTTTTCTGGTCTTGGAACTAGATCCCAAACATCATTCCTTTCAAATTCATTTAACTCCTCTTGCATGGCAAGAATCCATCCATCTTCTTTCAGTGCTTCATCAACAGAAGTAGGCTCAATAGATGAGAGTAAGCCAAACAAATTGGTTTCTTTAAGTGATGATCTGGTCCTTAAGGGATCACTTGCACTCCCAATGATTAGAGTTTCGGGATGTGAAGACTTGTACTTCCATCCACCTCTTCCTTCTGACTTATCTTCAGATTCATCCTTTGAAGATTTGTCGGGTTCTTCTGTTTTGCTTTCATCCTCCATTTTTTCAAGTTATCTTGGTTGGTCTGCATCAGCTTCCTTTGGTTCTGGTAAACCTGCACTATCATCATCTTGCTTTGACTTTTCAAGGTCAAGCTGTTTGTCATCAAATTTAACATGTATGGATTCCTCCACAATATTTTTTTCCCTGTTAAACACTCTATAGGCTTTGGATATTTCAGAGTAACTAATGAAGGTACACTTTTGAGATCATCAATCAAATTTTCCAAGATTATCTTTAGTGTTCAACATATAACAAGTACAACCAAATTGTTTAAAATAAGAGATGTTAGGCTTTTTACCTTTCCACAGTTCATATGGTGTTTTATTCAATATGGATCTAATATAGACTCTATTTTGAATGTAACATTCGGTATTAACTGCTTCTGCCCAAAAGTGTTTTGCAACATTCATATCATTTAGCATTGTTCTGGCCATTTCTTGGAGTGTTCTATTTTTTATTTCTACAACTCCATTTTGTTGGGGTGTTCTCGGAGAAGAAAAGTTGTGAGAGATTCCATTCTCATTACAGAAATTTTCAAAGAGTTTGTTCTCAAATTCTCCTCCATAATCACTTCTAATTGTTATAATTTTAAGACCTTTTTCATTCATTATTTGTTTGCAAAAAATGATAAACACTTTGTGGGATTCATCCTTACTTCTTAAAAATTTTACCCATGTCCACCTAGTGTAATCATCTACAATAACAAATCCATATTTCTTTCCACTTAGAGATGCTATTTTTATTGGCCCAAATAGATCTATGTGTAATAGCTCAAGGGGCTTTGAGGTAGATATTGAGTTTTTAGGATTGAAAGAATTTTTTGTTTGTTTTCCCTTTTGACAAGCTTCACACATAATTTCAGTTTTGTAGCTGAGCTTAGGTAGACCTCTCACCAGTTGAAGTTTATTTAGTTTTGAAACTAATCTAAGGTTAGCATTACCTAATCTTTTATGCCAAATTAATTTCTCTTTATTTACTGACACTAGACACTTAACTTTTTGTTTCTCTAGACTAAACAGATTTATCTTGTAAATATTGTTTTGCCTATAACCTGTGAAGAGTACTGATCCATCCTTCTGACTAATAGCTTTGCATGTTTTTTGATTAAATATAATATCATAATTACTATCACTTAATTGACTAATATTTAATAAATTATGCCTAAGACCTTTAACTAGTGGTACATCTTTAATAGAGGAAGAAGTACCATTACCAACCGTGCCACGACCAATGATTTGGCCTTTTTGCTTTCCTCCAAAAGCCACTGTCCCTCCTTTGCTCAAGATTAGTTCTTGGAACATAGACTTTTCTCCTGTCATATGTCGCGAGCATCCACTGTCCATGTACCATGACTGGTGTTTGAATTTGATTTATGAGGACATCTCTTTTTCATCTTCTGATGATTCACTTTCAGAATTAGATTCTGTATCGAATCCAGAGGCAGCGCTTGTGTGAGCCATCAGAGCCAGTAATGTTTCTGAATCACTTCCAGAATCAGAGTCTGGGTTGGATCTAGAGGCAGA
Source organism: Cicer cuneatum (assembly GCA_037974295.1). Taxonomy (NCBI): domain Eukaryota; kingdom Viridiplantae; phylum Streptophyta; class Magnoliopsida; order Fabales; family Fabaceae; genus Cicer; species Cicer cuneatum. The sequence continues at coordinate 71,972,221 of JBBPBO010001985.1, read as the reverse complement.
ATGAATGTGTGCCATCATAGCCAATTCTGCTTCTTCTGATTCGCTTTCAGAGTCAGATTTTATGTTGGATCCAGAGGCAGAATTGATGTGAGCCATCATGGCTAATTCTACTTCTTCATCTTCAGAAGATTCATCAGAATCATCCAATGTTGCCATTAGATTCTTCTTCTTGGGTCTAGAGTCTTTCCTCTGATTTTCCCTTTCTCCAGATTTTTACATTCTGACTTGATGTGCCCAGGTTCATTGCATCCATAACAGATGATACTCTTCTTGTCTTGTTCATCTTTTCCTCTATTGGAATGCTTGGAATACCTCTGGGGAAACTTCTTCTTTCTGTTCTGCCACATCTTCAGAACCTTCCTGGTTATGAAGGCAATGTCTTCTTCTTCTGGTTTTTGATTCTGGTCCTCAGAATCACTATCTTGTGATTCTGCTTCTGCTTTTAGAACCTTCTTCTGTTTCGATTTTAAGGCTAGGGTTTTGTTCTTCTTCTTGGGTTCATCTTCTTCCAGCTCTATTTAATGTGACTTGAGGGAGCTGATTAATTCTTCCAACTTCAAAGTGTTCAAGTCCTTTGCCTCATGAATGGCAGTGACCTTTGGTCTCCACTTGGTTGGCAGACTTCTAAGAATTTTCTTCACATGGTTAGCAGTGGTATAGCTCTTCTTGAGTACTCTTAATCCCGAAACCAGAGTTTAAAATCTGGAAAACATTGATTCAATGTCTTCATCTTCTTCCATCTTGAACAGCTCGTACTTCTTGACTAGAATGTTGGTCTTTTCTTTTTGGACTTGCTTGCTGCCTTCGTAAGTCAGAATCAGACTGTCATAGATGCTCTTTGTTGTTTCTTTGTTAGTGCATTTTTCAAACTCCTTGAATGTGATTGCATTGATCATGAACGTTCTGGATTTGTGATGCAACTTGAACATCTTTTTATGGTCAGCATCCAAATCTTTCTTGGGAATTTTAACACCATCAACATCTTCTGGAGCAGTATAGCCATCTTCCACCAAGTCCTAAAGTTCGGGATCTTGTGAGAAAAAGAAACTTTTCAGCTTGTCCTTCCAGTACTCGAACCGTTCCCCATCAAACATAGGTGGTCTGTTGATGTTTCCTCCAACAGCTTCTTCATTAATCCCAGACATGTTGAACCCTTAGATCTTTCCTCAAACACTGTAAAGTGCTCAGTCTTGAGACCAAGCTCTGATGCCAATTGAAGGTGCAAACACGAGAAAGGGGGTTGAATTGTGTTTGCCAAACTTGAATTCTTTTGCTGTTTTGTTGAATGTTGATATGAATTATTTGATGAATATAATTAATCAGACTCAATAGCGGATAATAACAACATAGAACACAACGATTTATCATGGTTCACCATTAACTTGGCTACATCCAATCCCTTCACTCCGAAAGCTTTAATCCACTAATTCAAAACCTTTGAATTACAACACCTGACCCTCCAAGTCAGTCTTCCCAAACAGTCTGACAACCCCAGACTTTTTAGGAACGATAACAACACCTTGACTCAACAAGTCAAGTCTTCTTCTACCAATCTGACAACCCCAGATTGAAGAAGAAATCTACACCACTATCGGGTTAGATTACAAGGTTTGGAACTTTGCAAAGTTGCTTATGGAAAGCTGATTGTTGCACTCTTTTGTTGCTTCTGGAAAGCTGACTGTTGCACTAAATTTCTTTCTCGAAAACACTTAGAAAATATTGCTTTTGCACTCAAGTATTTCTCTCTATTGAACTCTCGGATAACTTTGAATTTGAAGCTTGAGTTCTGTGTTTTTCGATACCTGATGCTGCTGCTTGAAGCTTCCTTTTATATATGCAAATAGGGCTTTGTCCAAGCTTAAATTCGAGATAAATGTTGCTCAGATTTCCTTTGAAAATTCTGTTGGCCAATTATGTTTCACTTAATTTCAAACCGTATCTTTTTAGCTTCAGATTGCACTTGAAAATTCTGTTGACCAATCTTGTTTCTCTTAATTCCAAACCATATCTTTTTAGCTTCAGATTGCATTCAAATTTCCTTCAAGTCTTCAGTGATTTTTTAATCAAATCCCCTTAATACTTTGATCAAATTTCCTTCTGGTTTGGACCCAGTCTCCTTCTGGACTCTGCTTCCTTCTGATCTGGGCCAAGAAAAATATCCTCTGATGATGTTATTTTTTCTTCCCTTTGATGATATCCTCTAATTGATGATATTCTCTAATGTTTGCCTTTGATGACATCCTCTGGTATTCTCTGGAGGTATCTTCTGGTACCCTCTGGTGACATCTTCTGGTATCTTCTGGATGCATCCTCTGGTATCCTCTGGATGTTTCCTCTGGTATCCTCTGGATGTTTCCTCTAGTATCCTCGGGATGTATCCTCTGGCCGAAACTTCTTGTGGCATTTTTATCTTCTGGTGACGTCATCCTCTAGTGTATCCTCTGGTGGTGTCATCCTCTGATTTTGCACAGCCTCTGATTTTTTTTCTTCTATGTCAAAATACGATTTACATAAAATACTTTTGTTAATATCAAAACTTTAATTGAAAGAACCAACTTGGTTCCAACAGGTTCTGTTTTGCTTCTTCTAAGCAAATTAATTACAATGAACTTCACACTAAAAAAGAGCACTAAGTAATACAAGATATGAATGAGTGCATTTGCTTAACTAAAACCTTGAAACTGAATACTTAGAGAATTTTGCGTCAGTAAGGTTTTCTGAGTTGTTGTGTTATATCTTCTTCTTCTTCAAATTGATCCATTTATATAACATGAATTAGGGTTTCAATATTTCCCAAAAAAATTTTGAGCGTATCTTACTTGCGCGAGGTCAAAAGATATCTTCACAAAAAATAAACCTTGATAGATACGGGTTGGGAATATGACTGTTGAAGTTTGGTTAATTCCAAAATGAATCTTCAACCAAATCTTCTAGAAGGATTATGTGCAAGAATGTCCATGTGTTGCTTGAAAATAATTCTCCTTGAATCTTATGAGCATATTTTCCTTGTGCCAAGTCAAAAGAGATCTTCACAAAAAACAAACCTTGATAGATATGGTTTGAGAATGTGACCGTTGAAACTTGATTAATTTCAAAACGAATCTTCAACCAAATCTTCTAGAATGATTTTGTGCGAGAATTTCCAAACAGCACTTGAAAATAGTTCACCTTGAATCTTTTTTCCTACGCTTGTTTAAGAGCAGTAGGGACATATCAGAATCAATTCTTTGACTATTAGAATTATGAAACAGCTCAGTCTTCATCAGAGTGTTGAATTTCCAGTATAGTTGTTGACTTTCTTCATCAAAACATAACTTGGTCATCGAAGGCAATGTCACCTTGTTGCATTTTTATAGCATGCTACGTATCAGAGGCAACATCTTGGAACAAGTTGCAGTCTTTAGATCGAGCAGAATTTGACCTTTAGAGGAAACTCGAATAGAAGCTTCAGAGTTACTATAATAGGCATTTCAGAGGTATGCTTCAATGTTTAGAGGTATCCTTCAGTGTTCAGAAGCAGAAGGCACAAGCTTCAAAGGTACACTGGACAGATGCTTCAGAGGTAGATGCACGCACATAATAACACGTGTAATAACCAGAGTATGAATGTTATGTTTACTTCCTTTGACTTCGCTTGACTCTGGTGTCTTCGTTTCCTCTGACATCTTCACTTTCTCTGATATTTTTTCCTGGTTCTATTTACTACACTCAATGAAATCATTAGTGCAATAAATCATAAAGTACATTTGTTATCATCAAAACATAATGAAAGAATTGGTCTCAGAACCAACCTGATTCCAACAAATAATGCATGTTATGTATGGACTCTTATTCAACTTTTCTACTTAATGTGGTATCATTATAACTTTGAAGTACTTGGTAAGGAGACTTAATATTATGTCACCACACAAACGACCAAATAATTTAAATTGGTCAAGTAATTGAGATCCCTTCAACGTACTCAACTCAAGACATATATATGTATGTGACGATCAAGCCTTAAGGCTCAACAACAAACATCAGCGATCAGACTCGTTCAATTGTACTTCTCCGAAACATTGGACTTGTCAAATCCTCCATATATGATGATCAGACACTCCACTAAGTCATAAACCATAACATCTAGTCATCTCCCCTCATCGTCCTAGACCATTCCATCATGAGCACCATCCTTGATATCGATGAGGTTCAATTCAATTCTATTAATTACAATTAATATACATTTCACCATAATAATCAAGTTTATGACACCACAAGTCATTAAATATGTATTATCGCGTCATATTTTCATGCTCGTGTATTGCATTCAAAATATTCACTAAGTATATACAACACAAGAATTATATCATTATACCTCACATCATATAATTATGGGTTTACAACACAACAAATCCTAATACATTTCATTCCATATTATAACATCAAGTGGTATGCCACAACGAATCTTAAGGCATACACATCCACGATCTTTTACATTCACTCATTCATGTTATTATGCACAAATAGCACAATTGAAAAACACTGAGATTCAATAAGACATGATAATCATCAAGTAACATAAAATACACAAGGATGCAAATTTTTGGTAATTCACATACCATATATTCAATTATATTAAATCACACAACACGTTATAAAAGGTTTATAATCCATTTAAACTCCCAACTATATGATAAACAACAAGTAACATAAATAGAAAATTTGAAGTCTCACATTGCTAATTGTGAAACATGAAATATTTTTCTTATCTATTTAAATCCTCACCTAATTGCCAATTGACATATGATTAATTTTTGTTCTCTTCACTCTCTCAATATGGGTTAACAAAGAAATATTTTTCGTAGTTATATTGTCCGAGCTATTTCTTTTCCAAAAGAGTTTGTTATATTGTCAAAAAAAATTTATATGCCGATAAATCTTTGAGAACAATGTATCATGACACATCTTAAGACATACCTATTTTCATGGTTATTTTCTAAGTTTGAGTTTTGTGTTATTGGTTTGTGGTTCGTGATTGATGATCACGCCTGATTTAAAACATGATACTTAATTGGTGGTATAATATATATATTTGTGGTCAAACTTTCGATAAAGACAACGATGTACACTTTTTGAAACTTCAAGAACCAATATGAGAACAAAAAAATTTAAAAGATCAATCTAGAAAAATGGTTAAACTTAAAGAATTACACGTGTAATTTTTTCTATTTTTATTGAATTTTCTATAATAATAATAATAATTTATACTATTAGTGAATTTCAAATTTTGGTCAGCCAATTGTCTGGAAAAACTTACCCTTACTAATTCAGTAATTTTTTTTCAATTTAAAATTTAATTAAACTTAATCAACCTTATAATTACAGAAAAATTCATAACAACTCAATCTTTTAATATTTTAAATTTAAATTTTGTTCAGACATTTTTCTAAATTTTTTTACCAATAATGATTTAGTTATTTTTTTTTCAATTTTAAATTTAAACTTAATCATTATTATAATTACTAGCGTCTTGCACTGACACCCTTGTGGTCCTTTGTCCATTTTTTTTATAGCGCTTATGTTTATTGAATAAGTTTCTTATAAATTAATTTTGGTTTTAATTTAAGTAACTTATATATTTTATATCTCATCCCATTTTCTAATTTATTTATGTATTGTATTTAATTTCTTGGTTCATTTTCTTTTTTGTTATTTGTGATACAACTCCTTTGTATTTTAAATTTGAAACAATGAAATAGTGCAATGATACACATCAGTGTAAAATAATAATTTTACATTGACATTCAATGAATTGTCCTCATATCTCTCTGTCAAAATAATTTTATATTGACATTTAATGAAGTATCTTCATATCTCCCAATTATATTATCAATTTTAAAATAATTATAAAAAAGTGCGATGGTGTGGCAAAATAGCGATTTTCATTGAATATTAGTATAAAAGAATTTTACAATAACATTACATACTCTTTAAGTCTATAGTAAAAAAGTGCAATAATCATACTTATCAATGTAAAATAATATAATCTTACAATGTCATTCAATAATTTAAAATAGAATGTTGTGGTAAAATACTAAATTTTCATTAACTATGAATATAAAATAATTTTATATTATGAGTACATACTCTTTAATTTCATAGTGAAAGAGTGTAATGGTCAATGTATATGTTTGGTGTGTCGCATGCTATTTTTATGCATTTACTTTTTTTAAACAAATACTTTACGCAGTTGTTGACATGTGTTAAAAAATGAGTTTTTTTTTTAATTAACTGCAATTTTGAAGGGTAAAATGGGAAGAACAAAAACCAACATAAAAATGTCTATTGCGTGTATACATTATTATAGGTAAAAGAAACATCATAACAATCACTTTTAAAAAAAAAAGGAAGGTGTAATGTTAGTTTAAATTAATTTTGTATTGATAAAAAATAAAATTGTTTGATTTTGTTATTTTATTATTCGATTGTAATTGTTATTATACAAATCAACGAGTTATAATTGCTGTTAATATAAAAGATTTACACTAATATTATATAATCATTAAACTCATTTCTTTTTGTCTAAACAACTTAACTTTTTTAAAATTAAAAATATATAATATAAATATTAATAGTGAAATTTAGAACATACAAATATTATTAAACTGAAACAAACTCTTTAAAATATTTAAAACAAATAATTAAAATAAAATAAAATAGATAGACAGATACGTGAATGTCTCTTACATTGCTTACATGCTTAATTAATGCGGTTGAAAAAAAAAATGCTTAATTAATAATTATACATACACACATGCAGAAAACAGATAATTTAAAGGTCTCTCTTATAAGCAAATATATGACTCAAATTTATTTTGATTTTGCTTAATGACTAGTTAAGAACTAGAGAGCTTTACGATCTTGGCGAGACAATTGTCTATTGGCTTATTAATGGGTAAATTAGTAAAAGGACATTCCGGATTTATTCGCTCCAACCTATAAATTAAGAAAAATAAATTAGAATATTTCTATTTCCATAAATATTTTTTCTAACAGCTAAAAAAATATCAATAAAAAGAAATCTTGTAAATATAATATGGAAATCTACCCTCCATCATCTCAAAGGCTCTTGTAAAGTATGAGTAACATTAATGATCAATATAAAATGTTTATTTAAAAAAAGAAAGTGACAAAGAAATAATACTAACTTGTAATTAAGGAGGAAATGATGTAGAAATATTGTTGTCTCAAATATGGCTAGGTCATTTCCTGGACATAGTCGTTGTCCTGCTCCGAAAGGAATAAAGGTTCCTGTTGCGGAATTATAATCCTATGAAGAGAATCAACGTCATTAGATGTTAATCGCTTTTACATATATCAAACATAATTAAGTTTTGTGATTTTTCTTTACAATTCAGTTTGAGGCTTACTTTTTATGATGTAAAATTATATTTTACAACGTGACATTGTAGATTGGAATTATAAACAATAAATTTCAGAAAAATAGGTTTATGATCAATGAAATTAAAAAAATATTGTAACAAAGTTTTTGAGAGAATGCGACTTTTTGAATGAAAAAATTTTTTAGTGCAGTATATGGTTTTTGAAGGCAAAAAAAAAAAATGTTTTGAAATATTAGTTTTTCAAACTAAAATATTTTATGTGTTTTTCCAAAAAGAGTATATAGTTGAAAAAAATCCAGATTTTTGATCTTATGATGAAGTTACATCATCAAAAGTAATTCCATATCATTAAAGAATGACACATCATAAAAATAAATTACATACTGAATTGTGGAGAAAAAAATACTAAAAATTGTGAAACCTGAATTTAGAAATTTGAGGATTAAATACTTGTTTCAATTAAAATAGAGAATAAAAAGTGCATTTAAACTTTTGAAATTAACTCAGTTTAAATACAATATAAAATAACAATAAGCTTAAGGAAGGTTTATTATTATTAATATAAACTTGCAATTGTTGTGTTTCCAACTTACATTCCATCTCTCTGGATTAAATGCTCCTGAATTTGAATGAAACTCGGGATCCATATGAATAGCTCTCGGCCAAACTATCACTTTCCATCCTTTTGGTATGCAATAACCTAAGATTATTCAGCATAAGATTTATTAAGTTGATTATTCCTTTTTAATAATTGAGGTAGTTAGTAACAGAGAGTATATTTATATACTCTATTTCAAAATATGAATAAAAATAGTGTTAAGAAAAATTGATGTATTTTATTAAAAATTTAGATTCAATTCATCAATTTTTTTAAATTTTTTTATTTATATTTTATTTTAGAGTAACATATTATTGACAGATAATTCATGTGAATAACCATCGAAGTTGACATCTGTTGTTGCTTCTCTAAAAATTGCAAAGGCATTACTACCCAAGCGTAATGTTTCATTAATAATCTGCAAGGCATAAAAAATATCCAACATTTGGTCAATTTTTGTAATGTTATTTGTAATAAATTTTATTTGCAAGGTAATAATACATGAAGTGTATATATATATATATATATATATATGTGTGTGTGTCATCTCTTAATATTCTTACCTGAGAAAGATAAACCATTTTTTTAATTTCCATAATACTTAATCCTTTTTGTGTGGATGGTCTTGCTTTCATGATTTCTTCTTGCTCTTCCTATAAAATAAAGACAATTAATTGATTGTGGCAATACCCTTTTTTGAATACTAGAGCATCAAGAACATTTTTTTTTTTTTTATAATCCAAGAATCGTGTATACCCTTAAAAAGATAGGAAGTTTTGGATGGGCGCATTATTTAGGCGCGCACACACTTAAAAAAAAATAAAGAAAATAAATCAAATAATTTGTATTTTTTTAAATAATGAAAATATATTTTCTCTATCTTTATATATGACCTTATTAACCAAATCACATGAATTAAAAAAAGTTGATTATATTATTAAATTTATTTGTAGTTTAAATTATTTTACTAGTATATTTTTGAAGACAAATAATTAGTTTACGTTTTTATTGTAGTATTTATTTAAAATTTTAGAAAAAAAATGTAATATAATTAAGAATAAGTTGATTAAAAAAACAAGTAATGTAGTTGAAAAATTGAAAAAGGTCTTGTGAAAATAGATAAGAAAAAATCTTAAGAAGATCTTATATATAAAAATGGTGGCAGTATGTATTTGTTTGTATTTGTGTTCAAATAATATGTCGGGGTGATTGTAGTCGGCCAAGTATTTTCCTCTTTTTGAATAATTATGTTAGAACACATTTTTTAACACATTTATTAATATATTCTCTCTTTTAGTTACTTGAACACTACACCGCCCCTCATAGGTAACGCACTTAGTAAATTAAGAGATCTTGGTGAGTTAATGGCAATTATTTGGTTACAATTAATTAATTGTCAGTAAATTAATTTAAAGGGACAATAATTAATTGCCATTAAAATTTTCAAATTTAGATTAAATTTTCTTAAATTATCAACAGTTGAAAATTTAGGTTAAATTTTTTTTAAATATCAACAATATTTTGTTCTCCTCCTACTTCGAACATTTCATTCTCCTCCTATTTTGATCAAATCATCCTCTCCCAATTTTGATAGACATGGCTCATTTGTCTCCGATCGACTCGTTCTGACCCAATTTCAATCGACTTGTCCTCCTTCTTTGATCTCATGTTCTCCTCCGTCTTTGATCAATCTTTCACCAAATGAGACCCATCATAATTATGTTGTTTTCACATTAATTTCAACTAATAGATTATAGTTTGTCGATAAAGGTGTATTAGAGTAGAGAGTATTACTAGTATATTTTCCGTAGTGTTCACCTGAGTAACTCGTGTGAAAAAATATACAACACTCTCCTTATTTTCGTAACGAAGTAATATTACATTATAATAGCTACAAGTGTCTCGTTTTGCCCATTAGAGTGAGGACCCATTCCATCGTGCCAAAGCTATATTGTTGATAAATAAAATTTATGCATCTAATTAAGATATAAGATTAAGAAAAAATAGCGAAGTTAAACAAATATTACTCTACTTCTCTTAAAATAATTGAATCATTTAATCATTTCATATATATTAATAAAAATATATAAATAAAAGAGACAAAAAAAAATATTATTTTTATTAAATTATTTTTGTTAGGTATTGATACATTATCAATGTCATAAATGTATGGAAAAAAATATTACATTGAAAATAATTTAAGTAATATTAATTAAATAGATAATTAAAAGAAGTGCATTAAAAATTGAAAATGAATCAATTATTTTAAAACAATTTCTCTTTATAAATGAATCAATTATTTTAAGACGGAAAGAGTATACGTTTTTTATATGGCTACCGTGAGTGTAAATTAAAAGAACCATAATTTCAAAACTAGAAAGTAAAACATAGTTTTATATATTATTTAAATAAGTTTTCATTAATTTAAAATTTTGATATTAATTTATTTTAAGAGTTTAATTACTATGCATTAAAAATATAAACACACTATAATTATGTGATGATTTTAGAAGTAATTTTAATAAAAATAAATATTTATAATAATATAACAATTATAATTGATTTATTGTATAATTTTTTTCTAACTATATATATATATAAATTAAATAAAAAATAAATATAATGTATGTGAGTACTTACCCTGGCTTTTTTCAAACAACGTGGATTTTGTGTAAGATATGTAACTGCCAACATCATAACAGTTGCAGTTGATTCATGACCACCAAATAGATAAAGGATTAGGTAGTTAATAATGATATCATCCTCCAATTTTTTACCCATGTCGTCATCAACTTCCAAAAGAATATCTACAAGATATTTCTTTTCCCCAATTTGTCCATTTTTTTTCATCTTTCTCCTTTCTTCGATAATAGATTGACCTATTTTGCTTAGCTTCTTACGCGCCTAAATTAGAAAATTAATTTAAACATAATCACATCAGATCTCTAAACAAAACTACAGGTAGATCTAAACCATTTCTAATAAAATAGTGAATTTTAGAAGAGATATAATATTTTAAAAAACAGTGAGTTCTACATCTGGATCTCTTTTTTGAGATTTTTTTTAGATGTACTTAAAAAATGTTTAATTACAGTTTTATTTTTTATATTTTATCAATTTATGAGATCATTTTTCTTATTTTAAATAAGATAATATATGATACAACAATAAAACTATTTATAAATTTAAGTTTAAACTTTTGAAATTTTTTATTTTTGTAATTTAATTAATGACATATAAAATCAATGAATCTAAATAGTTCTATATCATAAAATATAAAATACATCATTTAAAATATATTACATAATCGTTTATTTAGTTAAAAAAATTGAGAAATAGACCAAAAGTATGACATTTAAAATAAGAAAACTATTTTGTAAATAAGTTCAATAAAAAAAAATGGAATTAAGAAATAGAAGCTACTAACCTCGAGTGCTTTTTGGAATGGAAATCCAGGTGCATTTATGGAAATTGGAGAGTAAAGACCATCAGACATAACAGTAAATAAATCTCCACATTTTTTAACGATAGATTGATCAAAAGGGCCCATGAAAATGTAAACGATAACTTTAAAGGTAATCTTCCTTGTCTCATTAAGGAGCTCAATAGGGTGTTTCATGCTGGACAATTCTTCTAACTTATTGATCATAATATCCTCCAAAAACTCTAAGTAATTTGCTAATACATTGTGACCAGCCATAGGAGACATGAGTAGTCGCTTCAAAATCCTATGTTTAATATTTGCAGATTTAGGTTGTGTTAGTTGAGTCAAGCCTTTTGGATAAGAAAGCTTAAAGTTTACATCATCTACCAATATTTTCTTGCAAATTGCAGGTGCAGTGACAATGATGCCTGGTGTCCCAAACAAGTGTGTCTTGTAGAGACCATTTCGTCCATATCTGAAACATCCTCAACAAGTAAAGGGATAAAAGGTTATCATATTGAGCAATTGTGCATTTTTGGAAAATACTGAAAATAAATATTAAACATTTTCCAAAATTCATTGTTCTTATTACCGTCTCTATTTCGATATATAAGATCAATTATTTTCTATCTTAATAATTGAAGGATGGTATTTTAAAGAGAATGTATTTTATTGACAAATTTAATGTGAAAACTATTTTTTATATTTCTTGTGCATTGAAGATAAAAATAGTATATATGTAAAGAAAAAAGAAAAATAATATGAGAGAAAGAGAATGGAAGATATATACTTGTGAACAATATTGTTGATGAATGTATCAGGTTGGCCGGATGAGAAATATTTGTAAAAGGGCCAAAGATTTCCAATAATAGGCCATCCCATGTCACCAGGTGGTAGTGGGTATTGTTTCTTTCTCAATTTAAGATCATAATACCAATCATTCAAATTTCTCACAACTTTGTTTGCAAAAATGTAGCATGCCAACAATGTGGCACCGAACATCAAAAACCATTGAGATTCCATTCTTAAAAATTTCTTTGGTAATTGAGTCCACTACTCTTCTTGTATATATCTATGTATTCTTACCTAGCTCCTATGTATATATATAGATGTGATTTTTTATTTTTTTAGAGTACTTCCCTATAAAATCCTTTTTTTTAAATTCTATCAATGACGCGACATTTATTTATTTATTGGCTTTTGTTTATCACATGCATGGCATGGCAATATAAATATAAAGAGGCAGTGGAGTTTCATTCCCATGCGCACATAAAAAAATTCCATCTTTCAATGTATTAATTTGATTCTTTAATTGCTCTTTGATACACCACAGCAAATGCGATATCATTTGCATTAATATGTTTTCTCATGGACAACGAGGAGATTATTTTGAATTGTATAATAATGGCATAATCAGCGATAAATATACAATATACAAGTTAAATAATTTTATTAAAATAAAATAATTTTTCTCATGAACAATGAGGAGTATTTTATTAGTGATTATTATAAACTTTTAAAGTCAATTAGTTATTATGCCCACGGTTTCACATGGTTTTGCAACGTCATTGTTTAAAAAACGTTTTTTTTTCGTTGTGTTGAATATCGATAAGAGGAATGCTAAACAATACGAGACGGTAGATCACGATATTGAAACTAATCAAACAAGGGTAAAGTGGTCAAATAGAAAATGAGTAATGGCTAAAGATAAAGATAAAATGTCAAATTAATGATTTTACTTTGTAACTTTTTGTGTATATTACTTTCACACTGTTCAGTATTTATGTATCAATAATATCGTCATAAAAAATAAGTAAAAGTTGAAAAATATTTATATATTTAATTCAAAATTTAAGTAAAATATAGGCTAAATAGCACCCGTGGTCCCTTAACTTAATTTCAGTTAACGTTTTAGTCTTTTATCTTTTTTTTTTCTCCCAATTTGGTCATTTATTTTAATTTTAAGTGACAATTTGATCTTTTATGTTTTAAAATGTCAACAATATTATCCTTTTTTTTACAAAAATTCATCAAAATTTTCAACCAAAACCCATAAAATTAATTATATTCTTTCATATAATACAAATTTCATCAGATTTGTAACTTAAATCTTCAAATAAACTCATATTTTTATTCTTTATTTTACTTAAAATTAAAATAAAAGACCAAATCGGGAGAAAAAAAAAAGATAAAAGACTAAAATATTAACTGAAATTAAGTTAAAGGATCACGGATGCTATTTAGCCTAAAATATATTTATTTATTTGATAAAAAATTTAGATCAAATTATATCAATTTTATTTAAATTTTTTTTTGACCCCTTGAATGAAATAATGTTAATATTATATATTTATTAATAATTAATAATATATGAACGTTCACAGAGAGTTATAAAAAGGAATGGAGAAAATTTAAATTGGTATAATATGTTTTGGTTTTTTAAACAACTAGTGTAATTACCTGTCCAATCCACGGATTACCTTCAAATTAATTTTTATATAGTCAGTTAGTTAAAAAAAATAAACAAAATATTATATTAATAACATCATAATATAATAAATCATTTTAGCGAAATCATTATTTTTGTTGATTATTTATTTAAAATTGTTATAATTAATTAAAAACAAATAATAAATTGTAAGTTGTGATTTTTATTCAAGAGTATAAAGTGCAATTGGATAAAAACAAATTATAAATAAGTTAATTAAAAGATATGGAGAAAAATTCAAGTTATACATCATTGACAGCAAAAAATCATAGTAAAAGTTAAAAATCATATGTATTGACAAAAAACTTATATCCACCGACATTTTTTCATCACTATAGATTATACTGAGAGTTTTCTCCATGGTTATAACTTTTAGGCAAATTTTACACCTATATACCCTTGATACTATTACGATAATTTAGTATTTTATTTTATTAAATTAATTTGATTAAAAGCTAAATACACAATAAAATAAATCTATTTAAGTAAATTAAAATAAAATTTCCATGATAAAAATTAACAATTACGAGCAAATAAAATTAACAATAGCTAAGAGTGTGCATCATATAATACTAGTAGTCATACATAGCTTTATAACAATCTCAAACAAAAAAAAGTTGTCCACATAATTTTAAATCTTTTATCTTCAAAAACAAATTAGCTTTTCTACCTGTAAGTACTAAAAAGAACAAATGAATGATAATACCATTTAAAATAAAAAATACTACTCATAGAAAATATTAACAAGTAATTTAGTGAGAATTAATTGTAACTGAATGCAGAAATTAATTAACCAAAATCAAATAACAAACTGACACCACAAAGCTCGATGTCTCTTGACCTTCATGCTCGAGAAAATTCTGAAAAGCATATTGAAACCACACACTCACACTTCCAATATGAATTCTCGTGTTTTGGTGTGTAAGTGTTATTACCAAACAATTGACCCGACAATACTTCAAAACTCATTTACATTTTTATTCTTCAAAATGTCCAAACTGAACCAATATGTAGGTGTATGTAGGAATAGCAATGGTGCAATGGGTAGGGAAGTATACTATCGGTTCCCATATCTGCTCATACTCGTATTCGTACACCGGAGGTATATATTAACTTTAATACTTGTACCCTTATTCTTTGGATACTTAAGTGCTCGTAACCATACTCATTACCCCGCACTTTAACAGAAATATATCGATAAATAATTGTTATTATTGTGATTAAATTTAAAAAGTTGGTATAAGTAGAGCATTATGTAAATTGGTATAGATAGAGTATTATGTAGCTTGATATGTGTATAGGGACTAAAATTTATTTTTTTAATTATTAAAATTGCACTTTTTTTTCAAAATCTATTACTAGCTTGATATGTGTATAGAAGCTAAAATTTATTTTTTAGGAGGATCCGAAAATTATAAAATGGAGACATAAATTCATTGATTTGCTTAGAATAAAAAAGAGAGGTAAAGAGATATAAGATACTAGAGAGTGAGAGAGATAATAGATAGAGATTATAGGAGAAAATAGAGATGCATAAGAGACCAGAAAGACATATGTGTATTTAGAAAAATCACGTATTTAAAAAATATTTTTTCAAACAAACATGTTTTCTTGAAAATCATTTTTATGTCCTTTATGATAATTTTGTAGTTTAAAAAAAATTATTTTTATAAAATTGTATACAAATAGGTTAAAAATCATTTTTAAAAAAAATCATTTTATAAAAAATCTCTAAAAGTTAATCTCTAAATTATTTAAAACAAAAATAATTTTTATTTAAATTTATCCAATAATAATAATTATAATAATAATATATAAGTGTGGGGCGGAGTGAATATTATAGTACGTGTATTTGCACTCATATTCGTTCCATTTTATGGATAATTATCTGTGACAATACCCATATTTATTATGGGGATTTTTACTCTCCTCATTACAAATTTTTTTTGCAAATATCTAGTGGGTTTAGATCTACTTGTCATCTCTAAGTGAATGCCCCAATCGTTTTCCAAAAAATAACGAGGCAAACGCATTCCATTAATAATCCAATATTTCTTTAATTTCCCTTCCTAGACTAGCTTTCTTCAATATCATTAATAGTCCCTTTCAATACTTTTACCTTACCTTAAGCAATTATAATTTTTACTTATTTAAAAAAAAAAACGGCGGACTTCATATCACTCATTCAAGGTTGTGGTGGGGATACATACATGCACAATTATGTCACAAACAATTGTTTCTTCTTATATGGTTGTAACTTAAATTTTTGTAACTTTCAATGAAACAAAATTTAAATAAAAATTGAAATAGATTTATAAATTAATTAATAGATAATTAGAGTTTAGTTTCTATTAATAGAATCTTAACATAACAAAGGATCTCCCAATAATTGACAAATAGCAAACTTGCCATAAAATGAAGCTTAAAATATTTCAAGTGTATCAACAGATACTCTCAAAATTATATCCATACCTCTCCATTTTACGTAAACCATCTATTTTACCCTATTCTTTTTCAACTTAAACATAACAAAAAAAAATTCTCACCCACCAAATTTAATTTTTGTTCTAGAAAATTCAATTTTAAAGGTTTCAATAACACATTTGTTTTTCGAAAAAATCAATTTTAATTTATTGAAACACACAAATATTTTTCAAAATTCAAACTTTGAGTTCTTTTGTGTTTTAAAAAATTCAAATTTAATTTTAACTAAACAAAAATTAAAACATAAGTTTCCTTAAAGTGCAACATTAATAAGTGTGAATTTAATACACGAGCTAAAATGCAATATCAATATGAGCTTTGAAACATGAGGTGTGGATCTCTCGGCTCTGCTCTTTTTTATTTTATTTTATAGTTTATTCAAGTTTTAACTTGGGACCTTCATCTTATCATTCTTATAACTCATTCAACGTCTTTTAATTCATCAACCGAGCTACCTATGCGAGACCACTCTGCCTCTTATTGAAGCTCGATTGGTCTTATTTTGATTGGAGATGTTCTAGAATGTATACCTTCCCACTATACTTGAAGAGCAATCTAAACTTTTTCACCTATCCAACTAGGTTGTTCCTTTCTTCCTCGTCTTTTTTAGCATATTTGAGTCTTTTAGCGGTCTTTTGTTCAAACACTCTATTGACAATATCATCATCACGAAGATCTCAATACACCTTCTCCTACAAATAGTAAAAAACATATAATTTTTTGATTGAGAAAATGCAATCACAAATTATTATATTTCCCAAATGCTTACTCCAAAATTTTCTAATCTTTTCTAATTGCACCGATGGTTGCACTCCAACCATGAACAGGCTCACAAAAGTATTGATATATATATGGCGTACCTAATGACATCTTCAAGTATGTTGTAAGGATTGAGTCTGCAAAACATTGAAAGAACTAAGGTATTGAGTAAATAAAATGTGTCAACAATCAAGGTTTTAGCTTATAAAGACATTAATTGTTCTAGAACAATTGAATAAATAAATAGAATATTAATTAATTATGCCTCCGGACTATGGATATTTGCATATTGAATTGGTTCGATTTTAAGAGAAAAAAATCATGCTTTTCAATCTTTTCAATTTCATTATTTGATCGTTCAATCGAATTAGTTTTAAAATTAAATTCAATTTAAATTTTTATTAATTTAGATTGAATTAGTTTTTAGTTTTGATTATCGTTTATATAATATAGTGTTTTGTATTATTTTTAGGAGAGAACGAATGAAATTTATCGGTAAACAAAAAGTCACACAAGAAAAGCATAGGTAGTGAGGAGACAGTAAAAGCCAATGCCTATGCATATTTTAATATTATTTCTTAAATCCAAAGAAAATACTTTCGGTTGTTGTAGTTTGCATTGAATTGGACGTGACCACCTCTATTGACAATGCTGCCAAATAATTAGTCCCAATTTCATATTTATAAAGTTTGCAGCAAGTTTGTGGTAGATGATCACAACCATGAAGAATGAAACATCAAACCAATATCCAATGCTAAACATTAAACCAATCTCTGGTAAAAAAAGAAAACAATCTAACATCCACAGGTGCAATTTAGTGTAATTTAATCGTGTTACATTCAATGTAATAAATAGGCATTGGTAAATTTATTATTATCAGAAATTGTATGTATTAGATCTATTATATTAAACCGTTCTAAAAAACATTTAAAAAATACAAATTTCCTTAAATTAACTAAAAAAAATTAGAAAAACACGCGCAAACCATTCTTCAACATTCGGTGCTAGTATAAGCATCATTAACTTCATCGAGTCACAAACCAAAAACTCATCCTTCACACAATGGGTTTGCGCATATTGATGTAAAACCAAAAACGATCACGAACCCAGTCTTCACCCTTCGGCGCTTTCATCCTTCATCCTTCAACCTTTAACATTAAGCTTTCATCCTTTAGTGCGAACTCATCATTCATCCTTCAACGCGAATCAGATGAATTTTGTTGGAACCAAGTTGGTTCTAAGTACTTAGGCTTGATGTTTACAAAAGCACTCCATGTAATCTTATTTTGAACATTGAATTATTACATTAAATGCCACCAGAAAATGATGTTTCCAGAGGCAGAAGATGAAGACACCAGAAAATGCATCCAGAAGGTACTAGAGGATGCATCCTAGAATTACCAGAGGATATCTTTGCTGGCCCAGATTAGAAGGAAGCAAAGTCAGAAGGAGACCTGGACCAGACTAGAAGGAAGCCTACAAGAGGGAGACTTGATCCAGACCAGAAGGAATCATAAGTCAGACTTAGTCCAGAAGTTATTCTGACCAGAAGATGGCTTGGCAGTGAAATGATAAACAGCTCAGACTTGATGCAGACTTAACCAGAGGGTAAATTAATGAGTCCAGAACAAGAGATTCAATCTAGATTTGACCCAGACCAGAAGATAGCATGGTTCAGGGTATGAAACTAAGTCCATACCAGAAGAAATGATGTCCAGATTTGATTCAGACCTGATCCAAATCAGAAGGTAAAATGTCCAGACTGAAATATTATTTGTCCAGATTTAATTTCAGTTTAATCCAGACCAAGTCCAGCATTGGCCGAGATCAGAGGATCACAGCAGATTAGTTGCTAGACCAGGTTGGCTGAGATCAGAAGATCAGAAAAGTGTAGTCCAGGGTTGGCTGAGATCAGAGGATCACAGCAGATCAGTTTGCTAGACCAAGTTGGCCGAGATCAGAAGATCAGAAAGTGTGGTCCAGGGTTGGCCGAAATCATAGGATCACAGCAGATCACTTAGTATGGTCCAGATGTGGACTAGCGCAGAAGATCAAACGGTTCAGATTTAATCATGAGGATTAACGGTGGAGATTTAATTTAATTTGATCAAAGTATTAAAAGGATTTGTTACAAAAATAAAGTGAAGTCGTATAGGAGTTTAGAAGCTGTTGGCGGGAAGAAACTAAAGACATGATTGGCCAGTTATTTTTGAAAGCAAATCTAAAGCTTAAAAAGATATGATTTTTATTTAAGTGAAGCCCGATTGATCAAGATATTTTTGCAAGAGAATCCAGCAATATACAGCTCGAAATTAAGCTTGGAAGAGACCCTAATTCGCATCTATAAAAGGAGGCTCAAGGCAGAATACTTAGCATCGAAAATCACAAAAGAGTCATACACTTCCAAAGCAAACACTCAAGTTTTCAGTGAGGTTAATTGTGAGTTCCAGCTTTCCAAAAGCAAGCACTCGTGTTATTTTCTTTCCCTTGTGTTAGATCTAAGTTGTTGAAGTAGAGTCTACAATCTAAGGGAGTCAGAAGAGGTAGCAGATTACTTGTCAATTAGATTCAAGGCGTTGTAATTCCTTCTACAATCTGGGGTTGTCAGATTGGTAGGAGAAGACTTGACTTAGGAAGTCAAGGTGCTGTATTCCTCAAGAGTCTAGGATTGTTAGACTGTTTGAGAAGACTGACTTAGAGGGTCAGTGGAACTGTTGTAATTCAAGGTTTGAATTAGTGAAATCCTTCAAGGTGAAGGGACTGGACGTAGCCTCGTTAACGGTGAACCAGTATAAAATTGTGTTTTTATTTTTACTTTATATCCGCTGCTAACTCTGTTTTATTCATACATCAAGTTTTGTTTTAAAACTGCAAAAACAGAAAAAGTATTCAAGTTAGTCAAACACAATTCAACCCCCTTCTCGTGTTTGCACCTTCAATTGGCATCAGAGCTCGATCTCAAGGCTGAGCACTTAACAGTGTTTGAGGAAAGGTCCAAGGGGTTCAACATGGCAGAATCCAAAGATGATTTGGGAGGCAACATCAACAGACCACTACTATTTGATGGAGAATGATTTGAGTATTGGAAGGACAGAATGAGAAGTTTCTTCATATCTCAAGATCCGAATTATGGAAGATGGTAGTCAAAGGATACACTGCACCTACTGTTCTAGGAGATCCAACTAAAGAACTGGACATGGATGATATGAAACCAGACCAGAGCAGATTATACAAACTTCATCACAAGTCCAGAAACATCATGATCTGTGCCATCACATTCAAGGAATTTGACAGATGCACAGATAAAGAAACAGCAAAGAGCATATTCGACAGTCTGGTTCTGACCTATGAAGGAAGCCAGCAGGTTCAAGAAGCAAGGGCTAACATACTGGTTAAACAGTATGAGATGTTCAAGATGGAAGATGATGAAAACATTGATGAAATGTTCTGCAGATTCCAGACTCTGATATCTGGACTGAAGGTCTTGAAGAAAAGCTACACAACAGCAGATCATGTCAAGAAGATTCTAAAAAGCTTACCAACCAAGTGGAGACCAATGGTTACTGCAATTCAGCAAGCCGAAGATCTGAACAACTTAAAACTTGAAGATCTGATCAGCTCACTCAGGTCTCATGAAATAGAACTAGAAGCAGATGAACCAAAGAAGAAGAAGAATCTGGCCCTGATGTCGAAACAGAAGAAAGCTGCAAAGGCAGCATCAGAATCAGAGGATAGTGACAGTGACTGTGATGATATGGCTTACTTAACCAAAAAGATGGTTAAGATCTGGGAAAACAGGAAGAAAAGAAGCTTCAAGAAGAAACATAACAACAAAGGAAAGGAGGAATCTGACAAGAAGATTATCGTTTGTTATGGATGCAATGAACATGGACATATCAAGTCAGAATGTCCAAATCTGGAAAAAGGCAAACAGCACAAGAAGAATTCCAGATTCAAAAAGAAGGGTCTGATGACAGCCTGGGATGCATCAGAATCAGAGGAAGAATCATTTGATGAAGAAGAGGCAGAAACAACAAAGATGGCACATGTAACACCTCGAGTTTAAAAGACAGCGCGAGTGTATTTTTTTTTTCAATAAATAATTAAAATGAGTTTTCCAAAATTAATGTCAAGGGAATTAAAATAAAATTTTCATCAGTTCATTTCAAAAAAGAATACCCGGCCTATGGCCACTAAATAGTATCAGAGTGCGGAAAATACAGCGGAAAAGTCATACATTAATTCCCAAAATAAATTACATTTCCCAAAACTCAAGACCCTATACAAAAGTCTAGTCTGATCATGCACTAAGCTACAGTAGCACGGTGTCCACCGTATCCTCTATAAGTCTCGTCTTCAGCCAACTGTCTGTCCTTCTGCGTTGTCCACGTAGACTCCGTACGTAACGATCAGGGGAAACTAACGACGTCTCCGTCATTAGTGTAACCGTCGGTGGGACGGGTTTGGGTATCATCTGAGGGCAAAGCCCAAAGTCCACAATATAATAGCAAGGGTCATCGACCGAAATTAAGAAATAATCACATAACATATATTTCACAGCAACAAAATATATCCATGGTATAACATATGACGACGAGGAAATAATGATGCTCATTTGAAATTTAATGACATATATGCCTTTTCAAAAACAGCAGCCAATCATTATGAAATATGTGGTAAGTACAACCAACACTTCAGCAATCACAATCATTAATTAGAAATTCATATTCTATAAAGTACTCACACACATCAATTTCCAAACATCATCATATAAACCAATCGTGACCCACCGGTCAATCCCTCGATGCAATATGTATATGCTCATGCATACAATTTTCTTGGAATCCCCAAGGTGCAGTCGCTCAACAGACCAGCACAACATGTTTGACTTTAACGGCCCTCAAGACCAAGGTGCAATCGCTCAACAGATCAGAACCTAGTGCAGTCGCTCAACAGACCAGCACGTTAGACATATACCAAGGTACAATCGCTCAACAGATCAGTACCTAGTGCAGTCGCTCAACAGACCAGCACTCGTGCAATCGCTCAACAGATCAGCACGTGGTTGCGCATTTCAGGGTACAGACGCTCAACAGTCCAGTACCAATGCAGTCGCTCAACAGACCAGCACCTATATACCAAGGTACAATCGCTCAACAGATCAGTACCTAGTGCAGTCGCTCAACAGACCAGCACTCGTGCATTCGCTCAACAGATCAGCACGTGGTTGCGCATTACTCTGTGGCCCATCGCGGGTACCACTTGACTATGCAATGCATGAATATGCAGTATTTCACTTCACTGGAAACAGAATGCAAAATCAGAAAATTCATGCCTTTCCATCATCATTCAAAACATCTCAGCACAATCAATATTATTATCATCACAATCATGACTAAACAGTCAAATAATCATTAATACTTTGCAATGTTTTCCCAAACTCTTAAAATTCATAACACAGTGTTTAAAACTGAGATTTGTAGAAAATACGAATCTGTATTCGAATACATAAGCCAAAACAGTGCAGAATTAACACTCTGTATTCGACTACAGCCCCCCTGGTAGTCGAATACAGAGGCAGTCTTAGTGCACAAATCAACATTTTTCACTACATCAGTAAAGTCTCAAAAACTTCATCACCACCACTTCTAAAATATCACCAAAAGTTCCATTTTAATTCACCACAAACATTCCCAATATTCCCCAACACTCAGGGTTTACAAAACACCGTTGAAAACTTGGAATTTCTTAAAACTCGAATCTGTATTCGAATACAGATCCCTTGTATTCGAATACAGGAACTGAAACTGTAATTTCAACATTCTGTATTCGAATACAGCATGCTTGTAGTCGAATACATAAGTCAAAAACAGAGTCAGAATGATCAACATCAGAACATCAAAAACAGAACCAGAATCACAATCATCAACACCAGAACATCAGAAAACAGAACCAGAATCAGAATGATTAACATCAGAAAACAGAACCAGAATCAGAATGTTTAACATCAGAACATCAGAAACAGAACCAGAATCAGAATGATTAACATCAGAAAATCAGAAACAGAACCAGAATCAGAATGTTTAACATCAGAACATCAGAAACAGAACCATAATCAGAATGATTAACATCAGAACATCAGAAATAGAACCAGAATCAGAATGTTTAACATCAGAACATCAGAAACAGAACCAGAATGACTCACACCAGAATCATCAGAAGCAAAACAGAATGATTCACACCAGAATCATCAGAAGCAAAACAAAATGATTCATACCAGAATCATCAGAAGCAAAACAGAATGACTCACACCAGAATCATTAGAAGCAGAAACAAGATGATTAACATCAGAAGCAAAAACAGGATGATTAACATCAGAATCATTAGAAGCAAAAACAGGATGATTAACAGAATCATCAGAAGCAGAGACAGGATGATTAACATCAGAATCATCAGAAGCAAAAATAGGATGATTAACATCAAAATCATCAAAAGCAGAAACAGGATGGTTAACATCAGAATCATCAGAAGCAAAAACAGGATGATTATCAGAATCATCAGAAGCAGAAACATGATGATTAACATCAGAATCATCAGAAGCAAAAATAGGATGATTAACATCAAAATCATTAGAAGCAGAAACAAGATTATTAACATCAGAATCATCAGAAGCAGAAACAGAATGATTAACATCAGAATCATTCAGATTTTCAAACCATCAGAACATTATACAAGCATTTCAGCTTTCTCAATATCAGAATAGCATGCAAGCATTTCAGCTTTCACAACACATCAGAATAACATGCAAGCATTTCAGCTTTCACAACACATCAGAATTACATGCAAGCATCACAGAGCAACAAAACACAAACAGAATGCATTTTTGCATTTCAAAACCATTTTCAAAACAGTTTTATGAACATGTATTTTTAAATCACGTTTAAAATAACATTCAAGACATTTTCCACTTTCCCAAATAAACAACACAACTTTAGTGCATTCAGCCCAAACAGCAATCATCACAGAGCTTTTAAAACATCAAAAAATGCATTTTTCATTTCTTTCAAGTAACAGGCAAACCAGTTTTCAAAACAGTAATGAAACACTAGTAATGCCATGAAAGTTATGAACTTACAGCCCTAATGCAACTAGAAAGTGGAAGGTGCCCTTACCCTTGCTGTGTGTCTGCTACTTCTCACGTTTCTGATTCTGCTCCCGTTTGCGCGTCCCAAAACCGGTGAAGCTGCTGCTTGCGCTTGCTACTACGAAATTGGGTTCTTTAGCTCCGTAATGATGTGGGGATTAACTTTAGTACTGAGGGTTTTCTGGTTTGATGCTTGGATTTCCAAGTAATGGTGTTTTTGAGGAACTCCCTCTTTTTCACTTTGAAATCGTGAACTGGGACAGAAAACATAAACAGAATGGGAGGGAAAATGGGGTACTGTTACATGCAGCATGGGCAGTGAGCGAGGAGGAATGGTGTTCTGATTTCACCATCCTTCTCACTCCTATTTATAGGCTTGTGTGGTGCCACCTCAGCCGACACTTGTCTGATCCACAACATTTAACCAATCTCATCGCAATTAGCCGCTAATCCCTTAATTAACTGTCCGATTAATTTAATTACTCGTAATTAAATTAATTCATTCTTAATCCAATAATTTTAATTCATCCTCCAAAATAAATATTTATATATATATATATATTTACTCAAAACATACAAATATTAAATATTTTACAATTATCCCCAAATACACTTAAAATTAATTCCACAATTTTAATTAAAAATTAAGGGTCTTACAGCACACATTAGGTCTGCCTCTGGACTTCATAAAGGCACGATTTCAGGAAGGAAAGCAGGCAGAAGGAAGAATGATCGAAGCAATCATTCAAGCAAGTCTAGAAGCACATCAGAGGGAGCAATTCTGGCTCTGATGGCTCATACCAACTCAAGCTCTAGATACGGCTTAGGCTCTGGAACAGAACCAGAAGATGAAGACAGTGAGGTATTTTCTGATCTCACTAGATCTGAATTAATTAAGGCTTTAAAAGACTTTTTAAATGCAAACAATAAGATGTCTTTAAAACTGAAAATTCTTAGGGAAGACAAGAAAAATCTAACCAAAGAAGTCCAAGTTTTAAAGAATCGAAATTCTGAGTATGCAACTAAAAACAAGGATTTTAAAACTAAAGTTGCAAGACTCAAATCTGAAAACCAAACTCTCAAAAGTAATATTTGTTCCACTTCCAAAACTGTTTGTGAATCTGATATGCATGAGCAATTTTTTCAAAACTTTATTTCCAATGGAATGGAAAGAAGTAAATATGCATCTATGATTTATGGAAACAGTAACACTGGAAAGGGAGGTCTTGGTTTTATAGAAACGATTGATGAAAGTAAAGCTGTTCATTCTGATATTTTATGCATTGTTTGTGCTAAGAAAGGTCACTATGAACTATCTTGTCCAATGGTAAAATCTGAACAAGATCAGAGAGCTGTTAAAACTAACAAACCTGGACCCAATCAGTTATGGGTACCAAAAGATCAAATTGTCTATGTTGCAGATATTCTGAGCAACCAGAAGGAGACACCATCAATGGTGCCTGGACAATGGATGTTGGCAATGCACAAGCAGAAGAAGGTTTATGTTCCTGCTACAACAAGACAAAGGCAATCTGAGTCTGATGGAAGAAGGTCTGGTCAACTCAACCAGAATCAGAATTAGAACCATAATCAAAACTGGAACCAGAATCAGAACTGGAACTGGAACCAGTATCAGAAGCACAGAAACTGGAACCAGAACTGGAATCAGTATCAGAAGCACAGGAACTGGAACCAGAATCAACTCTGGAACCAGAATCAGTATTGGAACCAGAATCAGAATCAACACTGGAACCAGAATCAGAACAAGAATTACCAGAATAACTAGAATTACCAAATTCATCAGAACCACCAGATTTACCCAAATCACCAGAATCACCAAAATCATCAAGCTTATCAGAATAACAGGATTCACCAAAATTACCAGAACCAAAACATGTTCCAAAATCATCATAGGAACATGGTTTATCGATCAAAGCAGAATCAAGGAAACTGCTCAAACAGGCCAGAAGCAGAACTTGCTATAATGGCTCGAACAGAAGCTGAGTCTGACTCTGACTCTGATTCTGATAGAGAAAAAGCAAGGTCTGATCAGCAACACAAAGCTTGGTATCTTGACAGTGGATGCTCCAAACACATGACAGGAGACAAGTCCATGTTTCTAAATCTGACTATGAAGAATGGAGGCAAAGTTTCCTTTGGAGGAAACCAGAAAGGTCAGATTATTGGTACAAGAACTGTTGGTAACACTTCTTCTTCCCTTTCTATTAAAAATGTTCTGCTAGTTAAAGGGCTAAAACATAATCTTCTGAGCATAAGTCAATTAAGTGATTGCAATTATGATGTTATCTTTAATAAAAAAACTTGCAAAGCTGTTAGTCAACTTGATGGGTCGATTTTATTTACTGGCACTAGGAAGGATAATGTTTATAAAATTGATATGTTCAGTCTTGCTAAGCAACAGGTTAAATGCTTATTGTCTGTGAGTGAGCATAATCTGATTTGGCACAAAAGGTTAGGGCATGCAAACCCTAGGCTTATATCCGAATTGAGTAAACTCTAGTTGGTAAGAGGGCTTCCCAAGGTAAGTTCCAAAACTGAGATTCTGTGTGAAGCATGTCAAAGAGGTAAACAAACTAAAAGCTCTTTTAAAACTAAAAAATGTGTTTCTACCTCTCAACCAATTGAACTGCTTCACTTAGATCTGTTTGGTCCTGTTCAAACAGCTTCTCTCTGTGGTAAGAAATATGGTTTTGTGATTGTTAATGATTACTCAAGGTGGACTTGGGTAAAAATTTTAAAGAACAAAGATGAATCTCACATAGTATTTATTTCTTTTTGTAAGCAAGTTATGAATGAACAGGGTATTAAGATCATAACCATCAGAAGTGATCATGGAGGTGAATTCGAGAACAAGTATTTTGAAGAATTATGTGATGAGAATGGCATTTCTCACAACTTCTCATCCCCCAGAACACCTCAATAGAATGGAGTGGTAGAAAGGAAGAACAGATAACTACAGGAGATGGCCAGAACCATGCTGAATGATATGAAGGTTGCCACCTACCTTTGGGCAGAAGCTGTCAACATAACTTGCTACATTCAGAATAGAGTCTACATCAGGTCCATCTTAAATAAAACTCCCTATGAACCGTGGAAAGGTAAGAAACCC
This sequence comes from Cicer cuneatum, assembly GCA_037974295.1. NCBI lineage: Eukaryota > Viridiplantae > Streptophyta > Magnoliopsida > Fabales > Fabaceae > Cicer > Cicer cuneatum. The sequence goes on along the minus strand of JBBPBO010001985.1, from coordinate 71,944,812 downwards.
AATATTTCCTAGTTTAAGCAATTTGGCTGCATCTGTTTTATGTTGAACACTAAAGATAACCTAGCTAAGTTTGATTCTAGATCTCAAAGTGTATCTTTATTGGCTACTATGAGAGATCAAAAGCTTATAGAGTGTTTAACAAAGAAACTAACACTGTGGAAGAATCAATCCACATTAAGTTTGATGATAAATAGCTTGACTCTGAAAAGTCAAAGCAAGATGAGGAAATTGCATGTGAACCAGAGGCACAGGAACCAGAAGCTGGACCAGCAGCAGAATCTGAGAAAGATCAAGATGAAGAAGAACATGCTGACTCTGAAGACAGGTCAAAGGGAAAGAATGGATGGAAGTACAAGTCTTCACATCCAGAATCTCTCATTATTGGTAGTGCAGCAGTACCTTTAAAGAACCGATCATCAAGTAGAGAAACCAGTCTGTTTGGTTTACTCTCAACAATTGAACCAAGCAATGTGGCTGAGGCTTTGGCAGAGGAAGGTTGGATACTTGCAATGCAAGAAGAGCTGAATGAATTCCAAAGGAATGATGTTTGGGATCTGGTACCCAGACCAAACAAAAACATTATTGGAACCAAGTGGGTGTTCAGGAATAAACTCAATAAAAAAGGTGAAGTGGTAAAGAACAAAGCCAGACTTGTAGCTCAAGGATACAGTCAACAGGAAGGTATAGACTACACTAAGACTTTTGCTCCAGTGGCCAGGTTAGAAGCAAGTAGAATTCTTTTATCATTTGCTGCTAATCATGATATAATGCTGTATCAAATGGATGTTAAAAGTGCATTCTTAAATGGCTATATAAGTGAGGAAGTCTATGTCAAACAGCCCCCTGGATTTGAAAATTATGATTTTCCAGACCATGTTTTTAAACTTAAAAAATCTTTATATGATTTACAACAAGCACCAAGGGCATGGAATGACAGACTTAGTAACTTTCTGCTTAAGAATGAATTTAATAAAGGCCAGATTGATAATACTCTATTTAGGAAATCCATTAAAAATGATATTTTGATTATTCAAGTTTATGTTGATGATATCATATTTGGATCGACTAATGGCACTTTTGTGCAATGAGTTTTCTGACCTAATGCAGAAATAGTTCCAAATAAGCATGATGGGAGAACTTAAGTTCTTCCTGGGAATTCAGATTCATCAAGGTAAATCAGGTATACTCATTCACCAATCTAAATACACTAAAGAACTTCTTAAAAAGTTCAAAATGAGTGAATGTAAGCCTATGGCCACCCCCATGCACACAACCTGCTCACTTGAGAAAGTTGAAACCAGCCAAAAGGTAGACCAGAAAACATACAGAGGTATGATTGGATCCCTTCTTTATTTAACTGCTTCTATACCTGACATTCTGTTTAGTGTTTGTGTATGTGCCCGTTTTCAAGCTGACCCTAGGGAATCCCATTTAACTGCTGTCAAACGGATTATGAGATACCTTAAAGGTACCACCAACCTTACCCTGTTATACAAGAAAACCCCCACATACAAACTCAGAGGTTTTTGTTATTCCGACTATGCTGGAGACAAGCTGGAAAGGAAAAGTACAATTTGCAACTGCACTTTCTTAGGTGATAATTTGATCTCTTGGTCAAGCAAAAGACAAAGCACCATTGCCATGTCAACAGCTGAAGCTGATTATATATCAACAGCAGGATGCAGTTCACAGTTACTCTGGATGAAACATCAACTTGAAGATTACAACATCTTTGAAACCAATATCCCTTTGTTCTGTGATAACACTTCAGCCATAAACCTAACCAAGAACCCTATCTTACACTCTAGAGCCAAACACATTGAAATAAAACATCATTTCATTAGGGACCATGTTCAAAAAGGGACTTTTAGCATCCAGTTTGTGGACACTGATCATCAATGGGCTGACATTTTCACCAAAGCACTACCTGAAGATAGGTTCGAGTTCATCAAGAAGTATCTCAGCATTACCTCCATATCTGACTAGCTCAAGTAGTCATCTTAGGAGTTTTTTTTTAATTTTCTTGTAATTTTATTTTATGCTTTTTAATTTTCTGTTTTTACTTTCTGTAATTTAAAAAGAGAAAAACAAAAAAATTACAAAAATAGTAGGACCTCTTTTTGGCTGATGACAAAAAGGGGGAGAGAGAGAGAGAGAAAGGAGAAAGAAGTTGAAAAGGAGAAGAAACAGGGAGAGAGAAAAAGAGAAGAAGTTGAAAAGGAGAGGAAATAGGGAGAGTGAAAAGAGAAGGAGTTGAAAAGGAAAGGCAATGTGAAGAGAGAAAAGAAAGAGCGAATAAAGAAGGAGTTGAAAAGGATAGGAGAAGAGAAGAAAAGAAATAGTGAAAAGAGAAGGAGTTGAAAAGGAGAAGAAAAAGTCAGTATCAGACTTAGGGGGAGAGATTGGTCTGACGGGGAGTAGTTCAAGTCTTCGAGTTATAAGCTAGCAAAATAAGTTAAGGTTTTGTCATCATCAAAAATGGGGAGATTGTTGGAACCAAGTTGGTTCTAAGTACTTAGGATTTTGATGTTTACAAAAGCACTCCATGTAATCTTATTTTGAACCTTGAATTATTACATTAAATTCCACCAGAAAATGAAGTTTCCAGAGGCAGAAGATGAAGACACCAGAAAATGCATCTAGAAGGTACCAGAGGATGCATCCTGGAATTACCAGAGGATATCTTTGCTGGCCCAGATCAGAAGGAAGCAAAATCAGAAGGAGACCTGGACCAGACCAGAAGGAAGCCTGCCAGAGGGAGACTTGATCCAGACCAGAAGGAATCATAAGTCAGACTTAGTCCAGAAGTTATTCTGACCAGAAGATGGCCTGGCAGTGAAATGATAAACAGCTCAGACTTGATCCAGACTTAATCAGATGGTAAATTAATGGGTCCAGAACAAGAGATTCAGAAGATCAGGTTGGCCGAGAATAGAAGATCAGAAAAGTGTGGTCCATGGTTGGCCAAGATCAGAGGATCACAACAGATCAGTTTGCTAGATCAGGTTGGCCGAGATCAGAAGATCAGAAAGTGTGGTCCAGGGTTGGCCGAAATCAGAGGATCACATCAGATCACTTAGTATGGTCCAGATGTGGTCTAGCGCAGAAGATTAAACGGTCCAGATTTAATCATGAGGATTAACGGTGGAGATTTAATTTAATTTGATCAAAGTATTAAAAGGATTTGTTACAAAAATAAAGTGAAGTCGTATGGGAGTTCAGAAGCTGTTGGCGGGAAGAAACTAAAGACATGATTGGCCAGTTATTTTTGAAAGCAAATCTGAAGCTTAAAAAGATATGTTTTTTATTTAAGTGAAGCCCGATTGATCAAGATATTTTTGCAAGAGAATCCAACAAGATACAACTCGAAATTAAGCTTGGAAGAGACCCTAATTCGCATCTATAAAAGGAGGCTCAAGGCATAATACTTAGCATCGAAAATCACAAAAAGTCATACACTTCCAAAGCAAACACTCAAGTTTTCAGTGAGGTTAATTGTGAGTTCCAGCTTTCCAAAAGCAAGCACTCGTGTTATTTTCTTTCCCTTGTGTTAGATCTAAGTTGTTGAAGTAGAGTCTACAATATGAGGGAGTCATAAGGGGTAGCAGATTACTTGTCAATTAGATTCAAGGCGTTGTAATTCCTTCTACAATCTGGGGTTGTCAGATTGGTAGGAGAAGACTTGACTTAGGAAGTCAAGGTGCTGTATTCAAGGTTTGAATTAGTGGAACTGTTGTAATTCAAGGTTTGAATTAGTGAAATCCTTCAAGGTGAAGGGACTGGACGTAGCCTCGTTAACGGTGAACCAGTATAAAATTTTGTGTTTTTATTTTTACTTTATATCCGCTGCTAACTCTGTTTTATTCATACATCAAGTTTTGTTTTAAAACTGCAAAAACAGAAAAAGTATTCAAGTTAGTCAAACACAATTCAACCCCCCCTTCTCGTATTTGCACCTTCAAACTTCATCCTTCAGCGCGAACTCATATGAACTTTAGCTTTCAGTCTTCTTAAATTTTGTTTTCACTCCCTCCTTTACAATCAATAGGTAAATTTTGTTTTCCTCTAAATTATGTTTTCACTCTCTCCTTCACAAAAAATTGTATTTCCCTAAATTATGTTTTCCCCAAAATTATGTTTTCACTTCCTCCCTCACGCGCGAATTCTGCAGCCTTCAACGCCGACGATGACTTGGTCTGGCGCAACATTTTTCTACTTCTGCGTTGATAATAAGTTTTCTTTGTCTTCCTCTTCCATCTGTCGAGAAGTGTTTCTGTCGAGAAGTGTTTTTCTCTGTGAACAAGTGTTTGTTGCTTTCTCTGATAATTTTCTAATAATTCTTGTTTCTTACTTAGCAATCTAAAATTGTTTCATTGTTAATTGTTCTTATTATTAATCTTTAATTGAATTTTATTTTAGTAATATTTAAAATAATTTCAATGTAACCTTTAACAAGAAGATTAGATTGTGTTGTGAGATGTGATTAAATGAGAGTATTAAATTGTTTTATGTAGTAATAGTTAATTAAACTCTTATTATTTACGGAAGTGATAGAGAAATTTGAGAAGTGGTACTGCATAAAAAGCGATGGAGAAATTTGAGAAGTAGTAGTTAGTTTGATTTTGAATCTTATGCATTGTATTTCTGGTTGATTTATTTGTTCATGCAGATGCATCATTTTGAAATATTATCCGATTATTCTGTTTCTGTTGTGAATGCATTTATTGGAACTATTTGTGATGTTGTTTATTCGAGCTGGTTGTTGTTTCGGTTAATTAAGTTGCAATTAATATTTGAGTAATAGTGTGTCCCTTGTATCTTATTTGTTGAGAATGACTCCAAATCAACATTAAGAATCAACATAGTTTGAGTGTTGTGTGGATTTTTATGTTAATGCATATGGGGTTTGACTTGTTTAAATAATTTGATGGGTAGAGCTGTTTATTGGGAATTCTTGGTTAATCTAGTGTGAATTGATTATTATTATTATTATTGTAAATTCTTGTTGACACAATCTTGATTCAATTATTTTAATATAGTCGTTTAGATCTATAGGAAGAAATTGCATCCATGCATGTTTATGCTATAGAACTGGCTTAGTATTGGGTGAAATTGTTTTGATTTTTGAACTTCTTGCGAAGCAAAGGGAGGAAATTGGCGGTTCAATGTTCATATTATATGTTCTTAAATTTAAAAAATAATTGTCTTGTTAAGTTGTAAAAAAAAAGTCGGACCAAAATTCAGTAATTACTTCTATAATTCCCTTTATATTGTTGTATCAATACCATTAATAATCTTGGAAATTATACTTTTGCCTTTGAAGTGTGAATTGTGAGTCAAAATGGAAATCTTTAGCAAACTTAGCTATGGAATTATAGTTATCTTATTGATTGCTACAACAAGCATATGAGCAGAAGACAAGTCTATAAAAAATGACATAACATTTGTGCATTCAATTTTTAACAAGAGTGTTACATAAATGTGATTATATCATCTTTTTTATACTGAATATTATTATTTAGGGATCAATTTATTAGTTCAACATCTATATCTCTTGTTCAGTTCCCTTCAAAATCTTATGTTTCAATTTCCTTTTTTCTAACAAATATTCTCCATTAAAATAAGTTAAAGGAAAGAGAAGTAAAATCAGTCAACAAACATTTTCACTTAAGAGTCATAAAATAAGTAAAGTAACTGATTAATAAAATTGAATTATTTATTAAGTCATCTATAAATGTTAGAGTGCACTATACATTTTTCCTTTGTATTTGTAATTATGTTATAGGACAATTCCTTGTTGCTAATATCATCTCTTTTTAGTAAAAAGTAAAATGAAGGATGAAAGAGGAGGAGGAGTAAAATAAAATAATTAGAAACCTCTGCAAATTAAGTATGCCAACATGACACTCAAGGTCAATTTGAATACATATCCTCCTAGATGTCAATCTCAAAATTGTCATTAAGCTTGTGATTAAATTAAAACCCTGCACATGTTCTCAAATTTTATATGCTAAAAATAAGCTGGTTGCGTTCATGTAATGAGAACCAGCAAATTAGTATTAAAATCTGGACATTAGATTAATATTGATTAAATAATAGTCTAGTTGGGGACACTGCAAAATATAGCCATCATTATGTATTCATTGTATTATTATTTATATAAAGGACAGGGTTTGAGTTTGAGTTTGAGCAGCGTCACCTTGAGGATATATTATACATTGCATATATAGTTATTTATTTTGATAAAATTATATATGAGATAAGATATTTATGTCAAATTCTTTTAACATAGTTGTTTCAAAGCATTGTCAAATTAACCTTTTATGTAGAAATGTAATTTTTAAAATGTGATTAAGATCATTTTACCATTGTATATTTTTTTAAGTAGTTATGGATCGTATTTGGATGAATGATAATCGTTCGAGTGAAGAGTGTGAAAAGGGAGTTGAAGAGTTTTTACAATTTGCTTTAAAAAGACTTCATGAAAGTAAAGGAACATTTTATTGTCCTTGTGTTATTTGTTTGAATGAAAATATATTACATTGAAGAAATACGAAGTCATCTTATTTGTTCTGAGATTGATCTGAATTATACCAAATGGATATGCCATGGTGATTTGTTAAACATGTTAAATACCTCATAAAGATCTTCTTCATGTCACAAGGATTCATGAATTTGCTATGGTTCTCTAATTATATTCTCTAATTATTATTTCTAAATATATATAGGGAATTGTTTTTTTGTTTTTTTGAAGTTTTCCGAGTGTTTTCTTATACAGACAGAATGTGATGGAAGAGTCTTGTGGATATGTTTATATGTTGGGAATGATATTGTCATAAGGATTCTATTGCTTTTGAATCAGCACCTTGTATCCCTGATTTTTTCTTTGTTTTGTCTGAATCAATGATTGGATTTGGGCTTTTATTCTGTGTTTGTTGATATGAGTAGTTGGCTCAGCTTTGGCCTATATTAGGATGAATTTCAGATGCAAAAAGGGGGTTGATTTTGTTAGGTTTTAAGGATTAGTAAAGCATGAAAAGATAAGTATAAATTCAGTGAATCATACTTGAGACTGGCTAACTAATTAAGACATGTTAATATGTTTTTTTATCATTATTTAGATTGTAATTGGATTTATAGTTTTCACCTGTTACTAGCTGGCTAGTGGGTTTTGAAAACATGTTTATGGCTTGTAGCTAACTAATTACGACATGTTAATATGTTTGTTGTTTCGGTTAATTAAGTTGCAATTAATATTTGAGTAATAATGTCTCCCTTGTATTTTATTTGTTGAGAATGACTCCAAATCAACATTAAGAATCAACATAGTTTGAGTGTTGTGTGGATTTTTCTGTTAATGCATATTGGTTTTGTCTTGTTTAAATAATTGTGTGTCCCTTGTTTACTATTCGTGTGTGTCCCTTGTTTTTATTTTATGAGTTATTATGATGATTTTTTTATTGTTCATTGTGTTTTTTAAATGTTAATTATTGGTTTGAGTTTTGAATAAGTCTTTCATTCAGCTTTGTGATGGCTTCTTGGGCGCTAGTGCATTAAGTGGTTGTGTTGATTTCGTGCTTGCAGACAATGAAATCTTTGGCTGGGGACGGTGAATATAGCAGCGGATACCACCGTTGCAATTAGTACCGCGACGACTATTGTTAAGTTTATTGCATTGTTGAGCCCTTTTGTGTGCATTTTGTTGAGGCGTTTTGCGATTCCTTGGACGCTTTTTTGCGTTTGGTGAGTGTGTTTTAGTTGGTGATGGACTTTATGTTTTATGTTACTTACTATTTGTTTTAACTCTCTGGATGTTGTTGTTAGTTGAGATTTTATAGATTTTCCAGTTTTGAACACCATGTTCTATTAGAGTGTCTTTTTGAGAGTTTTTTGTTTTCTTTACTGTGTAATGTTGTTTTGTCACTTTTGTCTACTGTCATGCAATTTGTTTCACTATGTCCTAATAGAAACTTCATTATCTGCATAATCAAAAGTTTAAGACTTCAACTTAATTATCATATCATGCTCTATGCTCTATGTTATTACTCTTTTTCCTCAAGAATTACCAATGTATCAGATCTTATTATTGACATCAAAATCTTATATATGAATAATTATTTGAGTAAATGTTAGCAGAACTATAACAGGTATAATCAAATTTACCTGAATTCTTTCCTTTCTGGTTTTCGGGTTACGTTGACTGCTGTAATTTGTTGTTGCTTCACTACCTCTGTTTTTACCTGTTATGGTTCCATACTATAGATTCTAATTAAAGCTTACATAAGTTGGGGGTAGCTTTTTAATTCTACAATAATTATGTATGTTTTTTTTAGAATCTAATTTATATTTCTTTATTTGGTTATGTTATGTGAGTCCAACCTAAATATTTGAGCTATTTCTGATTACGTTTGCACTTGTCAACTAGAAATAATTGTAAGTAAATGTTCTTCCATTTGATAGTGATTGTATCTACAAATTATATCTTGTAGGATTCATTGGTTGAACAAATGTCTCAAGGAACCTTTGTTCCACATATGTATTCTTGTCTAAGGGACTTCACATCCCTTCTGATGAAGAGAAAGAAAGGAAAAATGGCCTCTGTGATTTTTTTATTTTATTTTTCATTAACTAAACTGAAATGAAAATGGAAAAACTAATACATAGTTTATATTTCTGGGTTAGATTATTCAAGTTTTTATTTTTAATTTCAAAACTTTTACTTTTAAGTTTTAGATTTTATTTTTTTGTTATTTTAATTGATAAAAAATAACAATAACTATTTTAAAGTTATTGAAAATGTTTTAGATAATTAAAAAGTAATTATAAATATGACATGGAATCCCAAATCATCTTAATTGCCACATCATCTAAATTAAAAACTAAATTGAGAATTGGATTAAATATCTGAATATTTCATAAATTGGAGATCAAAATTGCATTAAAAAATTAAAAAGGAGATGGATTAAAATTACAGATCGGACAGAACAAGGGGAGTAAAATTTCATTTAAGCCTATTATTTATCTTGTACTTGATAAAAATTATAGTTAAAGTTTGTGAAATCAAGTGATTGAATTCAAGTGATTAATAAACTTCTGTTAATGACAAGTCGTTCGAGAGAACTCGAGTTCGAATTTTGATTGAAATAATTATTGATCAAACTTTACTTATCTCTCGGTTGAACTCTAAATTATTAAGGGTTCATTACTCTTAAAACTAGAGAGTTCAAATAAAAAATAGTTAAAGTACGTCAGGTAATTAGGTTTAGGGTTTGATGGTTAAAAAATTTAACCAACTTCAAAGGAGTTATAAAAAGTTTGTGCTAACATTTGTCCTAAAGACAAGTATTAAAAGAATTTAAAAGTATAATTATTATTTTTTGTAAAACATAACTTTTAAATTTTTAAGAAGTTAAGTGCATAATTTCTAAGACAAATATTTTTTATTTCATTAAGAGACATGTTAACATTTGTCATAGTTTTAATATATTTTCTAAATAAACAAAATATTATTAACGAAAGTACAAAAAATACTTCAACTTACAAGAACAAACAGAAATCCAAACTTAATATCATAGTAGAAAAAATTCATTCATCGTCTATAAAAAGGTGTAAACAAGTATGATTGTGCTTGAAAATTAGAAAGTTAGATCCAATCCAAAACCAACATCCTTTCAAAGCCACCATGATACAGTCCTAGACCAAACATCAAAAGTCCAGGTGAATCTCCATCAAGGCATACAGTGAATCTCATCACACCATTACAAATTTATTATTATTTTTTGCTTTTGCAACCTTTTTTTCTTCTTCAAAACATAGGATGACACTCTAAGAAGCAAGCAATTGTTGATTTACAAACAAGTAGCTTGGCTTCAAAACTAGCTAAGCACATGACACTTTTATCACCTTAGCTAGACAATTGTCAATTGGTTTAGATATTGGCAAGCTGGTAATAGGGCACTGTGGATTTATTCGCTCCAACCTATAACATACACAAAGTATAGTTTATTTTCATTTCAAATAATAAACATAAAAGAATATAGATTAAATATTTTATTCAACTATTTTCATTTTAAAATATTTCAAAGCCTATTTACATTTTTAGAAAATTTAAAAATATTCATATACTATTTTTATTTTTATCTTCTCTTTATCGCATTTGTCTACTATACAATTCTTCTATCTTCTTAATTGTTATAAATTTAAAATAAACAGCAATTTGAAAAAAATCAAAACTAATTATACTTAAAAAAGTGAAATCCCTAAATTAGTAGAAATACTAAACAAATTTTCAAACTATGTCTCTCTTAACAAAAAAAAAAAAAAACAAGTGAATATTTTCCCAACAATATGTTGAAAGCTAGCATGTGTCCATATATTGTCTATGGTTTTAAATTATGGTCGTAGTTGTATTTACATTACAAATTTTCAATACTGCTCTCATAATTGCAATTTAAAAGAAGAACCCCAAAGGTAAAGAGTTAAAAAATTGAGATAGTGCTAACCTGTAGTTAAGGAGAAAATAATGAAGAAATATGGAAATTTCAAGTTTTACCAAGTCACCTCCAGGACAGAGCCTACTTCCTGCTCCAAAAGGAAGGAAGGTCCCTGCTTTGGGAGTGTAATTCTACACATACAAATATCATTATGTAATTTTAAAAATATTCTTATAAATGGTCTAATTAAAATATTTACAAAATATATTACGTTATATATCAATAAAACTTACATCCCATCTAGATGGATTAAATTCTTGTGGATTTGGGTAATATTCATGACTCATATGAATAGCTCTTGCCCATAATAGCACTCTCCACCCTTTTGGTATGAGATAGCCTTTAAATGTTGAGCAAATGGCATTGTGTTACCATAATAAAAGAAGATAAGTTAGAACTACATGCTACTTTATATGTAGCCCTTGATTTATTCAAATGAAATATAAATAAAAATATTATTTGAAAAATTAATATATTTATTTTTAATTTTTAATTAAATATATTAATTTTTTAATATCATTTTTATTTATATTTTATTTTAAATGAAATATTTTTTAAAAAATTATTGTTGTCGATGAATTTAAATATAAAATGAAATACCATTAAAGTTGACATCAGATGTTGCCTCCCGAAAAGTTGAAAAGGCAATGTTTGACAAATCGCAACGTTTCATTGATTACCTGGCAAGGTATTACAAGATACAATATATCTTTCTTTCTTGTCTTAATATTCTTGATTTGTTTTTTTTCACAATATATTAATATATATTATTATATGTATTTGCAATATATATGTTATTTTCTAATATACCACTTATATACTTACATGAGAAAGATAAGTCATTTGTTTGACTTCATTAAGACTTAATCGTTTCTGGGAATCTGGTCTTGTCCTCAAGATTTCTTCCTGCTCTTCCTACAAGGTATCAATATATGCATTACCTCTGCCTCACAATAAAAGTGTCATATTAGGAAAAATGTTCCAATGAATGTCATTTTTAATTTTAAAAAATATTAATTATGATTATTAATTGTATAATTTAATTAATATTATTACATCGTTCTTAACTTATATTATTTTTTAGTTTGTATTTATGATAATTAATGGTGAATATATCAATACTTAATTAAGGATAGTATAATTTAGTAAATGGTTAAATAATTTTTTAGTTCTTATAATATTTCAAACTTTTCCATTTTTATTATTTGTAAAATTTTTTTTAATTTTTACAAAATTATTGTGCAAATAGTTTTAATCCTGACAGAATGTCAACATATATTTTTGAATGTTTTTCACAGACATGTTTAAAACATTTTAAGAAATTCATCCATAAAAAATAAGTTCAAAATTCAATTTTTAGATTCATATTTTTGTTGTTTTTTATTTTGGGTTTATGATATTAAAAATTTCATATTTAATCATTTAAAGTTAAAATCATAAATTTTTTATGAGAAATTTTTTATAATGTTCTAAACATACTTATAAAAAATCATTCAAAATTTTTAAAAGTTTAAAGACAATTAAATATGTTTCGTTTCAACGGGGAACCAAATTTTTTTGTTAGCGACTAAAAAATGTAGTTTTTTTATGGAGATTAAAATCAAATTTTATAGTGACTAAAAACTTATTTAACCCTTAAATAAAATTATTATTTTTTCTTTCTCTTATAATCTTTCAGTAACATTTTACTCTATTCATATTTTACAAATTTGAATAATAGATTAAAAGATTAAAGTTTATATAATTTTATATTTTATTATGCAACATTAATCTTAACATTTATATTCATGTAAATTTTTTAATCATAATATCAAATTAATCATAACCCAAATGCTATTATTATCAAAAGAACAACATATATTTGTATATTATGGAATTCTATAAGTAAACAACTTGGAACTAGTAGCCTAATTAAATATAAATTTTGTTCTTACGGATATTTTATGTTATATATATATATTGGTGCCTCCTGAAAATTAAGAGTAATTAAGCAATTCTACTTAGTGCTCAAATGTTAACTTCATTCACCTTGGCTTTTTTAAGGATGTGTGGATGCTGTGTAAGATATGTAACTGACCACATTAGACTAGTTGCTGTACTTTCATGTCCAGCAAATAAAGCCCTATCAATAAGTCACTAATATCTCCATCTTCCAATTTTCTACCATTTTCATCTTTAACTTCCAAGAGAATATCCATAAGATCTTTTTTCTCTCCCACTTGTTGACTATTTTTTATCATCAATCTCCTTTCATCCACAACAGGTTGAACTATTTTAGCTAGCTTCTTGCGTGCCTACAATATCATGCAAAAATACGAAATCCACATATAAAGTGAGACATATTTTTATAAAATTAAAAAAGAGAAAATTATTATTAATTAGAGTAATTTAATTTAGTTCACAAATATAAATCAAATATATAATTTTTTATTAATCAAATTATAATTTAAATATCTCTTATAAAAATAACAAACCTTGAGGGCGGTGTGGAAAGCCAAACCAGGTACATTGATGGGAATAGAGTACTTGCCATTATTCAAATCAGTAAAAGAACTTCCAATGTTTTTAATAATGTTTTCATTAGAAGATCCCATGAAAACATAGACAATGGCTTTAAAGGAAACTTTCTCCATCTCTTTCAAAAACTCAATAGGGTGTTTCATGCTAGACAATTCTTCTAAGGAATTGACTACAATGTCCTCGAGACGTTCTATATACATTGCTACTGCCTTGTGACCAACAATGGGAGAAGTAATTAGTCGTCGCAAATGTCTATGTTCTTCATTAGATACATCAATCATTGGTCTACATTGTGCTAACTCTTTGATGGATTTTGGATAACCAAGTTTAAAGTTCTCATCATTTGAGAGCACTTGCTTACACATCTCAGACTCACAAATTATTATACTTGGATTTCCAAACAAATGTGTCTTGTAGATACCATTTCTTCCATGTCTATAAAATTAAAAGTCGAGTTAGCACAATGTAGATGTCCAATAGAAATATATGAAATAGAATAAAAATAAAAATAATATAATCTAATTATAACTTAGGCCTGAAAGTAGTATAATGAATGAAGAAGAAAAAAATAGTGAGAAATGAAATTAGAGACTTGAGAATAAGGTTGGCAATGAATGAATCAGGTTGGCCAGATGAGAAATCTTGAATGAAAGTAAATAGATTTCCTATTAGAGGCCATCCCATATGACCAGGAGGGGGTTTCTTAGTTTGAGATGATAATACCACTCATTCAAATTTCTCACAATTTTGTTTACAAAAACGTAACATGCCAACAAAGTGGCTGTACACATGTAAACCCATTCCATTTTCATTTTTGAATGTCTTTTGATGTTTCAACGGATTAATTCATCTCTCTTTATAGAGAATCGTCCATGTGAGGATGGATTAATTCATCTCACTTTACAGAGAATCGTTCATATGAGTGTGACTAGTCATTAGAGTTCTCAATTAAATGCTAAAAGTTTAAAATCTCTTTAAACCCTTAATATAGCCTCTATTAAAATAAATTTTTTAAAGTCCAATTCATTGTTTCATTAATTTTTTTTTTTTAAATGAGGGGCTCATAAGTGTGATGTTTCGTTAATTGAAATTTTTATTTTTTAAATTTTTTTTTAGTTGAAAAAAATCTAAAACGTTTATTTTTTGCAAAAATTTTTAAATCATTTTTTTTTCGAAAAATTCTTTGAGAAAAATAAATTTTTTATTTTTCATGAAAAAAATTGTATTTTTTTTCTCGAATAAAGAAATTTTTTTATATTGAAAAATTTTGAAAAAAAATTTTTTCTCGAAATTTAAAAATAAATTGAAAAAGTGAGCTCATAAGCCCCACTAAACCCACAAAATTTTATTTACTTTTTAGTTTTTTGGGGCCTTTTTAAGTGTGAAATTTTTTGACCCCTCCAACACGTTGGATGAGGCTAATAGTTAGTAAATTTGTGAAATTGACACATATACTAGTCAGTAGTCACTAATGATTTATATATATACATATAGGAGATAACATCTTAAAGTTTAATTTGTATGCATATTTTATACCGTTAGCGCATCAGAATCACTCATGTTCATTACTTTGAAGGTAGTTGATGAAGTATCAAAAATAAGTATATGAGTTGTCATATCCACTCGAATTTGTGTGATATTTCTAGCATTCAACAATTAATATTGTTCGAAGTTGCAAAGTTGGGTTTGTTTGTTTTGCATTAAGAGTAAATAGTATAAAATTTAAAGAAAATAATAATACCAGAAAACTACATGAATTAGACTTCACTAATTACGTCTTAATGAATTCTAATGATCAGTTATACATATGTAAGTTATCATTAAATATTTTCACATAACATTCTTCACATATTATTTATTTCTAAATAACAGTAAAAGATCATTCGTCTTGCTTAAACATCGATTTCTCAAACTATTGATCAAGAACATAGTATTGATATTTGGTGGTGTGTGACTTTAAATCTAAACTTATTCTTAGAGTTTAGATTCAACATATGATTATTCTAGATCAAGATTTAAAAAGTATTTTCCAACGACAATTTAAATTAAAAATTCATGTTATGATTGATCAAATCATAAAAGCATTTAGAAAAAGTATAAACATAAATATGTCATGTTCAAAAGAATTACATAAGTAATTGATTGCATCTATCTCACAACAAAGAGAGATTTAACTCATGGTAGCTTTACTATCCATTTGCAACCCATCCCTCTCTCACTTTCCTCCTCTCTATTTTCTATTCTCTGTCACAATACAATTGATATAAAAAAATCTCTTCAGGCTGATGCTTGCTGGTCTATTTCTTGTACATCTCACAGGTTTGTTCATGTATCTCTGCACTTCGGTGTTTATTGCTTTGTGTGTCTTGCTTTCCTCAGCTTTCCATGGAATTGCCATCTTCATCAAAATTCCAGAAGAAGAATACCATCAAGGTTTGGCGATTTGTAAAAACAACATTAACTATAAAGTCATCATGTCTAAAGGTGATACTTTGATCAAGTTGTCTCTTTTACACCATTTTTTTTGAAAATATGAAAATTGATTGGTTCATGGAAGGTAGTTCCAATGAAGAAAGGATTATATGAGTTTTCCTTTGTTTCTTGGGATGATCAGTTAAGCGATCGAACACTTGAAACGTGGAATATGAAATTGGGTCTTCTTCGTGTTTTTTTTGGGATAAAAGATTTTAATTCGGATTTGATAGGGAACACAAATATCTAATGTTGATTTAGAATTTACAATTTGCCTTAAAAATATTTGAGGTCAAAGATCATTTCCACGATCACTTCAGGTGTCAGAGCCTCTTTTATTTTTTGATGAAGCAACTAACTCAAAAACCTTGGAACATTTTACTCGGGTTTTGATCGATGTGGATTTAACATATCATTTATGAGATCATATTTTTGTTGAACGTGAAAGATATGTCTTATTTATTTACATTAACTATGAAAAGTTGGCATCCTTATTTTGTGAATCTTATATTGTAGTTGGACATTCTAGAGATTAATTTAAGAAATACTGTTATAGCTATGAAAAAATTTAAATCGTTAAAGATACTGCAGTTGCTAAGCATATGGTCAAAAACTATATCCCTAAAAACATTGATGCCCCCAACCAATGTAGAAATTGAGGGCACACTAAACATGTCATGATGTTAGTACACATCGTGTTGTTAATACTCTTTTTGTTTATCACATTTGCTTGGTTGAGTTCGAAGCCAACCGAGTTAATCAATAATTCTCTCCTTCTAATCAAGACAAAATTGATAAAAATTATGATGAAGTTTTTGATGTGGATTCATTTAACACTTGAGTTAAAAAATCATTTGATACTTTTTTCCATAAGAATAATGAGAAAAAAGTTTTAACACATATTTACATTATCAATAAAATATTATTTTTTTATTGATAATGAACTTTTAATGAATATTGAGAAAAAAGTTCAATATTAAGGAGATATATGTTGAGTTAAGGTTTAAGGACAAATAATGCACAATTTAATATTAAATAATACTACATTTGTCTCGTAATATAAACAAAAGATTTAATTGCAGTTTTAGTCGCTCTATTGTTATCAATTCACATAATTGACCCTCTTATTTTAAAAATCGACAGTTTTGGTCCCTCCTTTCAGATTTTTGAACCAAAAATTTGACGATTTGACATATTTTAAATGACATAACTTATAATTTTATGATATTGAATAATCTAGATACACTAATCATTGAGATATCATTAATTAATTTAAAGATGTGCAAAATTTCTGAAGTTGAAAGTTAAGTTTTTACGACGTTTTATTTCAATTTTATAGGTGGTAATCATTCTACATCATCGTATCATATGTCACGTTATTTAAAGCTTTTTACGTCATTATTTTTTAGTTAAAAAATTAGAGAAAGATCAAAACTGTCGAATTTTAAAATATGAGAACCAATTTCGTGAATCGGTAAATATAAGAAAATTAAAACTACAATTAAACCTAAACAAATAGATGTCAAAAAAATAGATGTATATAATTCAAAATTTAGACTACATACATCTACTTTTTTAACTTATTTTTACTTATATTACTAAACCTAATTCATGAAATTTGTGTCATTCCAATTTTAAATTTGTTTTAATTTTGAACATTCGTTAAAATATAACCACAACTCTAACATGATATATTAGACTTATTTTTAGAAATGAAAATTTTAAGAGAAATTATCAAAGTGGAAAATGATAGACGTATTGATTAATTAAATAAGAAGTCTTGATTTTTTTTTATCAAATGAATATTATTAACAATTCCTATAACTCTTGTTTTGATAGAAATAGTTTTTCAAAACTAAAATTAATAAAATTATATCTAAGATTAATAATGTCTTAGCAAAAATTAAATGTCTCACTTTATTATCGATTGAAAAATAAATAATAAAAAATTGATTATAAAAAAATTTAGTAAAAGATTTTGTATGTAAAAATATTTGAAAAATAAAAATTAACTAAATCAAATTAAATTTTATGAAACACTTCAATGTAAAATTCACTTTAGACTTCTTTCAATATTGGATCTGCTGTGGTTGCAAGTAAGTTTTACTGAAAATTATGGTTTCTTTTTAGTCTTTTCTTTGCACAAGTCATAATTTATTGATACTGAGAGATGTTTGTCTATCACAAATTAATTCGATTGATGATTAAAAGGATATCAAACAAGTAATAAAAAGGAGAATTCAACTTTAAATCCAAAAAAACTAACCTAACAATTAATTTTCAATAACATTTACCTAAAAAAAAATGTGAATCGTTCTTTTATTTCATTTACCTTGTTTGAATCATATGATTGTCCTTATTATTTATTAGAAGAGATAACAAATAAAGCATCATTGAAATAAGAAGAAAAAAACAAAAGAAAGATGTCAAATTAATACACTCATTACAAAATTATTAATAAAGCATCATTGCTTCTTTTACAAACTTATAATAAGGACATAGTAATTAACCAACAAACTAAAAAAACAACACTAACTAGAAATTTTTATGACTCCCATAGGACATAGGAGAAGCAAGCAACTAGTAATTTAGATACTAAGTGGCTTAATTTGAAAGTAGCTAAACATGTGATACCTTAATCACCTTAGCAAGATAGTTGTCAATGGGTTTAGATACTGGCAAGCTAGTAATAGGACATTCTGGATTTATTCGCTCCAATCTATAAAATACATACATTAGAGGAGAGGAAAAAAGAAATCAAATCATGCTACTCCTAATCTAAGATGTATTCTTTGATTGAAAATGCCAATCACTTGTTTACTTTCTAACAATGCCTTTAATTGTACTTTAAACTTTTACTATGTGGATGGCCGTAGTAAATTTAGTTATGAATTTTCCTTTATTTATTTATTTATTTATTATGATTGAGAGACTATGGAAGCTAACTGAAAAAAAATGCATTTATTAGAAATTCCGAAAACATTGTTTTGATATTTTTTTGAAATTTAAAAAATATATAATTTAATTTAATATAAAATAAAATACATTTTCCAAAATACATTAATGAAAATGAATTTTCAAAAACTTCCATAATATATTCTCTATTTCATTTTGGTTTTGTATTCACCATTTATTTTAGGATTAAATAAGTTTTTAGTTTTTATAAAATTTTAAATTTTTATTTTTATTTTTATTTTATGTAAAAATAGTCACACTCTTTAGTCTCTACAAATTGTTTTATTATTTTCTTAAACGAAACATTTTTCAACTTCTAAAATTTCATCAACACAAATTTAGAATTTTTTAAATTAAGATGAATTAAATATGAATTTTTTAAATGTCATATGATCAAAATAAAAGTACTAAAAATATAAACTTAGAAATCAAATTTTGAACTTATTTTTTGCAAAAGAACTTTTTATAGTATTATAAACATATCTGCAAAAAAATATTCAAAAATATATTTTGATGATTCAGTAGAAACTAAAACTATTTACATAATAATTTTGAAACTAAAAAATGCGATTTTTTTAAATTGACTAAAATAAATTTTCAAAATTTTATAAAGACTAAAAATTTATTTAACTATTTTATTAGTGAATTGATAGAAAACATTAGAAATATATGGATCCTATGTTGATATTTTGGGTTGAATATAAACTCTCAATCAATCTATTTATGGCTCCATTTTATAACTCTTTTACCCCAACAACAAACTACCGTTATAACTCCTATTGAGAGTTAGCATGTATCCAACTAAGGAACTATTATTGTAAGAATAAGAAGGTAAAAGTTGAAAGAAAAAAAGAAAATTGTGCTAACCTGTAATTAAGGAGAAAATAATGAAGAAATATGGAAATTTCAAGTTTTGCTAAGTCACCTCCAGGACAACGCCTACTTCCTGCTCCAAAAGGAAGGAAGGTCCCTGCTTTGGGAGTGTAATTCTACACATACAAATATCATTATGTAATTTTAAAAATATTCTTATAAATTGGTCTGATTAAAATGTTTACAAAATATATTACGTTATATATCAATAAAACTTACATCCCATCTAGATGGATTAAATTCTTGTGGATTTGGGTAATATTCATGACTCATATGAATAGCTCTTGCCCATATTAGCACTTTCCATCCTTTAGGTATGAGATAACCTATAAATATTGAGCAAATGACAAAAAGCATTTTTTTAATGAAATCACATAAACATTTACGTTTCTTTTAATAATTGAAGATAGATAAAAATAGATAGTTGAATATATGAAACGAAATACCATTGATGTTGACATCACATATTGCTTCTCGAAAAGTTGAAAATGCAATATTGGCACATCGCAACATTTCATTGATTACCTGAAAGAAGGTATTACAAAATGCAATTTATTATAATCTATTAAAACAATTTTACCACAAATCAACATTTTGTATGTTTATTTGTGTTACCTCTTTTTTTTTCTACTAAGTGTCACTTCTTAAAATTGCTCCTATGACTTATTCCATCTAGCCTTTTATTTAGGATACATATTATAATAATTATATTTGATAAGTTAGTTTCATTATAATAGATATTTGATCCATTACGAAGCATTTAATTAGTCTTATTATACACAAAAAAAAAATTATTTTCTTTACTGACTCATAAGTTACCAACCACTAAAGCAATTTTTTGTTTATGATTTCTCACCCACATGTACATTTTATGGAGTGTTCACAATTTTCTATTATGGCTAAAAGTTGGGGTGCATCATTTTGGTCATAATTGTATTGTAGCATTATCATCATTCATTTAAACATCAGCAACTCATATACTCTTCTTATGAAAAATATATGTAGAACCATTCGGTCTTACTTAAGAGCAATATGACAACAATGAATGAGATTTGTTCATCGTCATCATTCTCTTAGTGTATAACCCTCAATACTTTTACTCTCAATTTATATTAGTGTTATTCTTTTTATATAATCAATAGTTAAATATTTCCGTCATTTCTTCTCTTCAACATATTTTATAATTTCTTTAAAAAATATATCTTATAATTGTTTGATGTCATTGTGTGGCTTTCTATTTTTCAATGTTTTTAAGATAAGCTATAATAGAAGCAATGATAATGTTTTCTTTGGTTGTTGCTTATTAAGCCTTTACCAAATTGTCCAATGTAAAAAATTTGAAAATTTTATTCTAAAACTAAGTTTTCTTAAATCATGTCCACGTGAATTTTATGTATTTATTGCGTCTCTATATTATTTTATCATTACTTTATATCTTAAATTTTTCTATGTTTTCGATATATTTACTCCTGATATTTTTTAACTTTTAAATACAAATTATTTGTTTTTCTTTAACTCATATTCTTTTGGATCCGTTGAACACTTTTGAATTCTTAAAACACAAAATGATTTTTTATTTATTTGATCTTTGGCATTTTCAATTCCTTCATGATTTCTCAATTCTCACCCCTAAATATCAATGTGAAATGTGAGATTGTATAACTTCTTGGTGACTTCTTCAGCTGGTTCAAAGACTATGTTTAAGTCATTTTCTTTCTCCACTTAATTTTATTCTTCTTCTATTTTCCTCTTTTTTTATCTATGTCTTTCAATTCTAATTTAATATGCACAATTTAGTTTCTTCTGGTTTATGTATTTTCTCATTACTTAATATCTTAAAATTTTCTATGTTTTCAATATATTTACTCAGAGTTTTTTTTTTAACTTTTGCATACAAATCATTTGTTTTTCTTTAATTAATATTCTTTCGGATTCGTTGAAAACCTTCAAATTCTTAAACCACAAAATAATTTTTCTTATCTGATCTGTGACATTTTCAATTCCTTTATTCTTTTAGATTTTTAGGTCAACTATATGTAATGGATATAACAAACACTACAGTTCATTTTAGCCAATAGATTACAATATCAATTAGCATAACATATTTGGTGTGCTAGCTGTTCGTAAGCACTAATTAAATGACATATGGGAACATTGCTTCACATAATTTTGTTCACAATTCACACAAATTGTTCATTCGGATATCAAATAGAGTGTCAAGTTTAATCAATATTCTTTTGGTTGTAATGCATGTACAAAAAAATAATAAATAAATTTGTAAAGTAGTGAAGACAAGATAACTCATCAACAATAAAAAGAAAGGACAAACAACGAAGAAAAAACAATGTCTTTAAACAAAAAAACTATGATTGAAAAACTAAAAATATATTTACTCTCTATTTTCCATTATACCATATATATACATACATTTCTATGATTGAAAAACCAACAATAAAAACATAACTCCTACTACAAACTTAATTTCATATTAAGTCACTCTTGGTAATTCATTAGACTTAAATGAATCACAATATTTTAATTATATTTTAATTATTAAAATGTAACAACCACCTTAAATGACCACAAAATATATAAAAATATAATAATCACAACTTAAAAACCAATAATCAATTATAAATAGATAGTTTAATTAGGTTTAAACCAAATTAAATAAATAAATATTGAAACAAAAATATTTTAATAAATGTTAGCAATATAGTTGATAAAACGTTCAAATACTTTTAAATATTTATTTAGACATTAAAAATAGTCGATATACAACTTTTGTATTTTATTATTATTATCATTGTGTCGTCACATATATTTACCATAACAAATAACAATTAATCAATCTAATAAAAAAATTGTGTTTTCTTTCTCTTATTAGTTATCAATGCATATATTTACTGTGAGTATTATTTCGAAACATTTTAAAATGTGTAGAAAAAATGTTAAAATTTTAAAAATTCCTACATAACTTATTTACTTTAATAAAAATAGGGTTTACGATTATCAATTATATAATTTATCATTTAAATCATGGTTAATATTTTATGTCCATGGACCATGAGGTGTCATCTAAATGGTACAAATTTGATATTGTAAACAGAGTTTAAATCTAACTCGAAACGGTTGTAAAATGCTTATTAGTTCAACTTTCATTAATAATAATTTTTTCATCCCTAAAAAAAATGTTATTTTTTTATGATTAAATTTTTGCAAGACATTATTTTTATCATTTTTTTTAAGAGTAAAAATACTCATTTAATTTTACACTTTGAAATTTATTTTATTTCATTTACAAGATTAATACATTAAATATATATATATATATATCACCTTCTAAAAAAAATAAAATTAAAATTAACCCCGCATAATATTGTGTGTTCTCATTTCTTTGTTGTGGTCTTAACATTATATATTGTATTTTTAGCAACATATTAGACATTAATAATATTATATTCACATCAAATATATGCCATTATGATTATCCCAATATACTTACATGAGAAAGATAAACCATTTGCTTGACTTCATTAAGACTCAATCGTTTTTGGGAGGTTGGTCTTGTCCTCAAGATTTCTTCTTGCTCTTCCTACAAAAATAAAAAATATAATATTCGATAAGCGTGTTTAAGAATTTTCGTGTATTTTTTTTTGGTAGATAAATTTTCATGTATAAAAAGAAAATTAGAAAATGAATAGCGGTGTACACTTTTATAATTATTGTTTTGGTTTCGAAAATATTATTTTACTAACGATTGCATATCAGCAAATGTCATAAATACAAATATTAAGTATAATAACTTTTACACACACGATATTAGTTTATGAATGAATGAAATTAAAATAAAATATTTTTAAGGCGGACAAATAAATTTAAAAAGTCATAACATATACTCAAATCTTAAGAATCATTTTAAGTTTAATCTTTGTAACACATCTAAGTTTGGATAACCTATTTAAACTGGTTATTCAAACCAATTCAACGTATACTTTATCCAAACTTCTTCAAGTATAAGTCCAACCTAAACTAGTTCATTAAAATTAAAAGTGGCTTGGTTTGGATAACGAATTTTAACTTTTTTATCCGCAAAGTCAATATGTTCAAAAAATTGTGATTTTTTAACATTTGTTAATAAAAATTAGAACTTTTATGTATTGATATAAAATTATTTTAATTAAATTAGGTGTTCAAATTTTAAATTGTTAAATTTAGTGTAAGTGATTAATTTTTCATGAAAGAAAAAGTCATATAATTGTATCTTTTTTTGAGAATTTTTAAAAAAGGTCTCGTAGATCTGATGACTCAAACTAATATACTCATCACCGAGTTTGATTGTTTAGAATTTACAAAAAAAATACGAGTATTTTATTCAATCTAAACCAATAAATCTTGATAAGGTCATATAACAAATTTCACCAAAATCGACTCAATCTGACCGGCGAACGACCCTAATTGAATTTCACTTTTTCTTTTATTAAAAAAAAAAACTCTAATAAAAAGACTAAAACCCAAGATTGTCTAAGTCAGCAAAGAAACAAGGCCCCAAAAAGTATGGGATCTCCTAAATCCACACTTCGTCAAGGAAAGTATAAACCTTTTTGGCCAACAAATGGGCAAGTGCATTGCCATTTCTCTTAGTATGAGCCAAAGAAGGAGATCAAACCTAGTAGGTAAATTGAATTACACTTTTAGTTTTTCTATTGTCGTATTAATAAGAAATTTGATTATTTAATCATTTTTATTTATGTTTGATTTTCTATTTCTTTTAGTTGTTTCATTGAATTAAGTCTTCAAAAAAAGAACTTCCATCAATTTTCTTGTTGATGTGGTAATAAACAATTAAATTAAAATTATAAAAGTTGTGATACAGAATAGAAATTAATTAATTAATGGATTTTCATAAAATTAAGAGTAAACCAATGCTACTAGTGCTCAAATGTAAACTTATTATACCTTGGCTTTTTTCAGAATATGTGGATGCTGTGTAAGATATGTAACTGACCACATTAAACCAGTTGCTGTACTTTCATGACCAGCAAATAAAAGGCCAAGCAATAAGTCACTAATATCTTCATCCTCTAAGTTTCTACCATTCACATCTTTGGCTTCCAAGAGAATATCCATAAGATCTTTTTTCTCTCCCACTTGTTGACCATTTTTTATCATCAATCTCCTTTCATCCACAACAGATTGAACTATTTTGGTAATCTTCTTACGTTCCTAGAATATCATGCAATTAAACACACAAAAATTAATTTGTTAGTAGAAAAATTCAAACTTAATTAATACTTCTATCTTAATATAAGTTCATTTAGGAAAAAAAAAATCTAACCACCATTTATAATATGGACTTCTCAAAAGAAATGTTTAAGAGTGTACCTTTACTATTTTTAGAACAAAATAATTTTTATAATGATAAAAATTAAATAACAAATTTTATTAACATTTACTAAAAATAGTGAGGTCCACCTTAATCTGAACCAAGATATGTTAAAATTTTAAAGTGTAAATTTTTTTAAAATCACATTAAAACATTATGATTCTACTAAACTTGCTACGATTTCAAGGACACACTTTATATATATATATATATATATATATATATATATATATATATTTTGTTAAATAAGTTTTTGATCTCTATAAAATTTTAAATTTATTTTAAAAAAATCACAATTTTAAATAGGCCCTACTGAAACAAAACATATGTTTAATTGTCCTTTAATTTTTAAAATTTTGAACATTATAAAAAGGTCCTTCACAAAAATTTAGAATTTTTTAATTTAAGTTGTATTAAATA
The DNA here is from genome assembly GCA_037974295.1 of Cicer cuneatum. NCBI lineage: Eukaryota > Viridiplantae > Streptophyta > Magnoliopsida > Fabales > Fabaceae > Cicer > Cicer cuneatum. Next base: position 71,919,693 of record JBBPBO010001985.1, on the reverse strand, counting down.
TGAATTTTTTAAACATTGTAAACTCAAGATAAAAATAATGAAAATTTGAAGTTTATTTTTTAAATCACTTTTTGTTGAGGAACTTTTACAATGTTGTAAATATTTGGAAAAAAAACATTAAAAAATATATGTTGAACTATTAGAGATTAAAATTATTTGTAGAATAATTTAATAAAAATTAAAAAATATAATATTTTTTACATAGACTAAAAATAAATTTTTGAAATTTTATAAAGACAGAAAATTTATTTAGTCGTGTGTGTGAAAAGTACTAAAGAGATTATAATGATGGACACAAAATTAGTAGTAAAATGATTTATTGAGATGAAATGAAGAACCTTTAGTGCTTTGTGGAAAGCAAAACCAGGTGCATTGATTGGAATGGATAACATGCCCTTATACAAATCATTTATTGAACTACCAATGTTTTTAATGATGTTCTCGTTAGAAGATCCCATGAAAACATGGACAATGGCTTTAAAGGAAACCTTCTTCATCTCTTTTAAAAATTCAATAGGGTGCTTCATGCTTGACAATTCTTCTAAGGAATTGACCACAATGTCCTCGATACGTTCTATATATATTGCTAGTTCCTTGTGACCAACAATGGGAGCAATAATTACACGTCGAAAATGCTTATGTTCTTCATTAGATACATCAACCATTGGTCTACATCGTGCCAACTTTTTTATAGATTTTGGATAACCAAGATTAAAGTTCACATCATCTGACAACACTCGTCTACACATTTCGGGATCACAAATTATGATACTTGGACTTCCTAACAAGTGTGTCTTGTAGATACCATTTCTTTCATATCTAAAAATTTAAAAGAAAAGTAATTAAATCAAAAATTATATATGCATGCAATAGAAATATATATATATGATAGCATATATTCTCTCCAAAATAAATTATAGATAAAAAAATATTTAAAAAATTGATGTATCTAATTTAACATTTAAATCAAATATATAAATTTTTTAAATAACATGTTGTTTATATTTTATTGTCGAGCGAGTATAATGCATGAAGAAAAACACTATAAGGTGAGAAAATGAAATTAGAGACTTGAGAATAAGGTTGGTAATGAATGAATCAGGTTGGCCAGATGAGAAATCTTTAACAAAAGTTAATAGATTCCCAATTAGAGGCCATCCCATATGACCAGGAGGCAAAGGGTAGTCTTTGTTTCTTAGTTTGAGATGATAATACCACTCATTCAAATTTCTCACAATTTTGTTTACAAAAACGTAGCATGCCAACAAAGTGGCTGTACAAATGTAAACCCATTCCATTTTCATTTTTGAATGCTTTTTTTATGTTCAATGGATTAATTCATCTCCCTTTATATAAAAGTTGACTGCTCGTGTATGGCCCCATAGTTAGGAGTGTTTGCACTACATTGGTTATCCAGTCACAAAAATTCATTTTCTTTTTTTAAATTAATTTTACAATGGAACATAAATTTTGAATATATTTATGTAAATGTGATGTGAATAATAAATTTGATATCAAAATTTTAAACTTAAAATAAATTATTTTAAATAAAAAATGTTATAATTAGTTCTACTTAAGTGCAATTAAATATATCAAAATCATAGACTCAATTGTTTATTTTTTGATCGATGAGAGATTAGATGATATTTAATGAAGTTTTTGCCTTTTTTCATAAATTTTTTTTTTATTATCATGTATGCAAAGTAGAATTAATAATTTAAAAATAGTATACATAATAATAATTAAAAAATAAAATTAAAAATGTTATACATTTTAAAACTTTTTATTAAAATGATGTTGATTATGAAAAGATAAAATAATTTAGTAGAAGGTAAAGAAGACAAAAAAAAAAAAATTGTTCAACTACTCCCATAATGGAGATTCTAATTTTAATGTCTTTAGCCATATTAGTGAGAGCTTCAATTTTCGGTTAATCGATACGTTCTTAATTCATTTTTGTTAGTATTATCGGGAATCGAGGTAACTTGTTTGAGTTGATTAATGTTGACGTGCCGTAATGGGGTCATGATTTCAAATTTGGTCTCAACTCTAAAGTTAGACTTTGATTGATTGGATAAGAAAATGTAAAGAGAAAAAAGGGGTTAGGTAGTGTATACTGTATAGTAGTAAGTAGATATAAAGAAGTGAGAAATAGAATGAATTGATTTATTGTTTGATATAAAAAAAAAAATTGAAAGAAGTCGGTTTTCTCTCTTTTGTTTGACAGATTTGATAGAAAGTGGGAGAAATTCTAAACTTTTATATAAAACATTATAATTCTTATTTTTTTTTAAAAAGTTGATGAATGAAAAATTATTAATAACCGTAATTTAATAATCATTTTCCAAGTACTTTTTTAAAATTACAATATCAAACTCTTGAGATTAAGTTGACAGTGTGATAATTAGTTTTAATGCATATGAGTGTGAGGTTACCTAAGCCTACTATAAGAGTAGCTAAGGATATATCATTTAGCAACGCTTCAAAGTGGCACTCATTGAGTGTCTGTTATTTATGTTTTTGTGTGTTCTTTGTGGTTGTAGGAACATGCATAGGATAAATGCTACTTAATTATGAAGTGCTTCATGTGATGCCATGATATACATGTTTGATGTGCTCAATGTGTTTGGATCATTTACCATTTACCATAATTCAAAGAAGTTTGTGAGATGTCTATTGGTATCTTCGTTATGTTTACTGAAAAAATAAATCTCCTTCAACTCTCGGTACAAAGCGGAACTTATTTCAAATTTGTAAACTGTAACCGGTTGGTTATGGATGGGGATGGTAATATAATGCGCACCCGCAGGTACCCATCCAAACCCGCTTGATTTGGGTGGGGAAAACTCGCTTTGATTGGATGCAGATTTTCTCTAAAATTAAAATTCGCGGGCGGGATGGATTTGAGGTGGTGACATCCATCCTGAACCCGCCCCGCAAGTAATATTATAGTAATTTTTAAATCTTCTATACATATATATCTTGAATATACTTAATATTTTTTTAAATATTAAATTTTATAATTTTATCTCTATAGTAAATATTTTTTAATTTTATTATTGTCTAATAATAATTATTTTATTATATTAATTATAATATATATAATTTTCAAATTTATAATTTTATATATATGAATGGGTGCGGATGTGGGTGGGGATACCCGAACCCTGTTGCGGGCGAGAGGATGAGGGCCTAAATTTCACACCCGCTATGAAATTGGAGTGGGTGCGAGTTTTCTCCGATTAATCGGGTGCAGGGATGGAGGAGGCAAAATATGTTCCCGCCTTTCGATTTATTTTCCCGATTTTTATGATTTCTAGATCAAAAAGAAGTTTAGCTGAGTATTGGCCTCGCATACAAGGTTAGACAAATCGTGAGTAAATGAAAAGTTTAAACTGAAAAAAATAAAAATAAAGAAAAAAATAAATAGATAAATAAAATAAAGAAAAAAAAATTTTACTGTAGAGCAAAAAATTTCAATTAAGTAAATAAATTGTAACTCAATAGTGATATGGCAAGCCCCGACAACGGCGCCAAAAAATTGATAGTGTTTTAGCAAGTGTACTGAATTGTTTGAAGTAAAAATTAAAATGGTAGTACCGAGTCTCGAACTCAATGATTTGGTTTTACTATCAAATTATGTTTAATTACTAAAAATTAAACAAAAAGTTTTCGAATTGATTGAAATAATAGTTGAAACTAACCATAGTAATAAAATTGAACTTTTATAATAAGAAAAATGTCAAGGATGAGTTTCACTTCAAGTCTAACCTTGGTTTCTAATTTGATCCTAGTTATTAAATTCTTTTATTGAATTATTACCGAATTCTCTTTATTATTCTTGCCCTAATGTCTTAGTGACAGAACTTTTAATTCCAAAGTAACCCCTAATTCCTTAGTAGATTTAAGTTTAGAATTAAGTTTTACAATACAAAAATTCTCTTATTAAATTATTGTCTCTGCAACTAATTCAATTGGTTTCATGACATGCATCTATCCCTAGACTACAATATCATGAATTTCTCATCTCAAGCATTCGTAAAGTCCACTTCCGTTTCAAAATACGAATCATAAAACATTTTAAAAGTTGATCAAGCAATAAAAAGCATTAAGCATAAAGATGAGAAAAATAATTCAATAAACTTATTCATATAACCATAAATTAAATCAGACAAATAAGGGTTTCGTCTTGTTTCACTCATCCCTAACAAATAAGGTTTAGTTAATCATGACAGAGATGAAAGAGATAGAGATTAGAGAAGAATTACAAGAAAGATTCATGAATGATTCTTCATAAAATTCCATCAATGGTGTTTGAAACAACCGCCTATGAGTTTCTCTGCTATGGCACAAGTCTCCCAACTTCCAAATAGCCAAAAAGATCCCTAGAAAGTGAGAAAAACACATTTTATGCATTCTGATGCGCGTCATGTGCTCCAAGTGCATGATTTGCGCTTCAAGCACAATTTGACATATTCACTGGTGCAGAAATGCGCCTCAGGCGTAGCTTTTGCGCTTCAGACGCACAACATTTTCTGCCTGACGTATACTGCATTTTTCTTCTCTTTTGAGTTTGAATTTGGTTTTGGTGTCTTTATGAAAGTTGTAGATATGATCTTAGCTTTCATTTGTACTTAGATTGACTCAAATTGGACATCTACAACACCATATATGGCTGAAATACTCCATATATGTTATGTTAATTTCTCACCAAAATTCAGCACTGCACTACAACAAATCAACAACGTAAAATTACGAAAAATCTCTTCTTAATCAAGGAAATAAGAACATAAATTTTTTATTAAGTCTAAAAACTAAAATCAACAAAATATATCAATTAACTCCTTAAATTAACTAATGATCACAGATAAATAAAACTAAAAACAATGAAAAATATGCATATAATGAAGAGTTATCAATCATTGCAAGAATTTAAAGATTTACCTAGGTCATTCATAGAATTTTCCAGGTCTACAAAAATAGGTAAGGTCTTTTAACCCTCAAAATGTCATTGAGAGGTACAATGATGTTTTTGAGATATTTTCTAAGGGTCACAACCCTAGAAACACACCCCAAGTGGTTTTTCAAATACCAAAACTAAGAAAAATGGGCGATTTGCATTTGCAAGGGTCATAACCCTTAGTGTTGTTCCAACAAAATTTTGCTAGGGCTAACGCACTTAAAAATTTGACATTTCTTATGGCTAAAGCCTTCAATATTTTCCAAGGTAGCGGACAAGTGTCAGGGGCCTCGCAATTGTTAACATATAGTAATATTTATGAGGATTGGAGCCTTCAATATTTTCTAAAGTCGTCGCCCAATACCTTACATTGGCAAGTTCTTCTTCCTCTCTTTTCTTTTTTCTTTTTTTCTTTTCTTTTCTTCTCTTCTCTTCTTCTTCCGAGTTTCTATTCTCTTCTTTTTTTTTTTATCTTTTTTTTCTACTCTCATATCTTCTCTACTTTCGTTATTTCATTCTCTCTTTTCTTCAATTTCATTATATTCTTTATTCTCATTTTTATTTATCTTCTTATCATTATCATTGTTACTATCTTAGTATGTAAATTAATATTATTCTTTTATATTCTATATTTTTTATTATATTTTTATGTTTTTTTATTGTAGTTTGTAAAATATTTTGATGAGGAGGAGGAAAACAAATACCCCTGGCTCTTCCCTATTAGTTAGATTTAAAATTTTGTCAAGTTATATAAAATATTTAAAATATATATTAATAATGTTATGATTGAAATGTGATTTGTATATTATATTTTATATTTTAAAATGTGTTTGACATAAAAATGTGAAAATTAGAATTTTAGATATTCAATTTTGAAATTTTTATGTAAATTTGTATTAAAAAAATGTATATCATATTTATTGTGCATATTTTTTAAAATTTGAAAATACGTTAATATATTTCTTATGTATTTTTTTAAAATATGTTAGTTTGTATATTTAAAAATATGTAAATACTATTTAATATTTGTATTTAATATGCATTTTTTGAGAATATGTTAATATAATCTTTTATTTGTAATTACGAACATGTTAATTTGTAATAATATTAATACATTATAATTTTAGGTCATTAATTATAATAATATTGAATATTATTATATTTAATATTGTATTTTATTTTAATGGGAGAATCCATTAATTAGACAAAACAAATTTTATAAATTAATTACAATCAATTATTATAAAATAATTTTTATTTTCCTGTTTAAGGTTTAATATATATTATTGAGTAAAATTTTTTTTGAATTGTGCTCATTAATATATTTTAAATCTTAAATTGTCTAAATTGAATAGCTTGAAAATAAAAAAACAATATTAAAATTATTATTATTTCTTAAATTATCATTATTATTATATATATTTCATAAAATTTTAGTCACATGAATTTTCTTTTGTTTTTTAGATACATGTTTGATTGTGACATATATCGCGATCATTTGAATTTAAAAACAAAAGCAAAATGTTCTAGAAATGTTGTCAAATATATATATATAATAAAACATTAATAAATAATTAACACTCAATTTTAAAATTTTTTTATTCTTGAATGGGATAGAAGTGTACAAAAAATGTGAAACGATGTCAGTTATTGTGAGGTAATTAATCGATTAAATAATCACGACTGATTTAATTTTATAATCTGCATATAATCTTTTTTATTCACGAGTGACAATCGATGTATTATTGAATATTATATAGTTAATCAACTGCAGATTAATTGTAAGACAAATATATATATGAAAAAGAAAACAACACGAATAGAGCTCTAATATTAAAGAAATGGAAAATTTTAAAGTTACATCTGTATCAATGGTCATTTGATTTATCTATTCTGGTTTGACAATATCCACTTTGCAAATTGTATATTGAATCATGATTGCATTCTCTAAAGTCTAAACTTGCCTTAATCAGAAATAACTCTAGCAAAAGAATTACCATATCAACATCAGAGAGATCTGAGTAGGTAAGAAATAGTATAGACAAAATAATTGAAAACAATATAGCTTCACCCTTTGAATAAACAAAACAAAAATAGAGTATCATGTCCTACTTCCAACCTACAACCTGCAAACAGCACGCAAAACTTTCAAAGGAAGAAATAGACTCCAAATTAGCCACCTCCTAACAAATGTACCTCCATCACCCAAAAAGCATACTTGGGTTGGGATGTACCAGTTGACTACTGCCCTGCTATGCAAGTCCATGTCCACAGGGCATTTTCTTCGAACTCGAGTTCTCAACGTCCTTGAGGTCGTAAAAGTGGGGCGCTATCTCCAACAACCATTCTGGCTTTATCTCTGTGACCTGTCTCATATATTCCTTGGATGTGAGTACTAGTTCGTGGTATAAAACAAATTTAGGAAGAATTTCTGCCAGCCCCGAACTAGGATGTATGTGAACAGTCTGTTGATGTTTAACCATTCGGTAAGTACCATTATTTTGTAGTCGAGCAGAGTGTGGGAAATATCCAGATGCTATGGATTTCTTGATGGCATCTAAGTCATTGGAATTTGAAGTTAATTCAATCTCAACCCTCTCCAATAGACCCGCAAGTTGATCACGGATATCCCTGGCACGTTTCATACTCCTTACCTGTATATAATTCTCATAACACCATTGTGTTGAATAATTGTTCTCCTTCCATGAATTATAGACCTTCAGATTAGCTATGTGATCACCAATATTTCCAGTGTGAAAATTCGTTCTTGCATTGTCTGCGTGTACTTGTTTATCCTTCGGACGGTAAAATATTGAGTTGCCAACAGAAAGCATGGCAGCAATGGAGATTACCTCGTCAGAACACTTGTACTTTTCTGAAGCAACTATCATTTTTGACAACATAGGATCAAGTGGGAACTCTGCCATCCGTCTGCCTACCTTAGTTAACTTGCCACCCACATTTAAAGCACTTGGTGCATATAAAAGCTCCAAAGCTTTCTTTATGGTATCAATTGGTGGAGGATCCATAAACTCGAAATTAATCAAGTCTTCAACACCAAGACTTTTTAAAGTTAAGACTACATTTGCAAGGTTAGTTCGTTGTATTTCGGGTGGAGTGTTGTCATCCAAATCATTTTGAAAACTGTATGCAGTATACAATCAGAAGCACTTACCAGGACCTGTTCTTCCAGACCGGCCAGCTCTTTGCATTGCTGAAGCTTTTGAGATGGGAGTTACTAGTAAAGACTCCATTCCAGTCCTTGGATTATAACATTTCATCTTACAAAATCCCGGATCAATGACATATTTGATCCCGTCAATTGTCAATGACGTTTCTGCAATATTGGTGGCAAGGATTACCTTTCTAGCCCCTTCAGGTGTGGGCTCAAATATTTTAGCTTGTAGTTCAGTTGGCAGGTTGGCATATATAGGGCATATTATCAACTCAGCTATTTTAGCCCCCAAGCCTCTCATTCGCTGCTTCAGGATTTCTTCTGTTGTTTCAATTTCTTCCTGACCAGTAAGGAATACCAATATATCTCCAGGAGGTTGAGTGGCATGGATCTGAAGTGTCGTGACAATAGCAGCATCCAAGTAGTCAGCTTCTGGTGCTTTGGTGAAGTGTATTTCAACAGGATACCGTCTCCCTGGAATTTTGAAAATTGGAGCACAATCAAAGTAGTCACTGAACTTCTCTGCATCAAGAGTAGCACTTGATATCAACAACTTAAGATCAGGTCGTGCACGAGCAACATCCTTAACTAATCCAAATAAAATATCAGTTGAAAGTGTTCTTTCATGAGCCTCATCCACCATCACAACACTATAACTTTCCAGCTCAGGCTGCGCAAGGAATTCCCTCAACAACATTCCATCTGTCATATATTTTAGAACAGTCTTCTCGGACGTGCAATCTTCAAAACGTATGGAGTAACCAACCTCGTGTCCTAGTTTAACACCCATCTCTTGAGAAACTCGGGCAGCAACACTCATAGCAGCAACACGCCGTGGCTGAGTACATGCAATCATTTTTCCATGCTTTGTGTAACCAACTTCATGGAGATATTGGGGAATCTGTGTAGTCTTTCCGGAACCAGTTTCACCAACAATTACAAGTACTTGGTGATCATGAACAGCTTGGAGAAATACGTCCCGAAAAGCATAGATAGGTAGCTTTTTCCTCTCCTCATGAAGTTCCTCTAAAACTGAACTCTTAGCTTTGGATTTTTCCAATGCAAGCTCTTCTTCATAATCAAACTTATCTCCATCCATCACTGATGCTTTGATAAAATCAATTTGATCCTCAAACACAAATTGATAATCACCACAAACCTGTCTTTTATCTTCTGAACCAAATTTCAGTGTTGCCTTTCTAATTTGATGTTCCTCCCAGACCTCTTCTTTCTCAGCATTTGGATCACTATAACGTTGCATAGCCACAGAAAACCTCTTTTCTTGATTAACACCACGCTGATCGTCATAAGCTTCTGGCATTTTATACTCATTATTTGCCCCCTCTAGCCCCTTCTTCTTTGCAAGCACGTCGTATATAGCTTTCTTGTGCCTAAGATCGTGGTATTCTGCTTCTGAAAGCTTAACTCCTTCAAATAGATATTGCTCATCTTCAATGTCATCTCTGAGTTCTTGTAATTTTTTTTCCTCCCTTTTCTTCAAGTACTCTTGCCTTGAAACCTTTCTCAATGTTTGAATATCCTCTGCATTAGATCTTGTTCGACTTGCCTTTGGTTCAGTCAATTTGCGTGTTCTCGCTGACTCTCTTTCTCTCAAATGTTGCTCTAGTTCCTCCTTCTCTCTTTGATCTTTCAACATTTCTTCTTCTACTGACTCTGAACCCTTTGCTTCATTATGGGAAGAAGTTATTCTCTTAAATTCCCTCTCCTTTTCCTCATCTTGAACTGCACTTGTTCTACTTCTCTTCCTTAAATCCATATCTTCAATAAAGGTGGACCTAAAAACAGAAGGCACAAAAATTAACCAAAATATCTTGAAATTATATTAATCTTCTTGAAATTATATCTTGAAACAGAAGTTTTTATTTATAAAAATTCGTTTGTTATTAATTAAAAAACTTAATTTTGATATTCAATAATATTCATTAATAAAAAAATTTACATGATAAATCAATCAAATAGAAAAAGAACTCAAATATATTCCATCAAATAGGAAATCAAAGCAATGGAAACTAACCTAATCGAAGATATAAGAAACCGAAGAAAAGAAAAATCACCGATTAGTTTTAAATCTTGAGCAAGTGTGGGAGATCTACGAAGAGCAAGAATAGAGATATGGAGCTGAGAGAGATTCACAACAATTTGTATGCAAAATGAGCACCGTGGGAGAACAATGATTTGAACCGAGGGCGTGAATGCGTGGCTAAGGAAAAATCCGATTGAGGTCAGATATGTCGCGAGAAATTCGAACGGCGCTGAAGGTCGAGAATATCGCAAACTTTATATGCGAGAGTTACGAAGAAGCGAAGTTGCGACAATGACGGCGATGGCGGCAAGACGTAACGGTAATGCGTAAGGTTGAGATTTGGTGGCGACGAGGTTTGTCAGTTTTAAAAAATTCAACAATTTTAACTAGGACCCGGAAAATCTAACAATTTTACTATACTTTTTTACCATCACACATAATAATTTATTTTTGTAAAATTTATACATTTAAAAATTAATATGTTTTTTTTATCAAATTAAATCATTAATAATTGAATAATATATTATCTATTAACGAGTTTGATTATATTTTAGATTTATTGTCGTCAAATTTGTATGTTTTATTTTTTAAAATTATTTTAAAATAAAGTAAAAATCAGAACATCTAATTTAATATCAATGAAAAATCACAAAATGCACATTGCATTCATCTTGCACTAAGGAAAAAGAGTCAAAATATTCAAAGTATCAATATACATTTGATGGTCCGGTAGAATTTGTGTTACTTTTTTATTTTGTTTAAAAATTAATTGTCCTTTATTTATATAAAAATAGAAAACATAGAAATTTTTATTTAGAGCTGTTTGGGGTGCAAAGTAGATATTAACACTCAAACCCTTTTATGTCCCATAATTTTAATTTCGAGGAAAATCCGCATTCACATTTAGTGAATTTTTCTTTACAAATCAATATGGGTTTGGATAGATACTGAAGATACCGAGTATATTGTCATCCCTAATTGGAACTTATCGTATAATTTTAATTTGTTTAAAAAACAATTCTACTTTATTTATATAAAAATAAAAACATAAAATTTACGCGAATATTTCCTGTAAAATTATATCGTAGATAAATCTTAAGAATGAATTTTGTTGTGGATACATAATCACATATAAATTTGCAGCAAAAGAAAACTGTAGCAGAGGAAAATCCTTATGTATTCCCTGCGGATTTATTTCCACATGAAAAAAGCTAATTTCTAGTAGTGATTGAGCCACCTCCAGCCCTAAAACATATTTGAGAGGTACTATATCTAGTGGCGAACTTCGGCATAAGTGATCACGGTCACCCCAAAGTTCTCATCAATCTTTTAAAAAAATATTACTCATTTTATTTTATTTATAAGAGACAATTGACTTATAATTTATTCAAAAATTCATCTATAACAGATCATGCTGGTCTTTAACTCCTCTGGACATAATTGAGATAAAGTCATCTAAATTTCCAAAATTTGAAATTATTTTCATAAATCCATTAATGTTTCTCCAATTTCTCTTTATGTTCACATTATATTTGGGTGGTGGTCCAAAGATAGAAATGTGGGGTGATATATAATTTTATATTTTTTTCAAGGTATAATATAGGTAAAATGTTTGTAGTAATTAACGTTAATGTGGTGGTGAACTTTATCTTATTTACTTTTTACCATTTGTTTATTTTTTATTTTTTATTTTCTTAATTTCTATACCCTTCATTTAATTGGATTTTAATGTATGATGGAAACATTTACAGTTTTTTACTTATTTTAATTGTTTTTGTCAAAAAAAAAAAATCAAGTTATCACACAATCACAAAATAATTCAATTTCCACTTAATTGATAATTATAATAATAACAATGTCAAATTCACTTATTTTGAAAAAATACTTTCTTTAAAATTACACAATAACTATTTCTTTAAAATAATTGAAGTATACTGATCGTAATGTTTTCCAGTTTCATTATCATATAAGAGTTTCTCTCAATTATCTAGATTTTAAGACTCATATACACTCCGTAGAAATTGGCGATTTTGCAAAGCGCGCACACAAACAAAAAGGGTGTGAACAATCGAATAAAAATTTTGAGAACCAATGAAGGCATGTTTTTATGTAATAGAAATTGGAAAGTGGGAGTCCAAACCGCAGCTTTTGGGACAAGATTCAGCTCGCTTACCACAACACCAACCATCACTTGTATATGTATTTAATATGTATTAATTAAATAAATTTAATTAAAAAGTATTTCTATTTATTTAAATTTTTAAGTTGAATGTTTTGTGACATTATAAAAGTGTTAATTTTAAAAAAATAATCAAAGATGAGTCGTATGATTTAGTCTAGTTACATTTAAAAGATAATATATTTATAGAGATTGAGCCAAGTGATTCTGTAATCTGATTCAATCTTGCGGTATGACCAGTAACTCATTAGTTCAATCAATGACTTAATAATTCAACACCTTTATCGAGTTAATTTTTATAATACTGTCAATAATCAAAACACAAATATCAACAAATTATAGTGGATAATTAGACAAATCAAAACTGAAAAAGTAAAAAAAAACCTAAAATACTTGTGTTTACACAACAGCTAGTACCATAAGTCCATAACCATTGCAAGGAGACAAACTCATTCCCTTTATAAGTACACCGAGCTCTAAAAAATGACAAGATTATAAGAATTAACTTATAATCAAATTCTTAAAAAATTAATAAAATTTAAAAATTAATTTATGCTGGTTTAATAAGATTCAATATTGCCCTTTATATACGCAAATGAAAAATTAGTTTATAATTTAGAAATAAATGTCAGTAAAAGGACAATATTGAATCTTATTTCGCAATTGACATTCAAAATTTAGTTTTTAGTTTCAATATATTGGTTTTAAAATATCATAGCATTTGGTAAAAAATAATAAGATTTAATATTTTATTTTAGTTGTTGAATTTTGCTTGAAATTGATATAATGTCATATTGTTTGAAATTGTGAAGGAAGAGGGAACTTAATATTATGTATATGAATACGAAGATGTAGACGCTTGTAGGTGCTTGTGAATCTTAGTATAAGCATTTGTGGATTGAAGATGAAGATGAAGAGTGACAAACATGATGATTGTTATGGTGTTAATTTTTAAACAAAAGAATGGAAAAATGATAACATAAGGCACTTTTAAAAGATAAGTGATCTAAACGGAAAAAAAGAAGATTAAATTGTTATAAATAAATACGATAAAGGTCCTGAAAGATTTTTGCAAGGTAATAAAAACCAATCGGATTGGCCAGCCGGTTCAACCAGAAACTAGACCTATGTCAGTCTGATGAACGTCGAAAATCATCCTACCGTAGATACAAGTGGTACATCGAAAAACCGGGAAAACAACATTTTGGTCAATTATGTTGGTTGGACATGTTGTGGCCATGTATGGCAATGGGACAAGTTGGGGGAGAATTTTGCCTTCCTCACCCTCATCCCCAAATGATTAGAAAAAATTTGTACTTGTCTTTATTATTTATTGGTATTGAAATCTGAGTACCGATCTTCACACTTGATGGGAGTCGGGTTTTTCTACTATGATTTTGCACCTATTTCATATATATAAAATAATAAATTTTAAAATTATTATTATTATAATTAATATAATAGAATAATAATTATTAAATAAAAATATTTTTTTAAAAAATAAAATGAATAAGTACATGTACGTAAAAATTTAAAAAATGGTGTAATTATTTTACTAGCGACCATGTTTAGGGGCAAAGTGCAAGAGGAATATTCTGAATTTTAATTTGAAGAAAAATCTGTACCCGAACAAATCAGAATACGTTCAGGTAACACTTAAGTCCTTTATCTTTTTTTTTTCTTCTCGATTTGATCATTTATTTAATTTTAAGTAACAATTTTATTTTTTATGTCTTAAAATGTCAACAATGTTATCATTTATTTATAGAAACTTATAAAATTCATCAAAATTTTCAAACAAAATCCATTAAATTCAATACTAATTTTAAGAAAATTCATGTATTCATCAAATGCATAACTCAAATATTCAAATAAACTATATTTCCATCTCCAACAACATCAAATTCATCAAATAAAGAATGAAAATATGAGTTTATTTGAAGATTTGAGTTATAAATTTGATGAAATTTGCATTATATTAAAGATGATAATTAATTTTATGGGTTTTGTTTGAAAATTTTGATATTTTTTTTGAATTTTTGTAAAAAAATGATAACATTGTTGACATTTTAAGACACAAAAGATCAAAATGTTACTTAAAATTAAATAGATGACCAAATCAGGAAAAAAATATTGTTATGGCCAACAATGGCATAATCTTAGTTCAATATGAAACTCAATAATTCTTGATCTTATTCGACAATCGAAATTGTAATAAGTGGATCTATATCCATGTACAATTTTACAATTTGGCATATCAAGTTGAAACAAACGTTTATTAAATTGAGAGAATCATTAATATACTTCATCATTTGTAGATATAGATAATAATATAGGAGGTCGAGCAACACTTTGTTTAAATAAATTTGGACGGTAAAAAATTGAAGTTTAAGTCAAACCTATTATACGTCTAGTTTTTTTAGCACAAAACTTATTGAAGGCATGTTGCGACGTATCAACCTACTTGTCTATGTGATCGGTTTAGTTTTATAAAATCTACAAATTTTTTTTTATATGACATAGATAATCTTTAAGGTTTAACCTAGATTTTTAGAAAGATTTTTTTACTCTCCTTTTAGAATGTCTAATTCACAAATCACATGATAACCTATTTTGTAATAAGAAATTTAAATTGGCCATAAATGTATGGCTAAAGAATATCATAAATTCATGTATTTATGTATACTAACATAATTAATCAAATAATTTAGTTTAATAATAAAAGAAAGACAGTAAATTTATATGTTGTGGGTCAAACTCCATTAATAAGAATGTAAATTATTGTATTAGTGTTCTCACTACTATAAATTCTTCTATATGTTAAACTGTGGTACTACCTCTTATCCTAAATTTTTTCTATAAAAAATAATTATTTTTTTACTTTACTTAAACAAATTGATTAAAAATATTTTAGATGACCTAATACCCAACTTTTTAATTAAATAATTTTTTTTTAAAATATGTTAATATTAAATAAGTGTAATTCTAAATAAACATCTAAATTATATCATTTTATCGGCCCGACCTATTCCTATTCTTTTTTAGATGTAGAAAGAATTGAGTTTTGTAAACTAGTTTTATAACACTTTCCAAGCATAATACACAGTGGTATACTAGTTTCTTGTACTACGAAACGGTGCCGTTTGCAAAGTTTTCTTCTTGTGAAGCGCCAAAAAAACAATTGTCTGAATGAAAAAATCCCCGTAACCCTTCCGTACCAAACACAATTTCCCCCTTTACACACACTCTCTCTCTCTCTCTCTAAACCTCACACACCAAAGACTACACTCCGATCTTTCGATTCCTACTTTGTTTCCATTTCATTTCTACTTCAATTTTTCCCCTAAGAAAAAACCGCTACCATTTTTTTTTCTTCTGCTACCATTGTTTTAGCGAGGAATAAGAAAAAGCGGTGTTGTTAGGGTTTTTGATTCTCTGCGACCCTTTCAGCATTTGTGTTCCCTGCACCTGATTCTAACGAAATTAGGGTTCTTAATTTTGGGGTTAAGTTTTCTTCTTTTTCTTTTTTAATTTGGAACTAACTAAATTGTTTAAGATGTATGCTGATCGGGTGGAGAGTGGAACGAGAAGGTCTGTGAAGGAACGTCTTGATGGGAATAGCGTCACTGTCTCTACTCGGCAGCAACGCCAAGTCACTGGGAAAAGGTTTTCACTTCTCAATCATTCATGATATTATTCTAATTTTATTTATAATTAGTTTTTTTTTAGGTGATGTTTTATGTGTGGTTATAGTAGTTGTTTAGTAATGTAATGTTTGATTTTATGTGGAGTTTTAGTGATGTATTGTTTGGTATAGAAATATGTAGTTGTCAGTTGTGAATTAAAACATTTTTAGGATGAGGATTTAGGTTGTGTGGTTACATGAATTGTGTATTTGTAGGCCTTTGTTTTCGAGGTATATGATTACAAAGAAATAATTTTTTTACAGGCATATGTTAGTAAATTAAGTTGCCGTTAGTTTCCCGGTTTGAGTCAAGGGCTTCCTTGTTAAACTCCTTTGGGTGTCTCTTAGCTCACCAACTGAGCTACCTATGCAGGACCAAAGAAAGAAATGTTAGTTTTAGGCAAATTTTCAAAAACTTGTTTGATTAAGCCACTAGGATTGAGGGAGGGGTGAGGAGGTCTTTGGGTTCAAACCTTATTGTCATTGTTGTATTAACAAAAACATGTTTAGTTGATATTTAATATTTTTTGGGGAAATTTTTCGAAATTTAAATGATTGAAGATAGAAAGTGAGAGTGGCATAAGTGCAGTATTTTTACATCCAGCTAGTAAATAGACCAACCGTTAGTGAGGGGCCAAGGTGAGAATCACCTGAACTGTCACAAGTTTGCGAATGCTGAAGAGAATGTCACTTGTGTAATTATATCTTGGCTGTTGATGGAACCCTTTAGACACTAGACAGGATTTATACTTAAACAATTATCTAGGTTTTCGTTAACCTGAAACACCCAAGTATAGCCAGTTGCAGTTTGCCAGACGTTGGAGGGACTAAAGACCAAGTTTGATTGGCCAAATAAGCACCAATATTTTTTTTTTGATAGGCAAATGTTAGAAATTAGTGTTTATGTTAGTGTCTCGAGTTTTGAACCCGAGACCTCCTTCTTAATACTCCTTTGGTGTCCCTTAGCTTATCAACCAAGCTACCTATGAGGCACAAAGCATCAACATATGATTTCCTAGCAGCTTTCCACTGAAGTATAGTGCCTGTTTAACACTAGTGAATAGTGAGTTTCATGTTAGTGAGTAAGCAACAAAAAAGATGTAGCCGAAGGCGGGTCTTAACAACAGTGCCAGATTTGGACTTTGGAGTGAGTTTACACTTTTCACAGGACGAATATAGCTAGACCTGGGGTGGAGGTAACGTTGGGGTTATGGGTTGCCTACCAAGCTAATTTGAATAATTTACGAGAGTAGGTTACTAGTATGGATTAGCTTATGGGAGAAGTTAGACAGAGCGTCTGAGAGACCCCACAAGACACAAATACGAAGAATAGGAGGCTGAGGGAGCTTTTGAATACAAGTTATACTTATAGGTGTTCATGGAGAACTAGAAGAGTGAACTTTTGAAAAATTTGATTGAGTTAATGAAGCGGATCTCAATATATGCCAGATATTATTTTTCATCTAGAAGACTCAGTAAGCCTTAAGAGTGTATTGGAAAATTTATTCAAACTAGCTTCCAGTGATGAGGATTACACGTTCTGTTCATTTATTGAATACGAATTATACACTTTAGAGAGAACACTCTGTCTTTTTCATTATCATTTTTTTCTTTTAAATTTGTTCACTTTCTCACTCAACCCCAATGGTAAACAGATTATCTGTGACCCCCAGAGGTACCACTCTTAGGAGAAGCTGACCCCGCCCAATATGTGTTGGAAAGGTCAAATCCACCCAATACCTCTTCTCTAGCCAGTTCCTCCATTCTCTTTGTCCCACTGCCGATTTCTAAAAGCATTTTATCCAACTAAATTCATACCTTCCTCGTTTCTCTTACTCCTACTTCCAAGTGTCTTGGTAGATACATGACATCTTCCATTCATTTTCTCTTGCTCATATGAGCCACAAACCCACTGATTCCGCTGTATTTTTCCCCACATAGACTGTACTATGAATATATATGACGCTTTCTATCACTAATCTGGAAAATATTAGCTTCTGTTAAGTGATGTTGAAGTTCAACGATGGGTTGACATGGTTGCAAAATACTGCATGAACCAGTTCATTCTGTATTAGTAATGTCAGGTTTCAGACATGTGACATTTTTTCATTTATTCAGTTTGCTTTTCACATAGACATGTTCATAGGCTACCATAGAAAATTGGGCATTGGGATAGATTTACATCATTGGTGGGCTGCATTCTTTTGCATTTATACACAGAATAAAGAAATTATTTTGTTGTTTACCTGACCATCCTGTAGTTTTTATTATATATTTAAATTAGTTAATTCTGCAAGTTTTTCACTGCATTCTGGGTACAGGTTATCTCCTGTTGCACAGATCTAACACTTTTATTGCATAATCTGAAGATATTTTGTAGCACCATATATTATCAGGTCATTACCATTGGTATAAACATTGTAGGTAGAACATGCATTTAATGTCTTCGATTTGTAATTTTGATAAATTACAAGTTAAAACCATGTCTCGTTCATTCATCTGTTTGTTGGGTCTAGTATATTCCACTTGATTGGTTACTCATAACAGCTTCGATGACTATATGCCTCTTGTGTAGAAAGTTCATCTTGGATCTTTGAATGCCTATTGACATCAAACATGAAGATATACTTATGTTTTTGGCAGGCAGAGGCAAGATGACAAGTGGGAACATGATCTATTCAATGATGATGAACCCCGGATCACTAGTATGGATTGATTCTGTTATTCTCATATGCAAGTATAAGTTACCACTATTGTTGGATGCCAATAGTTCTTTTTTTATGGGTTTTGACTGTTTGTTAATGGCTTGTGAAGATCGCAAAGTTACTCGCCAAGATCTCCGTGTTAAGCTTCAAAAGAAAGGTCTTCAACCTGCTACCCAAAGTGGAAAGAGTTCTGCTCCAAACATCCGGGATCTTCGTGAAAGACTATCAGGGACAATGAGTTCACAGCCTAAAAATACCGATCCACCAAAGTCAAAAGTGATTGCTAAACCGAGCAGTAAAAGTGCTGGTGTTGAGGCTCCTGCAGTCAAAAGACCTGCTAACCCAGCTCCTAAAAGGGCACGGGCGGTAAAGGTACTATTGTTGTAACTTTTTAAAATAGTCCACTTAAACCTATTTCTCGTGGTATGTGATGTCAGTCTTAGTCCACATCATGTTCTATTGTCCCTTTTTCTTTTACATGTAAGTGTGCTATTGTATTCCATGTCAAACAAGTTATATCTTGAGATACACATATTGAAGAATTGAGCATGAAGAATCCGTTTAGATTTCTTCTCATTTAGTGCTTATAGAGGGTATATTGATGGTAAGCTAGTATACTATGATGCAATGAGTTTGGTTATGGAGTACAAATAAAGTGCAACCTTATGATACAACGCACCTGCCATGTAGGGTCCAAGGAGGAGTCTGATCCATTTGGATCTATTATAGACAACCTTACCTTATATTTTCTAGAGGATTCGAACATTTAACCTTCTAGTCTCCTGGCAACAACTCCAACCCTTATGCTAAGGCTCCATTCTGGTAACGGAGTACAAATACTTTTTAAAATTACTTGAGTGCAAAGCATGCATAGACAAAGGTATACTATGGAGATTTATATATGAACCACTATTAGAAGCATTTTATTCCAAAATAAGTCCATCCAACTTCAGTTGAGTATGATGGCCCCAACCAATTATGCTAACTCCTAGAAAAATAAGTTCAAAACTAATGCGTTGTTGAATAATTACAATTCAACCTATGTCAAATATAGTTTTGTTTGAATGTATACATAGTTGGTTCAAATGTATATAATAGAGCTGGTTCCTATACTTGCGGATGTGAGTAGTACCCTTCAAATCAACATCAAGAAAGTAGTAGTTTCAGGTGCTAGGCTGTTGGTGTGCTTGTTGATAGTCATTTTATGTTCAATCTAATATATTTCCAAAATTTATGATTATTTATTTTATAAATTTTTATTTTCTCCTTAATAGATGAAACTTCGCTAATTTATGTTCATAATAGGCAAAACTCACTTCTTTCCATTTTTTTTAACAAAATCTCTCTATACTAAATAAATAAAAGAAAATTAAAAGGATATAAATTCCACTTTTTTATTTACAGGCTGATACTTCAGTGGATGAATTTTTGCTGTCCTTGGGTCTCGAAAAGTATCTCATAACTTTTCAGGCTGAAGAAGTATGTCATACTCCATTTATCTTTTTCCCCCCATTAGAGAAAGTTCATTATCATAACTGGGTTTCAATTTGATTGTCAAGAGTTAATATTCTATGTAAAACCTGTTTTTTTTCTTTTCTTTTCAGGTTGATATGACAGCTCTCAAACATATGACTGATGAGGACCTCAAGGCTATGAGCATACCAATGGTATGCATCAAGCTAGTATTGAACCTCTGTTCTATTTTTTTTTCTGTTTTATTTTTTAATATTTTTAAGTTCAACGGGTAATTTGAATTTTGGTTTGCAAAACTGTCCCCAAAATATCATGTTTTTGAAGTTCTTTTTTTGTGATTTTTGAGTTTAATAACTAGACGTTGACAGTGAAAACAACTTCTACACAGATATTCCATCACTCTTAGGTTTGATCTGTCACGAGGTAAACATGTTTTATAAAGTAATGTTATGATGTGATAAGATGGTCAAACATTACTAGACATTGTGTTATGTACATTTATTTTGTCGGTGTGTAGTTAGTAAACTCTAGTTTACAGTAGTGCTGCCGGTCACCGGATAAGCACACTCTTAGGTTTGATCTGTCATCCATTTGGTAATAAATACTCTTTATATTTTGTTAAAAACACATTGTGATTATGCTTTACTGGTTCCAGGGGCCAAGAAAGAAAATACTTTTAGCTTTGGATTCAAAAGTCTGACATTCAGTGTTGAAATTGACATTCTTCGCTGGATGAACCTGGACCTGCTGCTTATGGACAATGGGGGAAGATTGATTAGTATCTCAAACTAAGTGTAATAGCATGTTTCTTTGACTATTTTCATTTTTCTTGTCTTACTTCCCCTATTTTTTAGACATGAATCAGGTTAGTTTTGTAGTTTATTTGGCAAAACCCTTCAATCTCCTAGATTTCTTAATTGTACTTAGTTATTAATGGATTTCAGAGGAGTTTGCCTTTTGAATTTGTCCAAGGTTTGAACAATTGAGTGGAAACTTGATTTCCCATTTTTGCCAAACTTTAAGAGCTTTTCTGAATTGAGTGGCGTAATGTTAACCCTACCACCAGGCAAACACGGCACAACAGGTGCAGTAATGACGGTCACTATCTGCTTGGTTAATATATATGTCCAAGGAATTTATGTATTCTAAAATTTTGAGTTTAATGAAGATGAAATTTCGGTGTAAAATTATGCTGACATCCCAAAACTAATGATATTACCATGCAAAGCCATATTACCAAAACATCTTTGCCTTAAACTTTTTGTGCTATTATTTGGTTCTCACAACCAGTAAAACAATCCCTAAGCATCAAACTTCCAAAGTTAATGGGTGAAATCACTTACGTTTATTGTTTCCAACAATTGTAATGTGTAACGATTCATACTGCTTTTGGGGTTGACAACTATTTTCCTAAACCAAACATATAGAAAAATTTCTTATGAGGCTATCCTCCCAAAATTGCTCAGACTTAATTTGGAGTTATAATGTTATGGGATTGCAAACAAAAATAAGTATTTTGTTGGAACATGTAGGCTAACCGGTCCCTTCACTTAATTTTAGTTAACGTTTTAGTCTTTTTTTTTTCTTTTCGATTTGGTCCTTTATTTTAATTTTAAGTGAAATAAAGAATAAAAATATGAGTTTATTTGAATATTTGAGTTACGAATTTAATGAAATTTGTATTATATGAAAGAATATAATTAATTTTATAGGTTTTGGTTGAAAATTTTTGTAAAAAAAAGGATAATATTGTTGACATTTTAAAACATAAAAGATCAAATTGTCACTTAAAATTAAAATAAAGGACCCACTCGGGAAAAAAAGAAGATAAAGGACTAAAATGTTAACTGAAATTAAGTTAAGGGACCACAAGTACTATTTAGCCGAACATATATTAATGATTAGTTCTTATGTTGTGAATATTTGGTTTAATAAGTTACACTTATTTTGACCTTTGTAGAATAGGAGATTGATTCACTTGAGAGAAAAAGTTTAATAGTTATTTATTAAAAATTAGTACTAGTTTATATTTAAGCAATTTCATAATTAATCATAAATGTGCATAATCATAATTTGAACCTTTGATTTTACAATAAATGGCTACTAACTCCATTTTTCTTTTAAAGTGATTGTCCCAAAAAAATTAGTGACGAAAAGAAACAAAATCAACGAAGTCAATGATCAACAAATTAAAAAGAATACCCGTATTCAATTCAAAACCTACAAAATTAAAAAAGAAATGTGATGTTAAATAAATAAATAAAATAAGTTGCATTCTTTCTCGTGTTTAACATTTAACATTATATACCTTTGCCTTGTGCAACAATCCACTTTCTAAACTAAATTGATTATGAGTTAAATACTTAAACTTAATTATGAGTTAAATACTTAAAAGTCCAAAGAAAGGATTTGTGATTGCAGAATTTAAGACAAAACCAGCTGAACTTAGTAGTTCCATGTCAACCTTTTCATTAGGAAGATACAATAAGTCATCCATTCTCTCAAAACCACATAGCTCAAGAAACTCTACACCACCATTCAAACTTCCAACTCTATCCTGTTAAACAAAAATGTGGCAAAAATAAAAAATTCAAACCAAATATTACATGTAACACTTTTGAATCTTGAAATGCTACGTGTTAAACCCTGCTGCAATTTACGTATAAAAATGAACAGTTAGCAAATGAATCCTAAGAATAAGTTATGTAACTCTAGAACTTATAAAAAAAATGTGTTTAGTCTACCAAGAAATTTTCAATGTTATAAATTCTAAGTTTTTTCTTTTTTTGCTTAATATGAATGATAACAAAAAAAAAAAAAACACAATGAACCTACCAATCCACAGTGAATATATTTTGTTTGGGAAAAATGTCTTACCTGGAATAATGGATTGCTCAATCTGATTTTCCTGTATTTTTCCTCATTTGGATTCTTGACAACATTTCCAACATAAACTAGAAGTGTTTCAAAGGCCCTTCTAATTCTTGCATTCTCACCCTATAAAGAATTTGAATATATATAAAATAAACATTTGAAGAAAAATAATGTAAACTAACATGTCTATTAGAAACCTATGTAGGGATAGATTCAGAAAATTTGACTAGTGCAGACAAGATCATATATTATAAATGCTTCATTAAATAGAATTGACTCCCTAATTATTGTGTTACATCAATGTCTAGTATATGTTTCACCTTGTGTTCCCGCTTGAGAGACCTCAAACATTCTCTCAAGTGTTCAATTTTTGTTGTTGTATAAATAGGCTTTGAAATCTGAAAGTTCCATTGAAATGTGTATATGTTAGATGACATTAGATTGAGAGTCCAATGTAAAATTAAAAAAGATGTTAATCATATACCTTTTCTTGATTTATTACAATAGCTGGTGATGTCACAGTTGCTTGGTTTTCTAATGGTAATCCAACTATAGACCTTCTATTTAACTGTAAAGGTAAAGTTACAAAAAAAAAATGGGTCATTTTAACATTGAAGATTGCCAATAGATTGATATAATTAGAATAACATTTCTTGCAAAGTAATTAAATTGACTGCTTGTAACATAACATACATGGTTGCACTTAGATAAACATATTAGGACTTTGTCAGTGTAGAAAAATAATAGAAGTTACAAAATTTTATGCGATTATTTAAAAAATTCAGTTATTTAATTGGATAGAGAATTACAAAATTGGTTAGCAAGTGCCGAATATACCTTATCCTGCTCTAGTTTTTTGAGAATGTTTTTCCTAGCTCTTTGTTCTTCTTCTTTTTCTGCTTTTCTCAAGGATAAATTCCTGATTAAGTAGTATATAAGTGAGTTTGAGTAACTAATTTCCTTACAAAAACAGAAAATAAGCAACTAGTAAACATTAGATATACCGTTTTCTTTCATTTTCTTCTGCGATTTGCTTCGCCTCAAGGCGTTTCTTACCTTCTTGAATCCTCTCCTTAAAATCATATCAATAAAAAGATAATGAAAATCTATGCTGACATGTTTAAGGAATAATTAACTGCTAAAAATGACCAATTTACAACTGTCAACTAGAGAATTTGAACTATATCTTTTCTGGTTACAAAATAAAACACTAAGTTGATATATGTATGAAGAAATCAATAATTTAAGTTACCTTTTCCCTTTCCCTTTCCATTATTTTGTCTTCATTCCTTTTCCTCTTGCTTTCTTGTTCCCTACAATAGTGAAACATTCATTTTCTATAGTTGTCTATTTTAACATGTCTAAAAAAACCAACTGCTATAGTACATAAAAAATGAATAATAACAATTACTATTATAGAAGAGAGAAGGTACCAAAACCTTAAATTATGTGCTTTTATTCTCATTTCTTCTGTGATAGTGAATGATTGAGATGTATCAATATCAATGTCTACATCTACCTGTTAAAATGTTAACAATTAAAATTAATTTAAATCAAATTTTTAAATTATAGTTCTGTAACCTTTGAGGTGAAGGAATCAATTTGTACCTTGAGAAATTAAATAACAAATACACACTAAAGAAAATATAAAAATAAGAAGAAAAAAATAAGGGTGTGAAATTACCAATGGAATCTCATCAATATCAGTGTCATTCTCATGATCAATCATCCAAGTTATAGCTTCCTCTAAGCTAGTATTGCCTAGTGCAGAAAAATGTTTTATGTTTTTAAGGAAATATGTATAATGCACAAAAAGTATAATTCTAAGGTATGTAATGAGGAAACAAACTGTTAATAGAAGCTTCAAATAATGTGGAGATCTTTAATCAAAGCATTAGTGTTTCCTTAGTTAGAAAAGCAAACCTAAAGAAAATTTTACATATACATTGTTACAATGAGGATTAGGATAGATAAACTTCAAGTCTCATTTTCAAACATTTTCCTAAATAATGAAAATATATAACACATAAAATTTTATAATCTTTTCACTAATTGATTTAAGAAGGTAGAGTTAAAAATTATATCTTCAAATGACAAAATTCAAATCTTCTCGAGAACGGTAAAATGATCATTAATTAGTACTACTTTAATTAAAAATAATTGTGCCCCTCCCTAGTTAAAAAAAGTTGATTACCAAGGTACATTTAAGATAAACCAACTATAGAAACTTAGACATTTCATTTTAATTTCATGTCTATGAATCTTAATTCATGTAATGAATCAACTAACCAGAATAATACAGTGCTCTTGTTGCTCTTGCATGTGGAAATCCCATTATTTCAAGGTCTTCAAGTAACTTTGCATTCACTTTTGGAGCAGCCATTTGTACAAAAATAAAATGATAGACTGCAAAAAATACAGAACACAAATCATATGACATCAAAATATCCAATAGTCAGATATTACATATCAATTCCCATACACTCGTATCCAACGCTAGCACATATAGTTTCATTTAATCAATTTTATTTTCGTAAATTATTAGCAATGTCTACGCATAATACTTTATTATGTCTGTGTCAATGCTTCCCAAATTACATGACATCAAAATTATTAGTATTACATGTTATACATAAAAAGTGTGTCAAATAAATAAGACACAACAATGTCTAAAAGAAAAATGATAGATGAAGGACTCAAAAACATGGAGTGAAAAACAAAGGGCGTGGCATATAAGTTTCACAATATAAATACCTTTTACAAATTACAAATGATAGAAAAAGTTAAAGGTAGCTAAGGAAGCTATGATATGTTGATGTTGGGTACAAATGTGTTTACAACTCTTCTTCTAGTGACATAATTGAAGGAAAACCAACTATGCAAGAAACTATAAGATTGAAATGCTTAGGAACTTGGAAGATGATTCTTGTAATGTGTCTAGAGAATTTGAGAAAACATACAAACAAATTCAGGGTTTTTCTGACTTTTCATTTTATTTGTTTCTTTTGCTTACAACATTCTGATTCTTTTCCTTTTGGTTTGCTTGATTGCTAAGAAAAGAACTTCACGCGAAGCATTTTTTTGAGCAACACTTTCTCAAGGTATAATTTATAATATAATTTTCTAGTAGTTTGAGCATAACAGTATATTTAACTATGTAAGTACAAAGTAGCTTCAATCAAAGCAATTAAGCACTTATTTGGTTCTGTCGTGGCTTTTATGGAATGACAGAGGATTTTTACGTCTGTACATTTGGTTTTATAGCTTCAACATTTTTAAACTAAACTTGTCTTAGGAGGGGATATTTGTTAATCAAACGTAAAATTGATTAATTAATTACATCAGTTTATTAATTAATTATTTAACTAATCAACTATATAAATCTATATAATTTTTTATGTACTTAATTATCTCAATTATCAATATAATTTAAACTGTTTTTCTCTATTTATCTTTTATTAATTACTCAAATAAAGAATCATAATAATTATAATAAATTATATTTATTTTCTTTTGTGTTGCTATTCAATTATTGTGTATTAACCTTTTCATTATATAAAAAACATGTCAAAAAAATTTAAGAAAATAACTTATATTTTTATATTTAGATATCCATAAACATAATATATCATCAATAGTGTATGTTCATTTATATATATAATATTTTTGAACAAATTTGTAAAATAACTAATTTGACTAACTCTCTTTTTTATAGATAAAATATTAATAATTAGTAGTTATGTCAGTTTTCTTATATTTAAATGAGAACTTTTTAAAACTCGTTCACTATCCATTAAATCATCAACAAGGACACTAAGAAACTAAATTATCATTTTACACATTGTGTAGAAACTAAATTATCATTAGTAAAAAGAATTAATTTTTTTTTATATATAAACAAAATTTAGGGTGAAGGGAAAGTAACTAAATTATCCAAACTTATAATTTCAAATACTAAAATATTGTATTACTGGTTAATATTCTCAAATATGAAAATAAGACATAAATTTTAAAGATATTTTGTTTTGTTGAGAGTAGTGATCAAACCACGACTTTATCATTTCCACTCTAGCTCTCCCATCTCGGTTACCAAATCAATTTTATATCGAATAGTGAGAAAAATATTCAAATGTATTTTGTTTAAATATCAAATAATATATAAAATATATAATTGATTGTTATCAAATTTATTATTTTAAGCACGGGGATGCGTTAAAGTGCATCAACCATGGCCGAAAAATTACATTCAAAATGAAGAACGATTTTAATGTATGCATTCTATAGGAGGTGTAGGATGACTTTTCCTATCAGTACAATAGTCATATACGAAATAATTTTTCTTTACATTTTCTAATTGTCTTTGTTCTACAGGATTTAGTTGCCAATACTTTTGGTCATTCCACCAGAAATTACCTCTAAAACATATAGGATTAACCAAATTTAGATTTGGACTTGGACATCCACTAACATCAAATCCTTGGAAGTTTGCTTTGAAAGGTGCATATTTCCATTTGATTTTGGTTTTGCCTCCACCTGTTGCCCAATCATCACCATTCCACAAACTTATTTGTATTTGCATAGGCCTTGATGGATAGCTCACTCCAATCTTGCTATTGTTCTTGTATACTCTAATGGGGATATTGTCCACATAAAATCTGCCAACCCAAATTTTGATCAAATTTTACATTTACATTTACATTTACATATACAACTTTATGTAAATAGATTGATTAATATATGTTTCAAATATCAATTTAGGGGTTCGTTTGCTCAGCTCACAAAATCTTATGTGGTTGTATAAGTGTATTAATTAAGGGTTAAATTAATATATTTTTAGTTTTTATAAAAAATAGTCACACAAAAAAAAAACATTTTTGTTCTCTTAAAATATATTTGCGAATTAGTTTTTGGAGAATGTTAAAAGAAATGATTTTGGAGGATTAGGGCTATATTTTGATATATATTTGATATTTAAAAAAAAAAATTAAAAGAACGTCATGATATTATATCCTCATTTATCATGTAGTTGTTTTAATTCTTTTTAAAATATTAAATATATATTAAAATATAGACTTAATCTTTCAAAATCTAACTTGCAGTGTTCACTCATCATATTTTGGTAATTTTAAAACTTATAAATGGATAAATTTTTTGTCAAAATCACCAAATTGAGTGTAATGATTGCATATTATGGGGTTGTTTGTTACAAGTTATGTTTAAAAAAAATCAATTTGTTTCAAAATATAATAACTACTTTTATGATTTTTTGTATGTTTGTTACAACTTTAAAAAAAATATAAAAAGATTCTAAAAAATACTTCAAATAATAGTAAAAACAATTTGTTTTTATTACCTTTTCATGAAAATATATTTGATAAATCATTTTAAAAAATCATTACAATAAACAAACACAAAATAATTTATAAAATGCATGTATTACACAATTTGATGTGCATTCCAAAGAATTTTGTAGTCGTGAAAATTGAGTGTGGGGTCAAACCAAAGATGAATTCTTTGCTCCCTATTTCCTATTCCATTTGCATACACATTGGTCTGTAATACATATGGCTTCCCTACACTATTGCCCAAAAATTCAAAGTCCATCTCCTCGTGCAAATCTCCAAGTGTTTTCAACTGCACAATAAATGTTAAAAAAATGATAAACTTATTAAATTATCTTTATTCTTTTTATTATAAATATAAATTGAAAAATAATAATTTTAGTGTAATACACATAATATTAATTATAATTTAATTTATATATATTATCAGTATAAAAAAGTTTTCATATTTTCAGTTAATCACAATCGTTAAATTATTAAAAATATTTGGTTTTTATTAAGGTAAAATTTTTTAGGCATAAGAATTAAACTCTATTAATTATAGGATAAAGTTGAAAAAACTAATTAAAATTGTATTCAAAACTAAAGTGATATATTTGTTAAACAGTTTAAATTTTGTAAAAGAGTGGCAATTATTATAAGAAATATGAACTAATAATTATGATTAAATCCCCACTTATGGCATGAAATGAGAGTATAATTTCATATTGAATATCATATCATATCAAAATAAGGAGAAAGAACTCACATAGTAAGCTGTGACAACTCCTGCAGAGTCACTACCTGGTACTTTGATCCTCATATGGAAAAATCCAGAGCCATAAGTCATCTTCGATGCAAATCCTGCTCCTATATTGCGTAGGTGACATAAATTAATATCAAATTAACTAGCAAAAAGGAAGCAATGTTCCATATTAAGATAAGTAATCTACCAATTACATTCAAATAATAGTTGCCCCAAATTTTCTATTTTTGTAATGCATTTTATTATTATTATTTTATTTACTTTAGGTATTTTTTTAAAAGCAAAGTGGTGATATATAAATATAAAAAAGAGGTTGTCTAAGAAAATATATATAACAGTACTCCGACCGACCCATGTATACAATATTTTCTTTGTCTTATATAATATAAGAAATGAGAATATAATTTCATGATGAATTTCATATCATATACCAAAACTTTTTTTAGAGTCTATCTATTTGAAAAGATCAAGCTACAAGTCATTAAAAAAACATTTAAAAATTATCGAGTGACATATTTAAGTAAATATAGATGAATTATTATTATTGTTATTATTATTATTATTATTATTATTATTATTATTATTATTATTATTATTATTATAATATTAAATTGTGCATTTTGAGTTAAACCATTCATCCTCTAATTTTTTATGTAATTTATGCATACTACTAGCCTACATCAATTTTTGACTTATTTAAATGTATTATTATAAAATAGAGTTTAAAAATATGTTATGTAAAATTAAATTCTTTAAAATGTCATGTTGAATCTCAAAATAGAATTTAATCTCATTGATCTATTAACTCGTTAGTTTATCTATAAAAATATTAAACTATTTATTTGAAGTAAATTTTTATAATATGAAATAAATTTTTAAATATTCTAACAAATTATACTATACTTTCAAAAATTTAGACTTATAAATACTAAAACAATAATAAAATAAAAAAGAGGTCCCAAATTAAAATCTAAAAAAAATAATATAACTACTAATTTCTAATAGAATATTTGGTAATACAATTCTTAAGACAACAATGATGAATTTTGCATAATTAAGTTGTGGATGTATATAGTAAGATATTGACATAATCAAATCATGTGTCTTATTTTCAATGACAACAATTACTATTTTCTATGTTATGTTATGGACTCTAGAGGAAGTATCACCTGACCAAACAAAATAAGTCCTAGACCTATATAGTAATGGGAATCGATTCCATGAAATCTCATGCTCATATAAAAAAGACAATAAAATAATAAATAATATTTTCTCTGTTTCATAATAAATATCACTTTAACAAAATAAATTTATTTTAAAATAAATTTTATTTATAATTTTCAATGCAACTTTAATTATTTTTTTCTATACTATCATTTAACAATTACTACATATATATTCTTCATAAATTTTTTTATATTTTATATTAATAATAGTAAAAAACCAACTATAATTAAGATAAATAATTTAATTAAATGACTTTTTTTTAATTATTATATTTGTTAATATACGGGCAAAAACTTTATTATAAAAAAAAAATATATTTTTAAGGTAGAGATTTTCACCGCTCTCCCTTCGATTAAATTCACAATGATCCCCTTACTATGGGAATACTCTTAAAACACAATTTTTATAATAATGGCCCTTGCAAAAAATATGTTGAATAATGGGCATGCCTAAAAATGTTCTACATCGTCTTCCAATAATATCTCACCATTTAAATATTTATCGACATGTTTTAATAATAAGTTAGTCTATAGTCAAATGGAATTATAGTGAAATCTGATTTAGTTTATTTATTTATTATTATATCTCTTTTTTTTTTAAAATAGAGCATCTTGTTATAAAAATTTTAATGTAGGGTATATTGGTTAATTTTTTAAAAAAGAGATATAATAATAAACAAACCAAAAATAGGAGAAAGTTGTTAACAAAATAGATTTATCTTGTTATTTTATGTGCAAAATATGATGAAGGCATTATTTATTTTGGCATATCTATTCAACCGCGTTAATTTGATGTATTTTTTTTTCTATTAAATATATTTTGTTTGATTTTATTAATATAATTTATTTTTTAAATATTTTTTTATTAAATCAATAATTATTCTTTTGTTAAATTGAAAAATAACAATATTAAAATGTTAAAATGTAGTGCATTGTCACATTCCTCGAATGAGACCTAAAAAAATAATCTTTCACTTGGTCGCATCACCCGGATTCTGAAAAAAAAATAGGACAATGTAGGTATAATACTTTTTAAAAAAAAGAGATATTCATATATTCACATCTCCACATTTTATACAAATTATCTGTTTTACTTTTATCGTTTTTCAAAAAAATTAATCTTTTTATCCTACTTAATTCAACTTGGATTTTAGAAAAATATTTAAAAAATACATATTTTTCAAAAAGTTTAAACTTTATGTATTAGAAAACTTCAAAAAAAAAACAAAGAATTTTAGATCATAATTATGTAACAGAATTTTTTTTATTTTTCAAATTTTTTGAAATACAAATATATTTAGAAAAATATTTTTAAAACACAAATATTTTTTAAAAAAATTCAAATTTGGTGTTCTAGAATTTTTTTTTAAAACTGAAAAATTAGGCATGCAATGACCATTTGTGACCATTTAAACAAAAAAATAAACAGACGTGTATATGGGAAGGGGGAACGAAAGATATATGTGGAATATTTAAAAAAGAGATTTAACAATAATTCAGGGGAAATGAATTATTAAATATATAACCTGAAGAGTTATCCATTGTGAGCAGAACTTCTTTCCCTTGATTTAAAGACACAAAATGATTGCCACCCCATGTGGCCTTGTAATTTTGATCAAATATTACTCCTTCACTTTTCCCAATTACTCTAGCAATAACAACATGAGGAACGAGGACCAAAATAAAAATAAAAATTAGAGAACTCATTAAATAATTTAAGCAAATTTAGCCAGGGTTGTATCTTTTACACACTTATGAATCGATTTGATTATTGCTACTCTATTAATTCATCTATATATTTACATGGGTCACATTGACTTTTCAATATATAGTCAATACTATGGATAATTATGTCCCGGCTTTATTTAGTGTTTAAACAAATCAACTTTAAAATTAAAGCAATAGATAAAACCATTGAAAATAAAGTCAAATATGTTTGACAATTCAGTATTGCTGCTTTAAAAGCTATGTTAACTACAAGAAAAAAATACAATGTATTATATTGAAATTCTAATCATGAAAAAATACAATGAATCAATGAAATAAAATGTGTTATAATATTTTAAGGTTCTATTATTTATAAATAATTTTATTTATGTACTTATTGGGTTAAAATTTCTAATAAAGTTTTACCAAAACTTAGAAATTTATCAATATAAATATAATTTAATAAATTGTACAAACGCTTTATTTTAACATTTAATATATTAGTTTAAAAATAAATTAATATATCTAATTTTATTAACGTAATTAAATATATTTTAATCTTAATTTTGACTTACATATTTACAAGATAATATTATATGATCAGATTAATAAAATGGATACTTTTTATTTTTTTTCCATATTTTTTATTAATAGAAAACATAATACATAGTATTATATAATTCTTTTAGATACGTAAGTTTTATATTATCAACAATATACACTACGGTCTTTTTTTATAATAAAATATATACAATAGTTTTTGTTGCTCTGAAATAATCTAATATAATAGTTTTGTTTTGTTTATTATCTTTGTTGTTTTTTATGTATTTAATGTCTTTGTTTTTATTTATTATTTTCATGTTAACTTTATTTATATTACAAGACTATTTATAATATTTTCTATAATATTATCATGTTTGTCGTTTTATATATTTGATGTTATAATTTAAACAAAATGAATTTTCATATTCTAAATATAAAATAAACTATTGAATTGAATTGAGAAAATACATTCTTCAACAATCAAAATTATGTGGAAAAAATTGCAAACCTCACAAAAACATTCATTTATGGTTCTACTCATTCATGTAAACTTAAAAATACTTAGGAAAATATGATAATTAAAAGGATAAAAAATAAAAACAACATATTGTTATCTTTTTATCTATATCGAACTCGCCTATTGTTGAACTAATTGTTTTCCAATGCGCCGTTTAATATTAGTCTCTCATGACTGTCACAAAAATAAAAAAGGAATTAAAATTTAAATTGACAAACACATAAATATTTTATATCAAGAACTACATGTGTTTTGATTTCCCTATTGCACACGGGGATACGTAAAAACAAGATATTCCCTTTGTCAAACAAAATTAATAAAAAAATATTTTCCCTTCTTTTATTAATGTAAATAAAATATTTTATTTTTTAGTTATTGTTTTTGGGATTAATAGATAATTAAATAAATAAATATTTTGTATACAATTAACTATAGAGTAACCGTTTTAATGGACGGTGTAGGGTGATAATACTTTCCCCACTCGTAATTGACTCTCGAATTCGAATTTTTGGTTCAAGATCTTCATTTTAGGTTTTATCCAATTTTTCCTTTATTAAAATAAAATTGATCACGACTTCTTTTTCGCAGACAAATCGAACGCGACAGCTGACAACTCCATCGGCAATTTTTGAGAGTCAAACCAACCTAATTACTTGTATATAATTATTTGTTTATTTTATTTATATTGCCCCCTCTTATATTTATTTGTTTTAATTATTTTATATTACCCCCTCTAATTACTTGTATATAATGATTCTTTTATTTTATTTATTTTTGATAATTTATATGTATTTATGGTAATTTATTCTAATTGTGGTGATTTTATTTATTTATTTATTTCTGGTAAGTTATATGTATTTATGGTAATTTATGTATTAATTCTATGTATTGACGGTAATTTATTTTAATTGTGGTGATTGTTTTATTTTATTTATTTCTCTATACACTACACTAACACGATTCAAACATTTATGAGTGGACTCTATACGCGGACTGAGTGCAACCGAAGATAAGTTAGAGGTTGTGTAATGATTATCTTCTGGACGTACATCATGTTTGGTTGTCATGAAAGTCTCACATAGAGTTAACTTTTTCTAAAATATTTTCATTTTAATAGTTTATCTATTAATTGGTTTAATATTTCAGAATTGAGTTTTGTGATCTAGGAACCGATTTAGAACTATAGAGCCACTCATAGTAAAGATTCACATTAAAAAAAAACCATAGAAATATCATATAAGAAAATACATCTAAGACACATGTATACATTAAAAAACTTACCCTATCTATATCTCATATTCATCATAATGCATTGCATAACCATGCATATTTCATCTTTGTATTTCATTTTACAACATGTTATTTTTCTTTTTCTTCTCATTTTTTTTAAAAATCATTGCATATTAGGAGGTAGTAAACTTTTTTAGTTAATTACATAATCATTGCATTCACTTTTTTTTTATATTCTCATAACATTTTCCTTCAAGAAAAAAAAGGCAAAAAAAAAAAAGTCTTGACACTCTTATTGGACATATTCCCGAGCTAAAATTATGGATGCGTTGAAGCATATAAAGATGATGTTAACCAACTAAAAGACCCTATGGCTAAAAGCTTGGAAATCTTACAAACCCTCGATACTTGAAATCGTGGGAATCCTTCATGGAACAAAGTATATTAGGAAGAACTCATATTTACCCCTTGATTTCATAAGTCTAACAATTTTTACCTTTTAGTCTACTTTTTAGTTATACCCTATCTCAAGTCACTTGTCCACAAGATTTGAATCTGATACTAATGAGTTTCATCTTCATCATCCACCCCCTACTTATGGGTCATAAACATACTTTCTTGGTTTTTCACCACAAGTAAACCTCTAGAAGTTGAGTCGTCAATGTTGAACATTCATCACCATTGCTTGCTACTTCGATGCCATGAAAAATTCATCAATCTAAAGAAAAATGTCAAATATGTATGAACCTTTGACGAAAATTGAAAAAAAAATCACCTAGACATTATGTTGAAGACATTGACTATGTTCGCCTATAGCTTTTGTGTTTATCAAGGGGCAACATCAACGATGAAGATATTATGAAGTTCTCTCATAAATTTTAATGTTAATTTTAATCTGATTCTAAAGCATTGATAATATTGCTAAGTACAAAGTCTTACGATGTTTTATTGTAGGATTAACACACTTTTGTTTTTCTTAATATTATGAATATCAATAAATGCATTTCGTTTTCTCTTCATTTCTACCCCTCATATATATAACCATTTATTATCTAACATTATATGTCTTTATTTTATTTTATCCATTAAACCATATACCAAGCATATTTGGAGGTAGTCCATTCATACATGAGTTTACTAAAATCTCATACATAATTTCAATCATGCTATTAATTCAACTGAATATGAGAACGATATAAATAAACTCTACCATCTGGAGGGACCTCAATATGTTGGGGCATGGAATTAACGTCACGTTAATCCCCTAGAAAACTCATTTTATATTTATTATTG
This sequence comes from Cicer cuneatum, assembly GCA_037974295.1. Classification (NCBI taxonomy): domain Eukaryota; kingdom Viridiplantae; phylum Streptophyta; class Magnoliopsida; order Fabales; family Fabaceae; genus Cicer; species Cicer cuneatum. Next base: position 71,883,995 of record JBBPBO010001985.1, on the reverse strand, counting down.
TCTAAATGTGTTCTGAATATATCAATCACATGGGGGAATTTGAAGTTTGTACCATGGTATTCTAGCCGCCTGAATCGAAAGTGAAAATGTTGAAAGTATATGAGAATCGAATGCAATCCTCAATCAGCTAAATCAAGAATGGAAAAACTAGGATAAAAAAATGATTTCATTTATATATACATATTAGAAAAATGTCTAAAAACAATTGAAGTCATTTTCCATCATGTCCCTCAATAATATAATCAACTGATATTCTAGCTACTTTATCTTCAATGGTCAAAGTAAATCATGATGAAGAATAGTCACTCACAAGAATGAAAGTCATGACCATCCTGCTTACTATCAAATGTATAAGAAAAACTAGATAGAAAGTTCTCATATCAAATTTTAACTCGTAATTGTGGAATACCGTCCCTGAGTATCCAACTATAATTGAGACACCCATTTGTTCCTTATTATATAGAATAAAGGCAGTGCAACCCATTCAAACAAAAATTCCCTTATCAAGAATAATGATATGTGTTGACTAATTGAATTCAATTCAAGAAAATGTTGATTGTCTCATGTCATCGACAATTATTTCAAAAGATCTTAAAAGATAAACATATGCACTTCAGAGATTCAAAAGAAAGAATTAGCGCTCAAGAAGATTTCACATGTCTAAAAAGACTAGCATGACAAGTGGACTCTCGATTATATGAGCCCATATACCATAAAAAAAAAATACAATCAAGGGTGGCTCTGAACCACACCAATATGGATTGAGAAGACTTACCACTTCTTAAACATTGATGCTTTAAAAAGTATTACATCTAAATGAAAATCCGCTAGGTTGAAAATCCAAAATGACAACCTAAACAAAAATTAAGGTTTTTCTGACTTATCATTTTATTTGTTTCATTTGCTTACAACATTGTGATTCTTTTCCTCTTGATTTGCTGGATTGCTAAGAAAAGAACTTCATGCCATGCATTTTTATTGAGCAACACTTTCTCAAGGTATAATTTATAATATAATTTTCTAGTAGTTTGAGCATAACAGTATATGTAACTATGTAAGTACAAAGTAGCTTCAATCAAAGCAATTAAGCATTTATTTGGTTCTGTCGTGGCTTTTATGGAATGGCACATGATTTTTACGTTTAGTACAGTTAGTTTTATAGCTTCAACATTTTCAAGCTAAACTTGTCTTAGGACGGGATATTTGATAATCAAATTAGTTAATTACATCAAGTAGTTAATTAATTATTTTATATTAATTAATTATTTATTTAATTGACTATATAATTTTTTATATACTTAACTATTTCAGTTATCAATATCATTTAAATTATTTTTCTCTATTTATTTTTTATTAATTACTTAAATAAAAAATCATAATAATTATAATAAATTATATTTATTTTCTTTTGTGATGCTATTCAAATATTGTGTATTAACCTTTTCATTATATAAAAAACATGTCAAAAAAATTTAAGAAAATAACTTATATTTTTATATTTAGATATCCATAAACATATCATCAATAGTGTATGTGCATTTATATATAATATTTTTGAACAAATTTGCATCTTCTACTTAAAATTTGCAAGAGTCGATCAAATTTGTAAAATAACTAATTTGATTGACTTTTTTTTATAGATAAAATGTTAATAATTAGTAGTTATATTAATTTTTTTATATTTAAATATGAAAACTTCTTTTTAAAACTCGTTTGCTGTCCATTAACTCACCAACAAGGGACACTAAGAGACTAAATTATCATTAGTAAAAAAGAATTAACTTTTTTTTATATATAAAAAAAATTTAGAGTGAAGGGAAAATAACTAAATTATCCAAACTTATAATTTTAAATACTAAAATATTGAATTACTGGTTAATTTTCTCAAATATGAAAATAAGATATAAATTTTAAAGTAGATTTGTTTTACATTGGTCAATGTTAATATTATTAATATTTTGTTGAAGGCAGTGATTGAACCACAACCTTCTTATGATTTTCTCTTTAGCTCTCCCATCTCGGTTACCAAAACAATTTTATATCCTGAATTATATCAAATGGACAAGAGGTATATTGAAAAAAAATTTTAAAACCAAGTAATTGGGTTGTGGTTAGTAATTTTCAGTTAAGATGTTTCTTCTCTTACCTCTTAAAATTTTCAAATACACAAAATAAACATCTAAATCGATCAATACAAACGTGTAAAATACACATTCGAATGAGTTAATTTTAGATAAAAATTGAATTTTGACATTCACTAAGTAATTGGGGGCCAAGTACATGAGGCCCAATAAAACATGACCCGGCCCAATCTCCTATTCGGATCTACGTGGTTGTGATTGTGTAGACACTTCGAGAAAACATTAAACACAGAGACAAAACAACACCATCACAAAAAAACTAAATAGAATTCGAAATCGAAGATAGAGAAAAACTAAGACACATAGATTGTTATGCTGTCATTGTTAGGAAAGAGAGGCAGAGAAATAAAGCTGTTAATATCATGCCCTTCACTCTCAAATTCAAAGACAATTCAATTTATTACTTATGTTGATAAAAAAATCGACCTTGGTTCCATAGCTAGAACTTTTGGGTTAGACCCATCAACGTTGAGGTTGAATGGTTACTTTATAAGTAGAGGGTTTGATCTAATTTCTTCTTCTGTTACTTGGAACTCTCTTCTCTCTTTCTTCTCTTCTAAAGGTTTGTCTACTGGAAAAGATTACCATGATGCTCTTCTTGTCACTGGCAAAGTTGTGAACAACCGTATGTTTGTTAACTCTTCTTTCTTATTGTTTTGTTGCTTTTTGTTTTTTGTTTTTAATTTTGTGTCAATTGCTGGATGTAGTTACTCATTGAAACATCCTAAATGTGTTTTTTTTAGGACCAAACTCACTAAAAAAAGAAATGTCAAAGGGTATCTTTTGTAATTTTAATATATTCAAATTTTTCGTTATGACAAAGTTTGACACATCTAAAGATTATGACTATTTAATCTTGAAACAATTGAAGGTACAATTTTAATTAGCTTACGGTGGTGGAGGCTAATTTTGATTAGTTAAGTGAATGGCTATAATTTACCAGAAACCTAGATTCTAAGATGACATTAGAAACTATCTTGGTGAATGTCAAAATTCAATTTTTATTTATTTTTTAGATAAATAAATTGATATTTAGTTATATCAATCAATTTGGACAGCTGTATGTGCTTATGCAGGAGGACATGAGTCACAAGATTTTCAAAATGGGATTTGCAAAGTGATAGAAAGTGAGCATGCTGGTAGCAGTAGAGGGAATGAACTTGAAGATATCAACTTGTTGAAGAATAAAAAGTTGAGAGAGAGCAACTCAGGTATATTTCTTCAGTTATTTGTGAAGAATGTTATTACTGGTATTTGAATTAATGTTCCCTTAAGTAAAAAAAGAATTAATGTTCCCTTCTTGAATAGTTGGCAACACAAAGCATTCCAATTGGCGAGTATAATTTACAAGCAACAACATTCATTACATGGTTGTCTTGTAGACATTAAATGTAGGAAATATTATGCAATTTTTCAATCGGTATTTAATACTTCATCTGTCTCATTTGATATTTAAGAAAATAATTAGTTTTGTTAATTATAATAATAAAATAAGTTTCATTTACTAAAATATCTTTATTAATTGTAGTTAGTTGAAAAGTTAGAAGAGTTGAGATACAATAAATAAGAATATATTGGTGAAAAAAAAAAGTAATTTTATATTGATATTGTAAAATGAAATAATTTAAGACAAAGAAAAATAACTAATAAGACATTTAAAATGAGACACTTGAAGTATAAAATGAAAGTATATTTGAAATTTGTTTTTAACTAATATCTTGTTTTATATTTTTCTTGTTATTTTGCTTTCAAAAGGTGAGACTCTGAATGACCTAAACTGCAAGAGAAAGCAACAATTTGAAGATGTCAACCAATTCAAGAAGTTAAAAATTAACGAAGACAAGTCAGACATTTCACACAGCCAGTTTACATGTAGTATCACGAGTAATCTGAAGAGATTCAGAGAAGATGACACAATTGTAGCAGCTAATTATAAAAGGATTAGATAAAATCTCACTTAGGAAAAAAATCATAGAAGATGACACAATTGTAGCAGCTAATTACATATCCTTTGCACACTCTTTAACCTTTTGTATTATATACTAATGAAATGTCAAAGAAATCATAGATTTTGAGGTGCCTCAGAGAAAATTCAGTCAAAAGTTGCAATTTCTATTAATAGTAATTAAGATGTACCAAAACTTTTTTAGAACCAGTTTGTAGGTTTACGCCCGATAACTGTAATCATGTGTGATTCTAATCAATTAAAACAGGCATGAATGTAAACACATTACACTGTGGAAGTAAAGCTATATTGTACATAATTAGTACTTGGTCAGAATATATATAATACACAACTAACACTACCAAGTTGGATGGTATCATTTTGAGTAGTGTTGCCATACAACAGCTATTCCTGCAATCAATAGTACTTTAAGAATCAATATTGGATTAATGAAGGATGATGATGATTGTTGTTGTGGTTGAGTGGATTCTGATGATCGCCCCCTAAGCTTTGCAGGCAATTTATTTAGTATTCGACGAAGGAACGCAACTTTATTTGCATCTACAAGTAGAAAAATACAAGATATCAGAAACTGAGAAAGAATAAAAAGTTGTGCAAACGAAAGCTATGCAGCTTATGCCATTCCCTATAAAAAATAAGAATACAAAAACAAAAGGAAGGAGAGTTCCGACATATTGGGATTATGTTTTTTTTCCACAGTTTTATTCGAAACATAATGTACTTCTTTGTAAATTGTAACAAACTAGGTATAATTCTGTTCTACTTTTAATAAGCTTCAAGCATAAAACAGAACATATGTTTTGTCTTGTTCTAACATGTATAAAAAAGGCTACTAAATATTATACACAATATAAATTAGTTGTGTCCTGCAATGCATATAGGAGTCGAGAGTTACCTTCGTTTTTCAAAAGTCTTTCCTCCTCTCCAACACGTCTTCGGAGTACATTTAGCAAAGATCCAAAATACAATGCAAAAACTGTGCATGTAATTGTGATGACATTGTAAGGCATACTGAAATCAGGAGTTGTCAAGGGTACAAGCAAAACTTCTGTGTATGAGAGAACGGGTCTGTTTTCCTGCATTAATAAAGATACAGACAGTTATTTATGACAGTAATCTTATATAATGGAGTTATGAGCAAAACATTATTGCAGATTCAAATAATAACCTGTAATTTAGACAGCATCGGTGAGTTGCTTATAGAGTTATTAGAAAATTGCAAACCAATATCAAAATCAGGAAAGCTTATTATTGCTGATGGGATATCAAATCCTTGATTAGCATCTGGAGGGTATTCATCAATGTGCAAAAAACCCTACAAAGACCGGCAAAGCATGTCAAAAAATAAACCAATTTTTCATTCACCCTTCATAAAAGGGTTTGTAGTGAACATATATAGCTACCATCAGCTATTATTGCCAAATGTATAAAAGAAAAATGATCATCACATTTTATGTTCCGATGACATATACCAATCTTCATGTTAAATTTGGGCTAACTGACAGGTGTTGTGAAAGGACTTTTGGCTAATAGAAAGTGTGGTCTGAGTGGTTAGTAGCTTGAGTCTTTTAACCATATGTCCAGGGCTCGAATCCTAGTGACAGAAACAGAGCTGCATATGTTGGGAGAGGAGTTGCCCCATAATTAGTACTCTTCATCCTAGAGGGATCAGTCCTACAACTACTGATTAATGTGATTCTCTAGTTCTGTTCCCAGATTGGAAAAAATAAACAGGTAACCCGCTTGATAAAACCGTGTCAGCACTTGGCCCTAAACAAAGTCAGTCTCACTCAAACTCACATTCAAGAGAGTGACTAGGAAAGTAAGAAGGCATGAACCAAGTTTATAGAAAGAAACCTGTATCATGGGTGCTATACAAAATCTCTATGTTGCTTACAAACTCTTTTCACTCATTGTCTTGGCCAATCGAGACCTCCCCCTTTTATACCAGTCTCATGGATAGTGAGGATTTAGTACCAATGTAGATCCATTCTCTAGACTCCAACAAAATATCTTACACATTTACAAATGATATTCCTAAGCAGAGTTCCCAATTGTTCTACTCCTAAGTCATTTCTGTCAAACTCGGTAGAACCTTTGGATAATTACAAATTGCTGAAATGATAGAATTAGTACTTCAGGTATAAAGATGTTACTAAAACAAACAAGAACTGATCCTTATTTATACAAATATACTAAATTCCTAAAATTAATTGAATGAGTAAACGAATCATGAAAAATATATGTCCGTAACAAGCCACGTTTGGACTGAGCATATTCTTGTCAAGCTTGACTCACTTTTCCTCAACTTTGAAGAATTCAGAAGGACATATATGTATGCCAAATTGATATTTCACGATACCTCCTACTTTCCTATCATAACATTAGCAGTCTTATTTATTTAGTTCGTAATGATCTTCGTATTAATATTTCTGCAGTTGTTTGATAACATTAACTTAAGGAGTTTGTTAATCTAACAAAAAGTGAGATAAATATCCAGAAGAAAAAGAAATACAAAAGATAATAAGAATTTGAGCAAACCTTATCAAACTCTATATTTAATACAGCAGATTTAATCTCACAAGGAAGCATGAGGATCAGCTCCATCATCCCTGGAGATACTTTGTCTTCAGAAGGTGAAACACTCATTCTCTCAACAAAATCTGTGACTACTTGAGGCTTTTCATCTACTAATAATTGTAAGGTGTGGTAATATACCTTAATATACCAAGGCACAATTTGGAGAACATTAATTTGTAACTTACACCTCTCTTCAAGATCACTGGCTGCAACGAAGCCCTTAGTCAAATCCGTAGATTTCAAGGATATTGCAATTGAACCCCTTTCGTTTCCACTTCCCATTAAAAATCTACTGGCATATAAAGGTGCATGCGAACTGGACCAAACAACTGGATGCTTCCAAGTTAGGCCTAAATCAAACTGTTCGGTGTCTTTGTACCCTTTGATTGAATATTCATACAGAACTGAGGAGTTCTTTTCCATCTCTCTATGGACTCTGTCTGGGGTAACAGATAAGTCAAAGCCAAGGTTCCACCTCAAATCATCTGTACCTATGTCATTAGAAGCATATGCAGCAGTATTCTCCTGGAGCTCTTCAAGTTTAGCAACTAGACCCCTTTCAACTTGAAGGTAGACATTACTCGACTTGGCAAGAACACATCTTCCATTGATTTTTCGTCCAAATATTGAACTCAGAGACCAGCTTGGTTGAATCTTTGTTTCACTTGGATAGATCATACTAGCTCTCTGAATATTAGGCTCAAGTACAACTGTAAGCGTTTGTTCTAGAATAATTCCTGAATCTAACCCATCTGCAGCAGTTCTGGATGCTGTCAAGTGCAATCGCTGTGAATGATAAAAGCTTCTGTAAATAGACGGTCTATCCATTAAGGCCGAAAGTCCAGCTTTATCTCGACAAGGAAGGAGTTTCAACCAGGGAGTTAGATTCTCTGTGCATACAGCTTCACGCGGCAGTGTGCCATATCTTAAACTACCTAAGGCTGACTGAAATGCCCATTTAGGAGCAGAATAAGAGCTAGAAGACTCTAGGAAGTTTATTGAAGCGCAGAAGAGACCTGACAGAGAATGAGTTAAATTTTTCCAAGAAGCGTCAACCTGATGTTGTGGGACATCAAAGACTGCCCACAATTCAACTCCAGGAGGCTTTGCATTTTGGCTTGATATTGGATCAAATCCACCCCATCTTTCATAGTTCCATCGACCTTGAGTGAAAGATAACTCCATTGCTTTAATGTGAAATTTCTTAACCTGTCCATTCAACACTAATCCACATGTTAATTAGTATATTCAGGACAACAATTCCGAGAAGACAGAATATAACAAATTTGCTTCTACAAGTCACCGGAACAACACAAAAACATAGTATATACTAAAGCATAAGCAAGCAAAATCAAAATCAAAATATTAATTTATAAAACCCGGAAGGCCCGATAGCACCTAGTGCCACGTAACGGATTTGCTCTGAACTGAAACCAACCAATTATTAAAGGGATAAACAATATTCGTCTCTGAACTAAAAGTACAAATACTTAGATGGCCAATTCAGTTTACAATGATCACCCCATGCTTTATCCAGTTACACTTACATCTTCCATTTGTAATCATATATCTTAAAAGTAGATTGTATCAGATATGATCTAACAAGCAGACTGATGCTCACGGAAAAGCCGAGACAACTTCACCTCAATGATGCTAGGCATTCAACTCTCTTCCTCAAACGTTCATTCATATATACAAGACTTACCAATTCAGGAAACATGTATTAAATACCTCAATTAGACTTAAAGCAGTGAGTAACAGAAATAACAATCAGCAACAGGAAATGTCGGGATTAGGCAGTTGTAGATAGTTGAAATAGTTACTAGCTATACAAATAGAAATGGGGATCATAAAGAGTACAAATAATAGGAGGAAACAATAGAAAACTATTTGTATCGTAATTAACCGCAAATCTCCGCGTCTTCATTCTCATATGTGATCTTGTATTCCGTTGACAAATTAACAATTTACCAAATTAAAAATTACATTCCCCAAAGCAACAAATAAGGTTAGCAATCTTCATATCAAGCAACCAACTAAAAAACTAAAACCTATATTTCACCAATACTTCATATTGAAAGTGTGTCTGGTGTCAATCACTTCCATTTTATCAACTTATTACCATTGTGTACGTGTCAATGTCAATATCGTGTTTATACTTCATAGACTAAACCTATGTTTGGTTTCACTTTTGGAGCATCCAAAACGGATTCTAGAAGTCTAGAATTAATTTTGACATGTTTGGTTGTTATCAACTTGAATTGATTTTACCTCCAAAATTAATTAAGACTTAAAGCTAGAATTTGTAGTTTTTTACTCTAGAATTGGTATTTAGTCTTAGATTTATCCGCAACTCACTTTCACATGAATGTATCCAAACATAAGTCACCTTCAACTAACTATTAGTCAATAACAATTTTCCAGAATCAATTCATTCAAAATCAATTTTTGTCACCACAGAACCAAACACTACATAAATATCACGTCAACTAGGACATATTAAAACAACTTCAATCAATTGAATCCAAATTCAAGTGAGACATTCCAACAAATAATTTAAAAATCGAAAATAAATAAATAAATAAAAGGAAAGTGAAAAGTGTATAGCGCGCACACACACCAGCTGAGAAATAGATTTAGGGAAGAGATGATGGTGACGAGCGAAGGAATCTTCAGACATAGAAGATTCAGTTTGGAAGTGAAAATGTGCAAGCACTTTGCGATCGGGTAAGGGTTTCAATAGCAACTCCTCAGAAAATTCTTCTTCTTCTAATATTACCGATGATAGAATTGGAAGAAAGAGAAGAAGAGAGAGAACGAAGGTCCCTGTTGAAGCGAGAGCCATCGTTGCTTGCTAAGTTTGGAAGTCGCTATGAGTGATGTGCATAGAGTAAACTACAGAAGTTCCGCCATGAACGGGGTTTGCGAGCTTCAGGTTTTGGTGATGGTCCACGAGAGTTTCTCTTATGTGTGGGCCACGTTTTTTTGGGCTTTATATAAGCCCAATTCAATTTATTAAGGGAAAGCTTCTCTTTTTCTATATTCTCATATATGATCCAAAATTCTAAGTTTGCCTCTCTTGGGATCAAGGGATTGTGTCATGATTGACCGATCCAAACGCTACTTATATAGCAATCGGAATCTCCATCTCTTTTATTTATGCATTTTTCAGAAAAACAATCTAAAAACAGTAAACCACCTATTCGCCCCCTAAAATTGTAGCTAAATGTTAAAATACTCCCTAAAATTGTAGTAATCCACTATCCTCCCAATATTGTTGAGAAGTTGAAGGTTTTATGAAGTAATTGTAGGTTGTATTGTAAGAGGCAATTGGTGCACTTTAGGGCTTAACGTGACACATCAGTACTTCTAATAGAGCTCATTGCTGGAGGGACCATTTTGCTTGACGCAACCTAAATTTTAGTGTACATTTGATATACAGATACAATCACGAGGCAAATTGAATTTTTTACTCCACTTAAAAATCCTAAACTCTCAAACAATTTCTCCAATATTTGATTTTCCATCAAATCAACCTTCAAAATATCATATTTAGCTGGGTTAATAGTCTTAATCGAGATGTAAGTGTGGGTTTTCCCTTATGTTAATTTTTTCATTTGTGTTTTTCTTCTTCTAATTTACTGTATCTATATTGATCAATCCAGATACAATGTGTTTCTGATTTTTTGTTTTTGTTTCATAGTTTAGTTTAAGTTATTATTAATTATTAGTTTTAATTGTTTTCGTTTTTCATTTAATTGTTTCAATATCGAAGACAGGTGCTCCAAATTTTCCATATTAAACACGGTAGAATTTCAACTCATGACTGTGTAGTAGTCTAAATATAAAATAGAGAGAAAAATATTCAAATGTATTTTGTTTAAATATCGAATAATATATAGTATGTATAATTGATTGCTATAAAATTTATTATTTTAAGCACGGGGATGCGTTAAAGTGCATCAACCATGGCCGAAAAATTACATTCAAGATGAAGAACGATTTTAATGTGTGCATTCTATAGGAGGTGTAGGATAACGTTTCCTATCAGTACAATAGTCATATATTTCATTATTTTTCTTTACATTTTCTAATTGTCTTTGTTCTACAGGATTTAGTTGCCAATGCTTTTGGTCATTCCACCAGAAATTACCTCTAAAACATATAGGATTAACCAAGTTTGGACTTCGACTTGGACATCCACTAACATCAAATCCTTGGAAGTATGCTTTGAAAGGTGCATATTTCCAATTGATTTTGGCTTTTCCTCCATCTGTTGCCCAATCATCACCATTCCACAAACTTATTTGTATTTGCATAGGCCTTGATGGATAGCTCACTCCAATCTTGCTATTGTTCTTGTATACTCTAATGGGGATATTGTCCACATAGAATCTGCCAAGCAAAATTTTGATTAAATTTTACATTTACATTTACATATATAACTATATGTAAATAGATTGATTAATATATGTTTCAAATATCAATTTAGGGGTTGGTTTGCTCAGCTCACAAAATCTTATGTGATTGCATTAGTGTAGTTCATTAGTGTATTAAGTAAGGGTTACATTAAAAAATAAATAAAAAAGAACATCACGATATTATATTCTTATTTACTACGTAGTTGTTTTAATTTTTTTAAAATATTATATATATATATATTAAAATATAGACTTAGTCCTTCTAAATTTTTTAAAATTTAACTTGCAATGTGCACTATTCATATTTTGGTAATTTTAAAACTTATAAATGCATAAAATTTTCATCAAAACCATCAAATTGAGTCTAATGATTGCATATTATCGAGTTGTTTGTTAGAAAATGTGTTTAAAAAAATCTAATTTGTTTTAAAATATAATAACTACTTTAACGAGTTTTCATAAGTTTGTTACAACTTCAAAGAATTATTTTAAAAAAAAATCTAGAAAATATTTAAAATAATAGTAAAAAAATTGTTTTTATTAGCTTTTCATGAAAATACATTTGATAAATCATTTTAAAAAATTATTACAATAAACAAACACAAGATAGTTTATAGAATGCATGTATGTAACTTACACAATTTGATGTGCATTCCAAAGAATTTTGTAGTCGTGAAAAATTGAGTGTGGGGTCAAACCATAGACGAATCTTTTGCTCCCTATTTCCTTTTCCATTTGCAAACACATTGGTCTGTAATATATATCGCTTCCCTGCACTATTGCCCAAAAATTCAAAGTCCATCTCCTCGTGCAAATTTCCAAGTGATTTCAACTGCACAATAAATGAAAAAAAAAATGATAAACTTATTAAATTATCTTTATTAATCGTTACTGTGTTCTTTTTATTATAAATGTAACTTGCAAAATAACAATTTTATTATAATACACGTAATATTAATTATAATTTAATTTATATACATTATTAGTGTAAATAGTTTTTACACTATCAATTAATCATAATCGTTAAATTATTAAATATATTTGCTTTTTATCAAAGTAAAACTTTTTGGGCATAACAATTAATGTTTTATAGGATAAAGTTGAAAAAAATAATTAAAATTGTATTCGAAACTAAAAGTGATATATTTTTTAAACAGTTTAAATTTTGTAAATGTAACAATTATTATAAAAAATATGGACTAATAATTATGATTAAATCCCCTCTTATGGCATGAAATGAGAGTGTAATTTCATATAGAATATCATATCATATCAAAATAAAGGGAAATATAACTCACATTCACATAGTAAGCTGTGACAACTCCTGATGAATCACTACCTGGTACTTTGATCCTCATATGAAAGAATCCAGAGCCATAAGTCATCTTCGATGCAAATCCAGCTCCTACATTGCATATGTGACATAAATTATTATCAAATTAATTAGAAAAAAAGAAGCAATGTTCCATATTAAGATAAGTAATCTACCAATTACATTCAAATTATAGTTGCCCCAAGTTTTCTATATTGTAATGTATATTATTATTTTTTATTTACTTTAGGTATTTTTTAAAAGCAAAGTGGTGATGCATAAATATAAAAAAGAAGCTGTCTAAAAAAAATATATAACTTACTCTGACCCATGTATACAATACTTTCTTTATCTTATAATATAAGAAATAAGAGTATAATTTCATGTTGAATATCATATCATATATCATGACTTTTTTAAAGTCTATTTATCTAAAAAGATCAAATTACAAGTGACTGAAAAAACATTTAAAAATTATCAAGAGACATATTTAAGTAAATATAGATGAATTATTATTATATTAAATTGTGCATTTTTTGTTAAGCCATTCATTCTCTAATCTTTTATGTAATTTATGCATATTAGTCTACATCAATTTTTGACGTATTTAAATGTATTATTATAAAATAGAGTTTAAAAATATGTTATCTAAAGTTGAATTCTTTAAAATGACATGTTGAATCTCAAAATAAAATTTAATCTCATTGGCCTATTATCTCGTTAATTTATCTAAAAAAATATTGAACTATTTATTTGAAGAAGTTAATATAAAATAGATTTTCAAATATACTAACAAATTATATTAGACTTTTAAAAATATCAGACTTATGCCTTGAAAAATCTAACTTGACTCAACATATATAATTTTTTATAAATACTTCGATTAATGAACTGAAAAATACTAAAACAATAATAAAAAAAGAGATCCCATATTAAAACCCCAAAATTAATATAACTACTAATTTCTAATAGAATATTTGGTAATACAATTCTTATGACAGCAATAATTAATTTTGCATAATTAAGTTGTGGATGTATATAGTAAGATATTGACATATCCAAATCAAATGTGTCTATTTTCAACGACAATTACTATTTTCTATGTTATGTTATGGACCTCTAGAGGAAGTATCACATGACCAAACAAAATCAAGTCCTAGACACTGTATAGTAATGGGAATCGATTCTCTCCCATGAAATCTTAGTCTCATATATAAGATAAAAAATATAAAATGATGGATAATATTTTCTGTCTCACAATAAATATTATTATTTTAGTAAAAAAAATTTATTCTAAAATAAATGTTATTTATAATTTTTAATATAATTTAATTATTTTTTTATATTATTTTTTAATAATTTATATATACATCTTTTATAACATTTTTTATATTTTATATTAATAATAGTAAAAAATTTATTAATAATTAAAATAAATAATTTTATTAAATGATTTTTTATTTTAATTATTTTATTTTTTACTATTATTAATATAAAATATAAAAAATGTTATAAAAGATGTATAGTGTCACATTTATATATATTCATATTATTCACATATCCACATTTTATATAAATTATTTATTTTATTTTTCAAAAAAATAATTTTTTTATCCTATTAAATTCAACTTGAA